>VWZZ01008380.1:1684872-2008482 GCA_013399095.1 Psophia crepitans | reverse complement strand
GGTGCAGCCGGTCGGGAGGTGCGGGGCGGCCCTCCTGCGCACACGGGTGCCACGGCTGGCCGGTGGCTTTGGGGCGCAGAGGCCGTGTGCCAGCTGGCCGTGCTAACCGAGCTAACTGCGCCCGCAGTGTGGGTGTCGGCAGGGCCGCACCGGGCTCGGGTGCCGTGCCGGCAAGCAAGCGCAGCCTTCGGTTGGGCGGCGAGGGGTGCGGGTCGGCCAGGGCTGCGGAGGAGCCCCCGGGGGCCGCGTACGGCGCTGACAGCCCGCTGCTGTGGTGTCGAGGGCTGGGAGCTGGCGGCACAGCCGAATGCCTGGCAGAGCCCGTTAGGGACCCTGGCCTCCCCTGGCTGGGCTGGCTGCTGCTCTCCCAGATCACGTGGAGCTAAACGCTTTTTGAGTGTCCGAGTGCCAACAGGCAACCGGGGAAGTAAGCGCAACCCACCCGAAGAGCTCCTCGCCACCTTCCGAGGCTGCCTGTAAACAAACCCGGAATTTCCCTGCGTGTTTCTCCCATAACGTGCTTCCTGCAGTGTCACGCTCCGGCACGAGGCAGCGCTGAGCGTCTTACCGAAACGCCGACCCAGTACAGTGACCTTTCCTGTGGTCTGCTGACCCGCTGACCCGCGCGGGCGGGTGTATGGACAAGAACCCCAAGGTGGATTAAAAAATAAGACACCACAGCGGGCACAGCGCTCAGCCTCCTACAGATGGAGGGGAAACCTTACAAATGAACACGGCAGTGTTGCTGAGAGCAGGACTGTGGGGGAAGGAGTTGCCAAGCTACTGTGCAGAGTGAGCTCAGATTTGTTCGGTGGTGCAGCTGTTTCTTTTCCTTATTTAACAACTATTTTGGCCTTGGGGAAAAAAAAAAAAAACATTTAAAGTAACAGAATCCCGAAGGGCAAGTGCTTGGGCAGGATGTTGTTTGGACTAGATGATCTTTAAAGGTCTCTTCCAATCCAGACCATGCTGTGATGCTATGATTTAGCATCTCTAGGAGGCAAGCCAAGCCTAGGCAGGGCCTGCGCAGCTCTCCTGCTACAGGTGTCGATGGAATGAATATAAAAAAATGAAAATAGAACAGAAGAGCACCTCAGTGCCCAGGAATTCACCTTTGACTAGCTGCCATTTAGCTGCTGTCCCACCTGCCAAACTGTGCCCTTTACAAAGCTGCTTATCTGAAACTGCGTTAGGGCTACCCGCTACAGTTAAGGAATGGAAAATTTTCACTAGGGGAAAAAAGCCACAAACCAGCAGTAACTGCCCGGCTCCGTTGCTCAGTGTGAATATGGTTGGTCTCTCTGTCAGAGAGACTCCACAGCGAAGAGGCCAAATGCCGCCTGATGGCTCCATCTCAGGACCGCTCCCTTCCGATCCAGAGCACAGCGCGGCACTGCAGAGCCAGGCTGATACCAGATGGAGGGAGAAGTCTCAAACTGCTACTGAAGAAGATGGGTCAAAAACCCGCCAGCTAGGACAGATCCTTTCTGGGGAGGGAAAGCTGAGCACCGCAGCCCGGGCTGGGAGTGCCCGGCCCTGGGGAGAGGCAGCGTGGCTTTGCCTGGAGCACGGCACAAGCCATGGTGCTGGCTCTGAGGGCAGCGTGGGTTAGCCTCCCTGCCTCTCCACTGTACCTGGTTAGTCTTTTTTGTGTTCCCCTTTTGTGAGATATGCAGAGATAAATGGAAATGTTAAAGGAACAAGTACTTTTAAACTGATAGGACTCCATCCCCTTTGGGGCGCGCTGGCTTTAGGGGAGTGGTGTTGGCTTTGGGTGAGGACAAGCAAGTGCGACTTCCCCGAGGCAGCAGCTGCCTTTGCTGCTCTCTGAGCTCCCTGTCCTCCGGGGGCCTGTCCCCTTGCCAAGGCAGCACAGCCTCACACTTTGGGGGCCGCCTGGCCCTCTGTGTGCCCAGCCTTCCTTGGCGCTGCGAGCCCAGCACAAGGCTTCAGCCATGATGTAAGCACCCAGGCAATGCCTACACAGCGATCAGCCTTGCTACAGAGGCCCAGGCTCGGTCACGTTACCGCCAGTGTGCTCTGAGTTGAGACGTGTGTTCTCTCTCTCCCTCCCTCCTCCTGTTTCTCCTCTGACCACAAGTAAGCTGACTGACCACCCGAAAAGGTCACCCTGTGCCTTACAGACGGAGTAGACCCCGCGGAGGCGATCAGTTGGGAGTGTTTGTTCAGTCGTGTTTTCGCTGCGTTGGTTGCAAAGGGTTTGGGCTAAGAACACGACACCAAACAGAGGGAAACCCCAAGTGTTCTCAGACAAGGAGAAGGCGTGGTACATGTGTTTGTGCATAAACACAAGCGTTCTGGCAAGTGCCAGTTTTGGTGAGAGCAAATCACTGCATGTGAAGCCACACACGGACCGGAGGTTGGTGCTGTGCGTGTGGCAGTGCCCGGTGAGTGCTCGGTGCGTGGCATGTCCTTGTGGCGAAAGCACCGGCACCAGCTGTGGTGTACGGGCACAACCACAGCATTCTCGCAGCGCAGGCAGGTGCTCGCTGCCCGCTTCCCCGCTGGCTGGCTTCCTCAAGCCCAATGGTTAGCATGGCGCCCTTCCTCCCCAAAGGCACCCACGCACGAGCAGGTGCACGCCTGGCCGGGTAGCCTTGCCGTCCCGGGTGCTGGGGGCAATGCAAAGCGGAGCGTCCTGATGCCAGTGGTGCTGGGATGTGCGTGCGCGCACACGTCTGCGCACGTGTGCTGCCTCACAAGGGCAGGAGCTTGCTTTGCCCTTGGTTTGCATCACCGAGTGGGGCTGCCCAACAGCAGAGCCAGGGAAAGGCTCCACCAGCCTCAGGTCACCCCAGGGGTGAAGCACCGGGGTAGGAACCGGCTGGGCGAGGGGGAAACACCGTTTTGCATCTGGCACCTGCTCAGGCACTGGTCTGGCATGGCAGGAAGCACCAGTGTGGCTGAGCTCCAGCAAAGTCAGCGAGGAGTGAGTGAGAAGGTGCCCATAGTCACGTCGGGGAAAAGCTCATCAGCCTGGCTGCCGCATGCTTCCACCTGTCGTGCACACGCTGGCCAGGGCAGATTTGGCTCCTCAGGAAGGACGGCCAGGCACTGTGGTGCTGGCCCCCTGCACCAGCCCTTCCCTTGCACGCTGGTGCTGTTTGCTGGTGCTGCTCTCGCCAGGAGCCGGCACTGACCGGGGGTTTGCCCTTCACATGTAGTAGGCAGGGCTGGGGCTGGCCGGCCCGTGCAGAGCAGGCACAGCCACGTGCCCTGGCGGGCGGGTGTCACACCTGAGTGTACTCGGGTGCTGCTCTGCACGAGGGGGCACGTGGTGGTTCTGTTGCTGAGCACCAGCTGCAGACACAACTGCTCAGTGCCTCAGCACGGTTACTGCAGCATCCCAAGAGGCTGGCAACCTCTCAGCCTCATCCAGGACTGACATTGCCACTGGACCCACCGCCACTGACCCCTCTCTGTGCTGCAAACCCACAAGCAAAGTCCAGCCTGGTCCTACAATCAGCATGCTGGGCGGGAAGGGGGTGCAGGTGAACGTGCTTCCAGCAGAGCTCAGCATCACCCCATCACTGTATCCTGGGGGTCCTCTGAGGATCAGTGACTGGCAGTAGGACAGATCTCAGGCCCCAGCCACCACTGGGACAGCTTGTGTAAAGCATGGCCTAGGCAGAAAGTGGCTACTGGCTTCCTCCTGCTGGGAATGATCCATCCTTTGGGAAGTGGAGGGGACCCAGAGAGGGCCACAGCTGCAGAGACAGGCTTGGCAGGAGCCATTCCCGGAGGTGCCAAGAACTGAGGGCTCCCAGTGCACCCCAGTACGGCTGCAGGTGGGCAGGAGGTGAGCACACGCATGCACAAAGGGGGCTGGCACAGAGCTCTTTGTCAACACAGTGTCCCTGCAGGAAGCGGGGACTTGTGGCTGGGATTGTAGAATCTTCCACTTTGCAGGGACAGAAATGTGTTTGGGTTAGTGCTTAGACACTGTTTAGGGTTAAATGTATCACCTTGCTTTGCTAACTGCTGTGCCTTTGAAGAACAGACGAAAGACTGATAAAAAGCTTTACTAAAAAGTATCCTTGAAGAAGAGCTGAAAAACCGATAAAGAGGAAACAATGCTGCCCCAGAAGGTGCCGAGAGCTGGGCGATGGCCAGAGAGGCCTGAAGTCAACAAAAACCGGCAATAACAAGAGGAAAGGGAACAGTGGCCAGGGGAGTTCACACCCACCCACCCAATTAAAGGACTGAAAATTACCGCCTACACACACCCTTTGTGCTAATTTAACTATGCTTGACCAATAGATGATGTGGTAATTAATGACCCATTAGCATAAATTTAGGTAGGTTTTTCTAATTCTGTAACAAGTATGTTGCAGTTTCTCTGCGTGCTGTGCTAGCTTTGTGGAATTACCACCTAGCACCCCATCTCTGCGCAGACGTGAAATAAATCAAACACCTCTGCTCTGTGTGTGTATCGGCGTACCGCGCACCGGGTGAACGGTCCCCCTTTGGGGACAACAGGGTGTGCCTGTGGGAAAGGACTTCTCCTGCAACAGGCTGGGGAGCATGCCCAGCTCCAGGGGAACTCCATGGCCTCTGATTATTGCTGAAGAAACAGACAGCAAAGCCAGCTTGTATGAAACCCGATTATTCAAATTTATTAACATCAAGAATTATGCAATGATGCTGTAGATTTTTTTTTTTATTAACAAATAGAAAACAGACTGTATACAACAGTGACCCCTACAGCACTATGCATCCACAAGGTAAAAATGAATGTGTCCTCCAACATTACCAACCCTGGATTGCTGATTTCAACGTAGTTTGGATTCTTAACATTCGGAATACATGTGAGAATACAATTAGATACCCTTCCACCACCCTTATTCATTACTCAATGCACTCGAAAGAGGGCTGCTCACTCCCTGTCTTTAGTGCAAGCGTGATATAATAAGGAGTATTAATATATAGTACCATTAAATTAAGTCCAGTAGTCTTGCCACATTGGTTCATTAGAACGTCCTGAAGTAGCGGAAAGTACAATATTCTAGTGACTTTTAACATTGCAGGATAGCAGAAATCATAGATACACCCAACCTCTGAAGCCATGTGTACTCCCCCCCTTCCCTGCTGTACCCTGCTTTCCAAAGAGAGCCTGCCTGGCTCCGCTCTGGGGGCGGCTGGGCTTGTGCTCCTTGCCTTTGAAAATGCTCCGATGCACTTCGCTGGTGAGCGGTGACAGAATGGCGCTTGCACGCATAGAACCGCGGGATTAACAGAAAAAGGCCGTGTCTCACTCTTTCCATCCCCTCCCTGAGGAAGCGTGGGACCCCCTCGCTTCTCCTGCCCCCTTCCCAGCGAGACACACAAAAAGAGGCTCCGACACCCGGAGCCTGGGATTTCGGGTCTCCCACAAACAAGGCGACGACAACTCACGTCATGTCGGGATCTGCCAATACACACGGTCACTGGACTGGTTCTAACACGCATCGTAATGGGACTGAACGGTTTCCAGCTGACAAAAGGGACCGCCTCGCCGGCAGCCCCACGTGCCCTCCCAAACCAAAACCTACTCAGGAAATAATGAGGGGGGAGGGAAAGGCTAAAAAAATAATTGGTAGCTCAGGTCCAGTTCAATGAAATTTCATATTCTACAGAGGATTAAAAAGCAGCCTACGGGGAATGGAGCCGGGCAGGAACCACAAGCCAGCTGCTGCAAATTACCAAGGAAGCTGCACTAAAATGGGCAGAACCAGCAGTGACTGGGCTGAAATAAACACAGGGCAGTAAAAAATGTAAAAGCAAAAAGGAAATGAAAAAGAAACCAACAACCAACTCCCAAAGGTTTGGTGGGTCCAGTTCTGCCTGGGCAAAACATTAAGACTTGCAAAAAATAAAAAATAAAGAGAGAGGAGATTATAAAAACCACTAGTAACTATTTTACATGTTTAAAAAAAAGATCCCATTCCACCCACCTAAAGCCTCGCTGTGAAATGCAGTCGCGTGAGAGAGGGCGAGAGATGCACATGAGCAGAAATTCAGCCAGAGACTGGAAATGCTTTTGGAGTCGGATTCCCTCGTTTGGCGCTGGGGCGAAGTTCCTAAATGCCGTGGTCAGAACTGGTTGCTGCGGAGGTCTGCTGCTGGAGCAGCACCTCCATCTGTACAGAGGACTGAGGAATGGGCGGCTCTGGCTCAGAGGGACCCATCTCCACTCCTAGACATCCCCACCGCGACTGGAGGAAAGCACTAGTTACGTTGCATAGTGGTCGAAGCTGCCGAGATACTCCAGTGCCGCTCTGTAGCACAGCTGGTACTGGTCCTGCAAAGGCAGCAAGGGGGGAAGCGTGAGAAACGGGGACCCAAGGACATCGGGCAGCGGGGTTTATCATCCAGAGACGCCGGCTCCTGTCCCTTCTCCCACAGATCTCCCACCACCCTGGGGAGGAGGGGACGCTCACCTCTGTCTGCACCATGGCTGGCCGCTGCGTCCGCAAGGTCTTCACCGTCTGGAACATGTCCACCACCCCCTCGTAGCGCATCCTCTCCAGCACGATGCTGAGCGTGATGAACACGCCTGTGCGCCCGACCCCAGCGCTGTGCAGAAGGAGCAAGAGGTGCCATTAGAGACCCGCCAGCCCAGCGAGGCTCTGCAGAGCTCCTAGAAGTGGTGCAAGCTCATGGAGCAAGGGGACCTCCACAGCGGGGCCAGGAGAGGCCACAGGGACATTACCAGTCAAAGCTTCCCCCCTCAGCTCCACAAGGCCCACCAATTCTGCCTCACCTCTGGGCGACGCTGCTGTGGCACCCTGCCCTGCCCTAGGACTCTTCCAAAGAGCTACAAACCAGGACCATCAGGGCACAGGGTTAATCTGCTCACCAGGCAGAAAGGCTGCCAGTGGCACCCATGGATGTTGCTCCTCCTGGTCCCCTGCCTCCCTCTGGTCAGCACCATGCAGGAGGGGTACCAAGTGCAGGGGAGCTGGCAGCTGCCAGGGTGAGTGAGGTAGGGGGCATCTCTTGAGGGCTGATGCAGGCAGAGGTGGGCGCTCACCTGTCCCCACTCACCTGCAGTGCACCGTGATGGGTCCATCCTGCCCAAACTGCTCCTTGGTCTTGTGCACCTGGCCGATGAAGTCAATGAAGCCCTCTCCTGTCTTTGGCACTCCCTGCTCAGGCCAGTCTGTGAACTGGAACTGGCGGATGGTCCGTGACTGGCCGTCCTGTGGGGACAGGGGTGTTAGATGTGAACTGTGGGTGAGGAGACAGCAAGAGGGTCTGATGTCACTCCCCCCCAGGACTGGTGCTGCTGACCAACTCTCAGACCCCTTTGCCCAGGCCAGGTGAGAGGGTGCACAGGCCAGGGATGAGCCCAGGCAGATTTTTTCACTGAGCGTCCAGGGCCTGTCTCTGCTCCCTCATGTTCACCCTGGGGCAGTCGAGCTGAGCAGGGCTCTGGGCCCCTGCAGGGTCTGTTCAGTCAGTGCCCTGGTCCTCTTTGGGGTCCGGCTGCACCCCAGGACCCTGCCTGCTGTCACACTGGGGTCCTGTGCCCGGTCAGATGCTGCACACAGAGACGTGAGGTGTAGCAGAGCCCGTGTTAAATGGCTGCCTATGGGACAGGGATCAGCGAGCTGCTCCCGGGGCTGACGCAGCTGGCAAGGAAGGAGCTCGCGGTGAGAGGAGCGGCAGCCCTTTCTGTCTGCAGCACAAGGCAGCACCTCGCTTTCTGGTCCCTCCAGGAGCTGCTGCAGGCACGGGGAAGGGCAGAGGTGGGGCAGAGGCCCGGGGGGCAGGGGAGCTGGGGAGCCAGCAGTTGCACTCACCCTGGCATCCGTCACCTTGAACTCCCGGAGGATGTACTGCGGCATGTTGTACTCTGCCATGGGGTCCACCACGAAGTACTGGTACCGGGCAGAGCGCTCCGCGGGCCAGTACTGGTGGCACTTCTCCTGTGGATGAGGAGCATGGTAAGACTCTGAGGAGCACTGACATGCTGCTGCTCCTCCCTCCCGCTCCTTGGGAACATATATGGCTGTGGGGCCCCAGGGTCAGCCGTGGGACATGCCAGCGGCAGGCTGGCCCAGAGTGGCTGGTGCTGGGGACAGACCGGGGTGAGCCAAGAGGCTGTGCCCACAGACAGCAGGCACACAGCCCCCTTCTCCCCCGACCAGGATTCGTACCCGGCCCATCTCGCGCAGCTTTGTCAACATCACCACGATGGTGGAGTTGTGCTCCCAGAGCATCCGCCAGAAATCCTCCGTGGTCTCGGCCAGGGGTCCTTGCGTGGCGATGTAGGCCTTCTGCTGCCTGTGACAAACAAAGCGGTGCTCAGACCAGTGCCTGGGAGGTGGGCAGCAGCTGCAGGAGGCAGGTCTCTAGGACCAGCTGTGGACTCTGGGGGAGGAATGAGCCTGCCCAGCACATCTTCCAAGTGCTCCCCATGGATTAGGTGGGCACCATTGGGTGCAAGATCCAGAAAGGCTGCTAGACCTCGTTGGGGTGAGCGTCCCAGCCCAGCCTCCTGCTGCTGCTTGTGCCCAGCACTGCTGCACTGAGACTCTTCTTGGCACCCAGCCTTTGTCAGTGGGCTGCTGGCACCCACCCCAGCTGAACGGAGAGGCTGTGCTTGGGGATGATCCCAGCAGCACCCCTGGGTTCCTGCACATTTACTCTCTGCAGCACCCACTGCCCCTCCTGGTGCACGGGAAGACACAGAGCAACCAAATCGGGTCACCTGGACCACACACGCCAGCTAATAACTGGGGCAGCGTGGAAACCACAAACACCGTTTTGCCAGCTTCTCTGAAGTTTCCACATTCATCCTTGGTTCCACTGAGAACCAGAGCATCTCTTGAGATGCCCCATTTAAAAGCAGAGTCTGACCTGCCCAAGCCCAGCCTCCCCCCTCGGTGCTGTGGGCTCTGAGAAGGGCCGGCTCCGGCGTGCTGGCCCTTTGGCTTTGCCAAGCGCCCAGTCTGGCACGCCGGGCACGGCTGCTTCACCACTGCGGGGCGCCGGAGCCCGCGGGACGAGGGGCGGCATCCTCCCATCCATCCTCCCACCCAGCATTTCATCTCTCCGCTGGTACTAAAAATTAATGAACGTGCTGCAGGACAGCTGTAATGTGCAGCATGAAGACAGGGGCTGCTTCAAGGTGGATTTATAAGGCATCATAAAAATCAGGGAGTAGGGGTGTAGAATGAAACAAGAGAGCTAATAAAGATGCAGCATCAGTGATGTCTGCAGGACCTTGGGCCAGCTGATCTCTTTAGATAATACAGAGAAGATTGCTCGGTTCAAAGGAAAGGATGGGAAGAGATAACAGCGCTCCTCGGGGATGGGGTAGGTAGCACATGAAATGGTACCACCTGCCGTGCTGGCAGCCCTCCCTCCACAGCGTCACCGAGGGGCAAAACCAGCATCGCTCTTAATCAGGTCTGGAGCCAGGGCAGAGCGGCTGCAGCCGCCTGCCAGACAGCGCGCTGCCGGGGCGGGTGCACAGGCAATGACACGGTGCTGGACGGCTCGGAGCCACGCAGGCAGGAGGGAGCGGAGGCTGCTCCGTGACAGCTTCTCTCCAGCAGCTTCGTCCTCCCCTATTACCCAGTCCCTCCTGAGGGAGCCTGGCTTGCTGCAGTCTTGCTGTGCTGGGATGCGCCCAGGGTTGCTCCCCTTCTGCTCCTTGCCTGCTCTTGTGTCCACGTAGCCCTTCCCCCTGGGAACCTTTCCTGGGCTCAGCTGCTGGAGCAGGGAAGGAGGCACAGAGTCGCTGGCCTGGCTGCACCAACATCTGTTCCCTCTGGTGCTCCTGGGAGGCCACCAGCCCATAATCAGCATTTGGGCAGAGCCAAGCTGCAGGGGCACCGTGCCACATTCATCCTTGTATCCCCCACTCCTGCGCTGGGTGACCCTACTGCGATGGCGCACAGAGAGATGACAGGAATGAGCTTTGTGTGTGAGTTGTTGGGATTTGGTCTGGATTAGTGTCCGGGGACTGGCTGGGAAGGCGCTGTTACCACTGAGCCGTTTCCCTGCATTCTCCTCTCCTGGCACCTAGCATCTGAGAAAGCTGTGCCAGCAGTTAGATACAGAAACCGTAAGTATTACTGCTGCACTAGATCTTAATTCGTGCTTTCTGAAAGGTCTTCCTGGGGAGCAGAACCCACTGACGGGCTCTCCAGTGTCCAGCACCCGCCCTGCCTGAGGATCCAGACTCCCCCCGAAGTGAAGACATGGGACAATGATCCCTGGGGTCCTGCCCGGATCAGCCACACAGTACAAGGACACTTCCACCTCTGGTTGCTATAGCTGTGGCGGGGGGCAGGTTTGCATTCGATGCTGCAGATACACAACACATGCCAAGGGATGTCTACCAGAAGATACTATAAACCTGCGCAGGAGCCAGCACAGCTTCCCACCCCAGCCATGTGGGCATCTGACTATAGCAGTACAAGCCAGCCTGGCAGTGCTCACTCACTAGCAGTCTTCACGTATTGTAACTACACACACTGGAGCGTCTGAGAAGATGGAAATGGATAAAATGCAACAAAGTGATCCCCAGCCCACTGCTAGGCAGCCAGGACCAGCCCTTGGGAAAGAGGAGAAGGCAACTGCCCAGGTTCCCAAGCAGTCAGGACAGGCTTTCCCAGGCACCTAAGGTGGCCCTTACCTGTAGCCATCTATGAAGCTGGCATTGATGTAATCAGAGCCCTCGACACCCCGTATGGGCTGCAGACAGACTCTCGTCAGCTCATATGGCATGATGTTCACGAGGCGGTTCTTGAATTTGTTGCACGGGAGGTTGGCACTGATGAAACGTGAGGTATGTGCTTTAGAGTTGGCCAGCAGCTGAAAGAGGAGACGACATGTCAGACCCCTGCTGTGGATGCAGCAGTCTGGGGGCAAAATCAGGACCCTGGCAGCAGGCAGGAGTCCCGCCGGGCACGCAGCCACGCTCCCTCCTCTGACCGAGGGACAGCCGCTGGGGACCAGGCCTTTCCGGACCATGCCAAGGGCTCTGCCACCACGTCACGAGGAGGCTGCACCCAGCTCCTCTATTTCACACTAGATCAGTCTGTTTTTCAGTACTGTGACACTGCACACCCAGGTATGGCTCGGCCTCGCTGCTGGCTTTCGGTGCACGGCCCTAGGTGACAGCGGGGGGAGGAGCCAGCATTCACCCACTGGTGCAGCCCCAAAGCCACCCACAGAGTGGAGACCCACAGCGGGCCAGGACACGACGCTGTGTGCCTCGCTGAACCAGGGACACACGCCTGGTGGCGTCAGGGAAGGAAAACTTTCCACCTTGCAACAATGTCTTGCTATTTACTTCTCACCCCAGAAGAACCCAAGAAAAATGTGAGAATTGTGACAGTTTTAGGTAAAGAAGATCTATTTTAGGTTACTGTTAGACATTTTATGGTTCTCTTTGAGCCCTGTAAACTGGAGTGACGGTAAATGTGTTACTTAGATCTGCTGGCAGAGACATTCAAACAGAAGTCCCTCTTTTTTTCCCTCCCTTTTTTTTTTTTCCTTTTTCCTTCCCCAAAAGACTGTCTCCAGCATCTCCAGAGCCACCCTTATCTCTGTGTGTGGTAGCTGGTCCCTTGCAGACTCCCTGCAGGAGGACAGGGTTGCTCTTTGGGGAGCAACACAGCCCCGTGATGCCCTCCCACATCCTGTGCCCCAGAGCTTCCCGTGCAGTGGACACTGCCAGAACTTACTGTTCTAAAGAGACCCTTGGAGAAACAGCAAGATTTCATCTTTCTTACAAGAGAGCTGCTCGAGTTGAGTCTAACTCTGTGGCTCTCCTGAGGGGTTTCTCAGGGTGGGTGTCACCACGAGATACTAATGCAGCATGTTCTGCTGTCCCGAGCCAGGACACCAGCAGCTCTGGTGACCGCAGGACCGAGCTGCTCAGCTTTCCCCAGTTTACACAGAAAGTCAATATTTTGCCTCTCCTCCTTTGTCATTCGGAGGGAATCCCCAGGGTGAAGCCGTATTGCTGCAGTTCATTTCACAGCCTGCATGGTCTGCTGCATCCCTGCGTGGGCTATACTCCCCTGCATGACTTCACTGGACTAATGCACCTCAGCTGAGAATATGGGCGCTTACCAGAGCTCCCTTCCATCTCCAATGCTGCAACAAGTATCTGCAGTAGGCATTCACAGACACAGAAAGCAAAATGTGGGCTTGGCTTCTTAAAAGCAGTGTGACTCCAGACACTGCCTTCACCAATTCTAGACACTGAGGGCTGGTGTTGAGGTGGTTAAAAGATAGCAGAGCTCAGCATTGAAGAAATGAGACCATAAACGTCTCACATATTTAAATTGGAGCCGTTTCCAGAGAAGTTGTTCACAGTAACATCAATTATCACTAACACGATCTGCATCTGATTTCGGATGCAGCTCCCACCGCACAGTGAACCTAGAGCAGAACGTGCTGCTGAGAACTGCGCATCCATCTGCCTTTTATATCCTCCCCAGAAGCTGCCAATCCAGGGGGGACCATGGCCGACACAGGTTTTACAATTCAAATGTACTTTAAATCACTGCCTACCTGGTTTAGAAGCACACAAAAGAGTAACTGTCTGTAATGATCCATGGCTCTCCCCTCCCAGTTCCTGGGCGAGCAGCTTGGTGGGGCTGTGTGGGCAGTGGTAGGGCGCCAGGGAAGGGGGGTGCTGGGGCTCTTGTAACCTACCTTGAATTCCAGCTCCATCGCAGTAACACTCTCGCCTGGAGGCACCTGGGTCAGCTTCTGGATGTGAGCAAAGAGGTTGCGTGCAGGCACCTCGGTATTGCCACATGTGGCTGCCTCCAGCAAGGCCTCGTGGATGAAGATGTACTGGTCCTCTGTTTGCACCATGTAGTTGCGCTGAGAGCGCATGCATGTCACATGGCCATAGATGTCCACAGTCTTCTCGTGCTTCATCCGCTCCAGCATTGCATCAATGACAATGAAGCAACCAGTTCGGCCCACGCCAGCACTGCGGGAACAAAGCACGTGGCCTGAGATGATGCCGCCTCCTACAGACACCACACAGGCTCTGCTCTTGCTGAAGAGAGCACCGGGCCCTAGAGTGCACGGAAGGGGAGCAGAGGCTGCTCCCACACTGAGGGCTGACGAGCTGAACCCCAAACGAGGTGACAAGAGGAGCGAGGGAGAGAGGCACGGGAGAATGTGGGGGGCTACTCAGCCCTTCTGCTGTCCCCCTCTCTCTGATGGAGCGGAAAGGACACAGTGTCACCCTGCTGGTCCCTGCAGTGGCTGGCAGCATCTCCACGGAGGAAGGAGGAAGGTGTCTAACAGGCAGGAGAGTGACGGCATACGCGTGCATGGAGTCAGAAGACCTGAAGTCCAGGCTGGGCCCTGGCACCAGTGAAGCCCATAATTTCAAGCCTCCTTATCTCCTAACCTGGGTCACTGTTTCCTCACCCATCAAATGAGGACAGCCAGCCCGAGAGGGAAAGCAGAGAGGTGAGGTCACGCATTTCTGTGCCGAGCCCTTTGCTCAAGCACTGGATGCCTCTCTGTGTCTGTTAGAAGGGCAGTAGCCAGCCCCAAACTGCTCACCCTGAGAGCACCCCGAAAACAACAGACACGCTGTCATGACATGTAAACACAGGCAGAGATATGGAGCTAGACATTTCCTCATTTATGGTGCAAGTCAGATCCTTAACAGGGCTTTAATACAGCTTGTTTGCGTGTTAATTATACCCCACTCCCATCTGAAACAGAGCATGAAGGAAGAGCATTAAACACTGCTGGTAAGGCGTACGCTGGAAGAGCAATGATGGAGTGGTTTGTTCAGTAATAGTCCCCACTCGGCTGGTACAGATAAATCTTGCCTGGATAAGACACTGAGCCTTAGTGGACTAATATTTTGCTTAAAGAGCTGCCTTTCTACCCTGCGAAGGAGTTTTACTGTGAACACTACGCAGGGATGTTTGCAGAGGTCACTGCACGCCTCTCAAAGGTACCACCTACTTATGCAGGGCACAAATCGCTTCACTTTCAAATGGTGCTTGCGGTTTTGCAGGAAAGGGTTTTCTGAGGCTCTCCACACAGCAGTGCTGTTCCACCTGACAGAGCACCACCCTGCAGTCACCACTGCACTACTGCTGCTGGCTGCCGACCTGCGGCAGCGCAGGTCCTGGTGCCACGGAACCTCCACCTTCCGCCATGAAACCCCACTTTCAGCTGGGCACGCCAAGGCTCCTGCAGCCAAGAAGCACGTTTCCAGGCACAGCTTTGCGAACACGTGGTCCTACCTGCAATGGACAACCATGGGCCCAGCATCCGGTGGGTTACAGGCCTTGACCCGTCGCAGGAAAGCTAGGATGGGGGTGGGGTATTCTGGTACCCCGTGATCAGGCCAAGCCATGAACTGGAACTGTCGCAGCTCTCGCTTCTCGCTGGAGCCGTTCTGTTGAAGACAAAGAGGAGTTGTTTTGCGTCAGAACTGTCTCATCCCAGGATGGGAACTCACTGATGAGGTTACAAGGCACCCAGTTGGCTGGGTCACAACAGGCGTGAAACGCTGTGTGTCATCACGCATGTGTTGGGCTTTTGCCACTGAAAATTTGGAAGCAAAATACAAGCTTCTTGCGAGGCTTCTGTACACACGGATGCTGTGTGGAAAGCCAGCCGACACAGAAAGCAGAGCAGCTCTGTGGGAACAGAGCAAACTGACAGAAAGGTGAAAGACTCCTCTCTGCACAGCACGGGGTCACTACCTGCATCCTCACTGCACGGCCAGGGAAACACGGGCACTAGGCATGGAAGGGCCACAGCAGCCAGTTCCCTCCCTGCTCCTCTGCACCATGGGTCCCTGTGGGATGGCTGATCAGCCCTGTGCCCGCAGAGCTGCCCGGCTCCCGGCTGGTGTGGCGGGGTGATCTGTGCAGCAATGCAGCGGGGCTGGCTGGGAGGCTGGTGCCTCCCCACAGCACGCTGCTGTGCGCTGCCAGCGCGGCCCCGACCCAGTCACGCACAGAGGCGGCCCGCTGCTAAGCCTGTTTGCATTGCCGTGACACGCTGCTGCTAGCGCTGCCCCAAGGGATTTCCAAACACTAATGAGGTACGCAGCAGGCAGGAGAGAAGGGCATGCGCACACGTCAGCAAGGCCCCTACATTTGCATTATTAGTGACAGGAACGCTAAAGATTCACTGCTTCCCACGTTGTCCTCTAATGGGAGGACAGCTGTTACATGTACACTCGCCAGAGGCGAGCGCAGCCCTGCTCTGGGGCTCACCAGGGGGTCTGAAGGCATACAGGAGCATCAGGTGTCCTGGCCAAAACCCAGTGGTGGCCAGATGCACAACCTGCAGCCGGTCCCCCACTGCAGCCCAGCTGGGAGAAATGGCCCATGTGGGGACTAGCCACAGGCTTGGCCAAGCCAGGCACAGCCAGTGGCCCCTGCCCGTGGGCTGTGCAGCACCCCACAGCATCAGGCAGTGGTGGAAGTGCCCCACCATGGCACATACCTTGTACAACGCAAAGGTGCGGACGGTGTAGGTTGCCAGCTCAACTGTGTCCAGCAGTGTCACCTGGATCATCCCGTAGGTTTCCGTACCCCGGCTTGGCCAGTACTGGTCGCACTTTACCTGCAGGGAGGAGAGGAGAAAGGGCCAGTGCTTGGCTGCTCACTGGGGCATTCGGGGTGAGGAACAGCCCTGTGCCCCCCAAAGAGTAAAGGCAGAAAAGAGTCACTGTTGGCCAGATGCACACACCCAGATTTCCTTCTCTTTGAGTGTCCCAATCCCCAGCAGAGAGGCCGCATGCCCTGGGCTCCTTTCCAAAAGATTCACATTCAAAGAGGATTTTTTTTGGGCCTGCCATAATTTTTCTTCTCTACCTCCTGTTTGGGAAGACGGGGGTCTCTGGGCTGTGCTTGCAGCATCCCCCTCCCTGAGCACCATCCGGATGGAGAGAAGGTTGGCAGCTGCGAGGTGGTGGGAGGAGAGCTGGTAGAACGGGGGTGGTGGTGGTGGTTCCTCTGGGGAAGGCTTTGCTTGAAGGTCAGCCGAGGTGAGGAAGACACAGCCTGTATCCCAACCGGCTCCCTGCTCTTCCAGCCCAACATCCTCAACCCACAGCACTGAGCTGAGCCAGGACACAGCTCTGGGTCCATTACGGTGGAGTACTACCTTCCCCCTGTAGCATCCCTAGTCTCTGGGGTACTCCTGCTGCAGTGGGCCCTGAACAGCAAACCACCCAGGTGAAAGATGGTACACAGCCCACACCAGGGCTCCAGCCTGGATGCTGTGTCCAAGGGGCTGACCCTGCAGCATCCTTTTTCTCCCTCTTCCAACTCTGCAGCCATAACACTCTGAGCTAGCGGTCATGCCTCCTGCTGCAAGCCCACTTGGCAGAGAGCCCTAACACATCCCCAGGGCCCCATCCCTCTGCCCCTTCCATCTCCCTGCGCATCCCTCCCTGCTCAACTGCTGATGCCCTCCTCCTCCTCCCATTCATAGCTCAGCATTTGCAAACTACTCCTCCAGTTTTGTTCTCTCCGGCCCTGAGCTCCCTATTTAATTTGGCACCCTGAGCATCCCTATTTCATCTGGCACCTGGCTCCCCCGCCCCGCAGAGCCTGGCTGACAGGAGGAGGACTTCATTCCCACCCATGTGCACTGCACCGAAAATGGTTTCCCGCCCTAGGAGAGAGGAGTGAATGGAAGATCATCTGTGCTTGTCAAGGAATAGTAAACTTAATTATTAGCCGAGTGTGTTTACAGAGGAATGTGTGGGAAGGGAAACAACAAGCTTAATTAGAAATCAATGAAGTTCTGCGTTTTAATTGAAGGCACTTTGAGCAGGGTGGGGCTCGTGAGAGCTAAGAGCCCTCATCCTGTACTCTAGCTGCTGGAGTGTGGCAACCTGGGGTCAGAGAGATGCACCTCTCCCCACTTTTTTTGGCACCTTCCCTCAGTAAGTCCTGCCCTGACAGGACCCCTGACGGGGTACCGCAGGCGCCTGCAGACCCAGAGCAGCTCCGCTGCCTCCTGGCCAGGGTCTCCTGTCCTTCAGGCTGCTGTGCTGCCTTGGATGTGTGCTTGCAGCATGGCAGGCCCTGCACAAATCTCAGATTTCTCCTCCTTGCCTGGCACAGAGCAGCCCGTTCTTTTACGCTGACTAGCTGCAGAGCGAACAACCCGAAGGTCACAAACCTTATTTCACAGCGAAACCGACCCCATCCTCACAACCTCACAAGCAGGCGGTAGCTGCATCTCTGGCCACCTGAGTTTGTCTCGCCTGGCTTGGGGATGATGTGACTCCCCTCTAAAGGAGGAGAGGGCAGGGCAGAACGGCATCCTGCAAGTGCTGGGCACAGCCACTCGCCCTGTCTGCAGGGCAGCAGCACAGCACGGCCTGGGCCCGCACCCTGCCGAGAGTGGTCCCCTCCTGCCACCCACGTGCGATGGGGCCGTGTGTGCTCGAGCACAAAACAAACTTCAGAGGAGTTCCCTGCGTGGGATAATAGCAGTGCCTGGGCTGGTAATTGAAAATTATTTATTCATGACCAGATAAGAGTCAGTCACATTTTCTGCCAAATTTACCCATAATGTTTATGCCCCATTTTCAAGCTCTGTAAATTTTATGCCGAAGCCGATGCACTGTGGCACTAAAGCAGATAAGAGATGTTTTCTTCTGGCAGTGCTTGCTTCTCATTAACTTAAGGAGCACAGTAATGTCCTGAACAGCCATTCACTGCAGCTTTGCTGAGTGGTTCCTGTCCCTCCCCTTTGACGCCCTGTGCCCAAGAGCAGCCGGGCACCTCTCCTCAGCTCGAGAGCTGTGCTCTGATCCCGGCCCAGCTCACAGCTCCAGATGGCATCGCTGCTAGCGAGAGGGCTGGAGCGGGACGTGGCTGCCAGGCCTCTCCCCCAGAGCCCTTCAGCACCAGCCTCTTCGCACCCCTGCCTGGGGACATGAAGTCCCAGGCGAGATCGCACCCCAAGGATGGCTGCTTGGTGCTTCGGGCTGGGACAGAACAAGCCACGGCGCTGCTCTGGGAGAGCTTGCTCTGCTGGGCTCTTGGGGATAGCCCAGGGTAGGAGAAATCCTGGTTTAATACCTCTCTCGTGCAACACAGCCCGCCACGCTCGCAGCTTCGGGAAAGCTAATCTACAATGTGTGTTTCTGAACTGCCACCAAATGATTCTAAAACTGATTGTAAAGCTTTGAAGGCAGCTAAATTGCACAATCCAGCCATTTCTATCCTTTATGTGCCTCTCGCTTTGTGAAAACATGAAAAAGGGAGGATGATTTGGACCATCAAGCCAGCTGAAATTGCAGACCATAAAAGCTGATGCTCTTTAAAGATTTTTTTCCCCCTGCAGCTCAGGAGCCCTTTAAAGCAGTGTCACCCCTACAGGGCTGCAAAGCTACTGCTGGTCCCGGTCGGCTTATCTACATGCAGCACTGCCGAGGGGGACTTGGGGAAATAGCTTGGGAAGGTGGCAGAGCCTGCTCTGTGCTGGGCACCTCGCCATGCGGCCCTGCTGCCCACCCCGGGCTCTGCCGCTGGAGAGTCCTGTGCCTGTGCCGAAGCCCCTGGGCAAGGGGACTTTCAAGCAAGGTTGCCCATGGGTAACGCTGTGACGCCACGTGACTGCCTGGCGCAGTGTTGTCCCACAGCAGTGTGAACATCAGCAGGCAGCGATGCTGCAGGGACCCAAAGGGCTGCACCAGATGAGGTCTGAAGGCTCCAGAGTGGAGTAAACTAAACCAGTGACTCATGCTGAAAGCTGGGAGCAATGGGCAGTGACCAGGATCTTCTTTGGTCCCAAAAAAACTGTGCTCCTGGGTAAGCTTTAGCCATCACCAAAGAGGCATGAGGAAAAGCAGAGCAGGAGGGTGGCTGAAAGCCATCCTGCCTTGGAAGATACTGGAGAAGCCAACAAAAAACCCCAGGGAAAATAACTTCCTGCAAGTTCACATCCCTGCTCCCCACCAAGGCCCTCTCCTGTGAGTGGGTGCCCTGAGGCACCTACAGCGTCCAGGGAAGCTCTTGCTATGCAGGGCTGGTTCCAGTCAGAAGTGGCTGGTCTTCCCGGCTGCCTCCCCTGGCAACCTGCCCCTCCAGCGGTGCCCCAGAAAACTGCCCATTGCTCATTAGTGATGGGGACATGCCAAAAAGCCAGCAGGCCCTGGCCAGGCAGTGTTAGGGAGTGAATGCTGGGGTCTGGGTCCAGTCAGGTCAGCCTGGAGCCCCTGGGCAGCACGCCTGGTCAGGCAGGCTGCCTGCAGCTTCTGCGAGGGCTCTGGCCACCCCCTGCCCATGGCAGGGATTCACAGTGCCCATCCCGTCACTAAAAGCCTGACCACACGCACAGTGTTTGGGACAGAAACCAACGCTGCAGGAGGTAACTGTGGGCTGAGATGACGGGGAGCGTGCTGGGGGGAGATAACAGATGGCCCAGCAGCACGGGCATCTCAGGCAAAGACAAGTGCCTGTAGGGTTAAAGGAAACCCGTTATCTCTGAGAAACACGCATCTTGGAGTGCCTTCCCACAACTAAGCAGCCCAGAAGTTGAGTGAGTCAGGAGTCTGGGCATGGATTTACTCAGCAACCTAAAAGGATTTTTCCTTGTACTTCAAATATACGCTCCATCACTGAAATGGAAGGCACAAAAAAGACCCCACAGAACCCCCAGCTGCAGAGAGCAGCTGATGGGCAGTTTCTGATCTTGCTTAGCTTACGGAGCCTTAACCACGGCCTTCCAATACCTAAAGGGGCCTACAGGAAAGCTGGCGAGGGGCTGTTTCTTAGGGGGAGCAGTGATAGGACAAGGGGTAATGGGTTTAAACTAGAAGAGGGGAGATTTAGATTGGACATTAGGAAGAAATTCTTTGCTGTGACGGTGGTGAGGCCCTGGCACAGGGTGCCCAGAGAAGCTGTGGATGGCCCATCTCTGGCAGTGTTCAAGGCCAGGCTGGATGGGGCTTTGGGCAACCTGGTCTAGTGGAGGGTGTCCCTGCCCATGGCAGGGGGCTGGAACTAGATGATCCTTGTGGTCCCTTCCAGCCCAAACCGTTCTGTGATTCTGTGATTCTATGTGCCAAGCCCGGAGCTGCAGGACGGGTCAGGTTAATTTACCCCCGTTTGGGCTGGGGTGGGCGATGGCGGCTGTTGGGCAGAGGCAGGGCTGTGCAGCGGGAAGCACAGTGCAAAGCTGGGGTGGGATCTCTAGAGGCAGCTCGTCTCCAAGGAACGCTATTTTTCTCTGCAGGCTGTAGGGCATTTGTAGAGCCAGGGAAGCCCAGGAACAAAGCCTGTTTTTCTACATGCAGGAAAAGCAGATCTGTTTTGCCACGGTGATCAGTCCTTCCGGCTGCTTCCTCCCAGCCAGCGTGGGCTAGGACACCCCTGTGAGCATTTTGGTGCTAAAGCTTTGAAACAGAGGGAGAGCATGTGGGCAAAAGTTTTAACTAAACCCAAACTTGACAGTTTCTGCTTCTCAAGAATGAGCTTATTGGGCTAAAAATAACCAGTGCTCCACAGCTTGAGCATACAGCCCCTTCTCCTGCTGTTGGCATGGCAACACTAAAATATTCTGCAAGCACAAATGCTCACCGCTAAAATTTTACTTTTAGGAACAAACTGAAGCACGAGGCGCAGAAGCTGCCTTGCCTCCTGCTTGGGTAGGCTTTGCCCAAAGGGTGCGTCTGGGCACGGGAGCGCTTCGGTCACAGCTTACAAACTCCTGCTTCAGGGGCTGAGTAAGAACCTCTGCCACGAGACACCATAAGCATCATCGGCAGCGAGGGCTCCCGCTCCTTCCTCTCCACCTCGCGCCTTCCCCATGGTTTGCAGGCAGATTTGCATTTATTACATCAGAATATCTAATCTTGGCAGTATGAGCCGATCCTTTATACTTGTTGTCATTGGACAAGGCAAAAATTAGTCTTGTTATTGCAGTGAGACCCCATCAGCCATTCTCTGCATTGCCAAAGATGCCAGGGCCCTGTCAGGGTGCGGGGCGCTGCTGATACCACCTAACCACTGCAGCTTCTCAGCTTCTGGCACGCAGCCCCCAGGCTTTCAGGGACTATCAACACTCCCCACCTCAGAGCTTTCCTTTCTGCCTTTGGTGCGAGTGATGTGGGCAGGGAAAGGAAAGGATGGGTGTGCATGCAGACACGTGGGCAAGGCAGAGGCTAAGGCACTGCACATGGACAGGAGGTTCTCCCACCCATTTGCCCCACAGGGATGTGCTTACAAGGCACTTGTTGCTGCGGTGCCTGCAGCAGTGAGACACACCACGGGGCCTGCCTCTCCCTGGATGCCCTTACACTGAGAAATGTCATCCCTCCCTCCTGCCCCGCCACCAGCTCCAGAAAAGAGGAAGCACACACTGTACCCTGGACTTCTCCTCCAGCCTGGTCATCATGACTATAGTTGCTGTTCTCTGTTCCCACACCATCCTCCAGAAGTCGCTGAGGGTTTCTGGCAGAGGTCCCTGTGTGGCGATGTAGGCGTTCTGCTTCCGATACCCGTCAATGTAATTGGCATTGATGTAATCACTGCCTGGGACCCCTGCAGAGAAAGAGGGTGAAGCGTTACTCCAGGGGCAGCCCACGGCTCTGTGCCTATCGCTCTGCAGGGCCTCGCAGGCAGAGGAAGAGGCTGGCATGTTCACAAGGCTCTTGACAAGTCTCTTTTCAGGGTGACGCCAGAATCTCTCCCGGGGATCCTGCGAAGGACAGGGACGGTGCCTGAACATAGAAGAACCCTTTGTAACTCCCACATTAATGCAACAAGCAGGCAGCACCAAAGCAGAGAGACAGCTGCCACCCGCACACAAAGGGAAATTCACAGGCAGGAATATTAAGGAGCTCGTTTGGCCCCAAGCAACTGATTGAAATAATTGTCTTAAATTCACCAGCTATTTGTTATGGTCCTACAGTACCTTTTAAAAATGAGGTTTCTTCATTAGCTTGTCTCTGTTCGCAGGGGATGTCAGGCAGGGATGCCCTCCCAGCCCGCCTGCAGGGACAAGTACCCCAGAGGAGCCAGAGACCTTCCTCCCACCACCACTGAAACCTTTCTCAGTGTAAGACCCCCTCTGCTGCCTGCTAGCAGAGGCTGCTCCAGCTCCCACTCTGCCTCCACCACTTTAAGGAAAAGACTTTCTTGTAGAGGTCTTTCAAATGCAAACACACAGTTACTGTGGCAAAGCAGAGGCCTGGGGCTGTGTTTCCAAACCCTGCTCAGCATGGGCTGCCCGGGCTGCAGGGAGGGAAAGCAGCAGGAATCTCCTCATCTCCCCAGGACAGCGCATCTGCATTTCATTAGAGGAAGGCAATAAAGCTGGAGGTCTCCCCCTTGTCCTTTTGTCCTAGGGAATTTTCTACAGGTCCCAGCAGTCTCCAGCAGAAACAAAGCACTGGCAGCTCTGGGGGAGCAGCAGCAGCTGGAGTACAGCGCCCGGCTCCCTTGGCATGGGCAGCAGGGACCTGGCAGGATGCTTCGGAATGGTTCCCAGGAAGACACAGACACTACTGACAGCAACTGAGTCAGGCTGGAAAATAGGGATTCCCCCCATGTGCTCAGCTCGCAGCTGTCTAACAGGGTTTGCGCATGATCAGGGATGCCAGGGCTTCACAAAGCTGCTGCTGCTAACAGCCCTTGCTGTGAGGGACCACTGGATCCCCTGCCCCCTCCCGCAGAGGATGAGCGGTGCATTAGCATTAGAAAAGACTCTTCCATCCCAACAAAAAGGACCTAGTGACTGCAGGGCCACCTGGAAGCAAAGCCAGGCCCCAGTCTCTTCCCCACGCAGTAGTGCATTGAATTAGCTGCATCTTCCTCATCCTCCATGAGTGGCCTCCGTTCCGGTGTGCAGAGCTGGGTGCTGATTTATAGACCAGTGGGAATGGGTGAGCCTGGGCTTAGGTACCCGGAGTCCAGCTCTGCATACAAGGCGACTGCAAAGCAGGCACTAAAACCGTGTATTAGCCCAGACTCCAGAGATGTGGGGCTGGTTCTTGGAGCCACGGGGGTCAGTGCTATGAAAGTCAGGGCCTGATGCACCTCCCACGGAGCACAGGGACATGTGGAGCCTGATGCCCCATCTCTGCTGGCACCAGCAGTCACAGGAAGCAACCAGACAAGGCACACTGTCCTGAGGTCATTGGGAATGCAGGGGCGGCTCTGCAGAGCCCTTCATCTCTTCTTGCCAGCCAGGACACACATTGCTCACATGGATGCTAGATATGTTTCTTGGTATTTGCCCCTGCTCAGCTGAGAACGGGGAGAAGGATGGTCTCTTGCTACAGTCAGGTTCAGCTGTTTGCTGGGGTGCCCACTCTGGAGTCACTCTTACCATCGATGGAGGTCAGGATGACACGTGAGTGGTCATAGGCGATCACGTTTGCATAGCGGTTCTTCGGTTTATTCACTTCCAGGTTGGAGTTCTCCCAGGTGAACTGCTGCCCCGGATCAATGGACTGTGGAGAGAAAGAGAGGGAGGGAGTCAGGACTGGTTACAGCACAGCGGGATGCTGCAGCACGTGTGCATTTCAGTCAGGAGATCTGCATCTCCCCACACACCTCTCCCCAGGCCAGATGCAGCTTCCCTGGGTGTCCCTAGCAGAAGCACCAAGCCAGACCACACCGAAACCCAGTCCCCAGTGGGACCTGCCTCCTGTGGCCTGCAGGCAAAGCAGCCCCTTGCTAGGGCAGCCTGCTGCAGATGGGCCTTCACCTCCGCTCTTGCTGTGTGCTCATCCTTTCCTCTGGAGCTACCCATCAGCAGAAGTTTGGTCTTATGCCAGGACTCCACAGAGACCTGACTGCGCAGTTCTTGACCTAGCGGTTTTATTAGCTGTTGAACTGCAGTCTCCTGAAATATAGCAAGCCCTGGGTGTCCTGTGCCCCAGGAGCTTTGGGTATTAGTGTCCTGCAAGACAGCCTGAGAGCTTTTGCCAGGGAATCGTCATGAAAATTGATAGGTTACTATCCACTGCTCTAGCTACTTATGCAATGTAAACATCTCTCGTCTGAGTTAATAGAGTGACAAGGCACTATAAACCTAGAGAAGAGACGTGGTTATAAATCTTGGCCAAAGGCCCACACGCTATGCAACTGCCTGAAAAGGACATGTCCCGATCCCACCTGCATCCTGGCTGCACACCCAACGTCTCTCCCACACGCCATGTGCTCATGCACGTGGGGCACAGCTCCTCCGTGGCCAGGCAGCCCCTTCCCAAAGCCATTCCTGTTGTCTTTGTCCATGCACAAAACAAGAGGAAAAAGCCCGGTCCCCAAAGCACCCCTCTGAGATGGGGTGGCTTCTTTGGCTGAGAGATATGTGAGGCACCTAGATAAGACAGTCACCCCATGCAGGGACTTGCTCTGCAGGCACAGCCCTGGGCAAGCCTGGGGCAGGCTGCTACAGCAGAAATCGGTCATCCCATGAAACCCCCTCCCCCCAAAGTTACCAGTACAGTGAAAGAATTCTTAAAATCATGCTCCAGCTCAGGGTTCCTGAAGCTTCACTGGCCCACAGGCAAAAGTATTGAGCAAACAGGCCAGGGGAAGCACCACATGTCATTCTCTCTGCAGGCACCTGCATTCATCGCTTGGCGGAGAGCCATGTCAGAAGGTTTCTCAGGCAGTAAAATGCCCGTGAGTCTGTCAGCTCTGGCTCAGCCGTGAGCAAAAGGCTGAGCCGGGAGGCACAGCTCCCTCACCGGGCTGACCTGGGCAGCCCTCACAGTCCCTCTGCTCGGCCCCACCAACCACTGCCTGTGCACGAGGTGACGTCCATCACTGTCCCCTACTCCTGTTGAGCACGCACTGCCCAAGCAGCCAGCAGTGGGTGCAGGTACCCAGCTGGGGTACGGGGCACAGGCACCGCCTGCATCACTGCGCCAGCCCTGAGGGCTTTGCGGCACACGCAGGGTACGAGCCAGTGCTGTGCCAGGCGGCAGTGCCCATCCCCACGTGTGGCCCACGCCGTCAGCCCTCCCTGCAGCAGCAGGCCGCCGGCAGGCAGAGGGGCCAGCGCTGACGAAAACACGCAGGAGGATGTGACATCACAGCGATGCTAATAGGTAGTTTGGGAAATGTAGGATGTAAATAGACATTTCCTACAGAAAACGTGTAATTTTCTATTATCAGTGTAATGAGCAGGCAGCAGCAGCGCTCAGAGGCACTGCAGCAGGGAGTGCAGACCGCAAGCACCGCTTCTGGCTGGAAACCCACGGGCCTGGCTACCACAGTCCCTGCGCACTCTGTCTGGGCAGAGACGTCACAGCGCAGCCTACGGCTCGCTCGGGCACTTGGTTTCGTTCCGGCACCTACATCTTGTTTCCAGGATAGGCTGCTCACTGAGTCAGCTCTTTGGATGCCTTCCTCCCTCAGCTGTGTGGCAGGGATGACTGCTGCCCACCGAGCGGTGGGGCTGAGCTGGAGAAGGGCAATAGAAGTAAGTGTTCAAAGGCATGAAAAAGTAAGAGGAACAAAGTGTGTAAGGACTTTTCCGCTTGGAGTAGAGATGAGTGAGAGGGGTTTTGATACCAGTCTAGTCAACACAGAGCACAGTGAAGGACAAGCGCAAACAGACTAAGGAGGAAAATCCACCAATGCCTATAAAAGACATAAATAACACTTATTTTTCAAAAAGGTGGTCTTAGCCTGCACAGACAGCCCAGGCAGAGAGCTGGCTAGCTGGCAGTGGAGCTGAGACCCGCTCCGATGATATGAGTGAGCATTTTCTTGCTGCTGAGGAGCATCACAAGAAAAGATCAGCCCTGCTTGCACCCTGTGAACCCTTGCTCAGTGCCAGGCACAGGTGGATGCTGGAGCAGGTCCCCCCCTTCGCAGCAGAGTCAGGGAGAGCTCAGTGCAGTTGTTCATGCTCAGTCTATGCTGCAAATCACTGCCAAAAGGCTGCAGGGCTGCCCAAGCTTGTGTGTGCAGTGTGCTTTGCACAGCAAGCCTGTGTCCTGCAACAGCGGTGGAAAGGGTTATTTCCTGGGGGAGACAAGGCTGCCAAGAGCCCCCAGAACTGAGGAGGAGCATGAAGGTGTTGCCATTAGGGTTAATTGCTTTGATGTGCAATGAGGATGTGCAGAAATGGTCTAATCATCATCAGCCTCTTAAGAGGGCAAACAGGTGAGAAAGTCAGAAGTAATACAGCACCTGAGTGCAAAGAGGCTCTAATTAAATACTCCTGCAAATTAGTGACTCATTTAGAAGTAAAATGATTTAATTTAAACTCTGGTGATGAATTAATGTACACCTGTTCCCCCCTTTAAGGCAAACAAATGAGTAAATAAACGGTAGGATGGCGGGCTGCTTGGAGAGCAGTTGAAGCCCTTCCGTGGGGTGGTGGTTGGCAGGTCTTGCCCCATCTCCGAACGATGCGCTGCAGCCCCTGACTATGGCAGCACTGCCTCATCTGCCCTCCTTGCTCCACAGCTGCCTGGCCCTGGAGCTCTGTTCTTGTTCCTTTCTGGGGCTCATGGGAATCACTGCTTTGGCCCAAAATTTGATCAGAGTAACACTTGCAACTTACTCTTCCTAGAAAGCAGAAGGGCTGAGAAATTGGAAGGAAATGAACCAGGAACAAACTTAAAAGCACCATGACTTTTAGTTTTGCTTTGCTTTAAAGTGACAGGGGAGATGTTGTAAGACAGCAAGTGCAAATTAAGAAAAAGCCCAATTAGTAAAACTCCTCCTTCCCAGCATGGAAGTGTAAGAGGCAATCTCTCCAAAGCAGCTCAGGGATCCCTGCTGCTACTGCCATCAGCATAAAAACAGCCAGACCACTGAAACAGGATTGGAGAAAAGCTCTTTCCTCGACAGACTCAAGAGCCCTTTACAAACGCCTTGAAAACATCCCTGGGTGCCAGTTTGTCTTTCAGATACAGTCCACCTTGGGTTTGCACCTTTCCTCTGCAGCTCCAAAATCCCCCTGCATGCAGAGTCCCTGCAGCTGCCTCTGCCGCTGGCCGGCATGGGCAGCCCGGGCGGGCAGACCTCTGGGGCAGTACGGCAGCTTGGCTGGCCCTGGCTGTGGCAGCCAAGAGCTGGATGGCCACGGCCCCGTGCTGCTCCGCAGCCCAGGCGGCTGCACAAGGGCATGGGGAGGGGAAGGAGCTCAGGCTGCGAGTGCTTCCCGGCCTCCTGTGAAATCAACCACATTAGCACAGGCATTGACCACTGTCAATCCGCGCTGCGTCTCAAATGAGGACATAATGCGCTCCTGAATCAATCGCTGGCAGCGCTTCAGCCTTATTATTCTTATTACCGGAACGTGAGCGCTGCATGCCTGCCAGGCAGCTTCCCGATTAGCCCATTAAACCCACAACACGAAGCTCCCTGGTGCTGTCTGGACCCCTGGTCCAGCACCTCCTGGGCTCACCAGCCCCAGGGACCCAAGCGCCTCTCCTGCTGCCTAAGCTGCCTTGCCAGCGCTGCAGGCATGGGAGATGGAATGTCCTTGGTGGCTTTAAGGGAAATGCCAGCGAACACAGGGTTTGGGCAGGCCAGCAGTATTTGTCTCCATACAAAACTGTGGAGACGGGGCTGCAGCCTCCCTACCATGCTGGGAAGCAGGAGCAGAGTCAAATCTCACGCACAACCTAAAGAGCATCAAGCACTAACGTGCTGGGCAGTGGCACGCTGCCTGGCGCTCATCACCTCCAGCCTGCTCTGCTCCCATGGGCCATTCACTGGAGGGACATGCTTCAGGGACTGGGCACGAGGGGCAGTGGCCACAAGTCGCAGTTTGGACATAAGGAAAAGATTTTCCTCTGGGAATGTGGTGCAGGATCTAGCCCAGACATGGAAGTGGGAACCAGCCCGGGTTGGAGCCAGTCTGTCCCGTGTTTGCTAACAGGAACAAAGTGGACAGCAGCACCTGGCTTGCTGATCCCACAGTGAGAGTGCGAGACATGGTGCGTGTGTGCACACTTGTTGGTACCAGTGTGGGTACGCCCTACCCGAGGGCAGGATCCTGCCCCACATCCACAGGCTGCAGCATGGGAAGGTGGCCCACAGGAGGAGCTCCAACACAGCTACAGCACTCGCCACAGCCCGCAGATAAATAAATAAGGGGCTCAGCCTCCATTCTACTTATTTAATTCCATTAATCCCACACTGTAAATTCACTGTGGCTCTCACTGTACACTAAAAATGAAATACTCTCCTGGTGTGCCCGGGCCAGGAGCTGCTGCCAGACCCTTGCACTCTGCTCCCCCCGGTTCCGCTGCGTGCCCAGGAAAGCGTGGTGGGGCTGTGCCGTGCCCCACGTCAGAGCAGCTGGCGGTAGAGCTGACTGTGGCTCCTCTCAGCTCCCACCAGTCTCCTGCCACACCAGCCACACCAGCAGGTCCAGCTGGGCTTGCTGCCTGCCCACCGGGGCTGAGGCTAACCCGCAGCTCAGAAACCTGCTATTACTGCAGCCGGCACGCAGCTCTCTCCGTGCTGACTGTTGCACAGGCTACTCAGCCACGCGGGCTGGCAAACTGGTGCGAGTAATATTCTTTGTTCTCTGACCTGTGGGAATGAAGGCCAGACGGCTCCGAGAAATCTCTGCTGCCCTCCCTGCCCCATTCCCAGGTGTGTGGGGAGGTGCTGAGAGGTTTCCTTTTGTGTCACCTATGCCTAGGTTCCCCGGCTATCACTTGCACAACCAAGGCAAGCACCAGACTGACGGCTCTGGGCAGCTGGCCTCAGTGGATAAAAGTGCCGTTAGATATTCGCCCTCCGCCTGGGGTGCCACGGCTCCTGGAACGCGAGCCATCTATGAACAGCCCTGCACCCCACGGAGACGTTAGGCTGCTAAGCTGTGCTGCAAAAACACTTAAAATGCAACAACTCCAAAGCACAACCCAACAGCAAACGGGCCTTGGGGGTCCATCTGTGACGCCTTGGTCCCTCGGCTCTCCCTGCTCAGCTGTGTTACGCCCAGTGCAGCAGCACTATTGTGCCACAGGGAAACAGAGTCGGGGCCTCCACTGCTCCAAGCGCTGGGTCACCACTCAGCTCTCCATAGGTGCGGGGCTCACACAGCCCCAGGGCGATCGCCGGGACTGTATCGTCATTTAATGATGCAATTGCACAGAATTTGGTGAGCTGCGGTTGCAGTGCCGGGAAGCTCCAGCTCCCGCAGGGGCTGCACAGCCTGTTCCCCTCCCACCTCCGCTACTTCCGCACCCGCTTGGCAGATTCCCTTACTCAGCAGCACATCCCGTGCCCATCCTGCCCTCCAGCCCTCCCACCACAGGCCCCGAAGGGAGCTGCTGCCATGCCAAGCCTGCGCACACAGGGACCAGGACAAGGGCAGAGCCACGGCAGCAGCAATCCTGCACAGGCAGCTGCCGTTCTCTGCAAACTCAGTCCAGGATTTTTCTCACTGGCATCTCAAATGGGAAATGACTGTACTGATCCCCACGTGACGACAAGGGGCGACCATTTCTGCTTTGGGGTCTATCCTAATACCAAACACCGTATGAGCCTGTCATGCTCAGTAATTTCTAGCTGATGAGGAGTCAAATGCAGCAGAATCCAGGGGAAAAAAATTACATGCAACAATCAGCTACTTAATAGCTGCTTCAACATGAAAAGTACAACTGATTGGTGCTCTCAACCAGCCATGATATTCTAAAGAAAGAGAAATGAGAAGAAAGAGGCTCGTGAAAACAGCTAAGAGAATTTACTTAATGCTCGTTTTTTTCTGAAACAGTTCCCACAGCTCAGCGTTACGCTGCAGGCTCAGCGGGCGCAGGCCTGGTGCAGGGACGGGAGCGCCCCGACGCTGGATCCTGCCGAACCCCCCCGCGCAGCAGAGGCGCAGGCCGCCTGCAGCGCAGTGGACAGCTCTGCTTAGCATTTCAGCTGGACTCGTCTCAAACAGCCCAAGGCAGACAGACACGACTGCATACCTTGGCGTCGCTGGCAGGACATACACTCCCTCACGGGTAACTGCGAGGGAAGCGTACTGTTTCTCTCAACACCTCCCAGGCTGTGATGTGATGCTGTAGCTGGTGAAAGCTCAGCTGCTCCCTGGTCTGGACAGCAGTACGCAGAGGGCCAGCAAAGCCCTCCACTGGGCATCCTGGAGCAAAAGGGAGCTCTGCGCCTTCCTCAAACACACATAGCCACCCTTTGAACTAGCTGGAATTCGTCCCTTACCTTCTCAGCAGAGATGTGCTTTCCCTTTCCTGGCATATATAATCCTACCTTGTGGGCAAACGTTCTGATCTCATCTCATAAATCAGTGTAGGTGTGCTGCAGGAAGGGGAGGCCACAGGCACAGGCAGATAACAATTCAAACAGAAGTGATAACACATGCAAAGGACACTTCCCAAATTTATTCCCTCTTTAATACCAGTGGGGGGTTTATTTCTAAGTCCCCTGCAGCTCAAGAGGGTCCTGCATGTAAGCACAGGAAAACATATATCCTGCCCCTGCTGATCTCACGGCTGCGAAGGAACTTTCCCTGACTTTACAAGTTTTCAACCTAATCATCCAGCCCGGAGAGCGATGAGAAAGGCAAGGCAGCCCTCGTGCAGGTCAGCCCCTTCCCCCCGACGTGTGCACCCCCCCCGGAAAGTTGTCCTTAGGGGAGGATGGGGACGGAGGAGGTCGGGCTGCGAGAGGAGCAGCGCAGGATGGAGGGGGGGTTTCACCAAACACCCAGCACCTGCCTGTGTGCACGAGCAAAGCCAGCATCGGTGGTGGGTGTGGACGGTACCTATCCAGGGGCTCCACCAGAGGTACGGAGGAGGACACAGTGTGATTTGGCAGTGCTGGGGACTTTGCAGCTCAGGATTGCAGGGCACAGGCAGGGAGGAGAGCTGGGACTGCTCCAGGGCAGAGGGACACCAGCAGAGACAGGCTAATGCCAGCATGCTCTGGCAGTGTGCAGGGGGGGAGCAGGCTGGGAAAGCAGGAATGAAAACCCGAATGTGTGTCCGTCAGCAGCGGAAGACGGTGCAGAAAGCAAAGCTTTGGATGCAGATTGAAGGGGCATGGGATGTTGTGGACTGAAAAACCTCAGCCAGCCTGCATGGAGGGCAGCCCTCGTGGAGCGAAACAACGATGTAAACAGTGACAGAAAAGCTCAGGCGGGTAGACACGGGCTCCCATTCACTCCTAAGAGCAGAACCACGGTGGGAGCATGGCGGGCTGCTCTGCGTTCAGCTGCAAGGCCTTTTCCCTGCACAAGCCATGCTTCAACTGCTCAAGGCAAGTTCCCACCGCTCTGGGGCTGGCATGGAGTGCTGGCAAGCTCCCAGGCCTGGCTCGGGGCCCGCACAGGCAACGCCGGCGCGGGGGAGGCATGGCTCAGCTTTCAAGCCCTCTCTGCTGGGGGTCCTGGCCAGCATCGCTCTGCCCCCACCGCCTGGCATGCTCTCACGCTCACCTCATACTCCTGGGAGAACTTCAGCCCGTCGTTGGCTTTCAGCCTGTCGATGTTGTCAGCGAGGTCCGTCACAGGGATGGGGGGGTGGTCACGCATGCCTGAGGGTGAGACAAGGAGGGAGGAGGGAGAGGAAAACGGTTACGGCTCTGCATGGCTGAGGAAGGCTCGACAACAGCATGTGCACAGCAAATCCAAAAGGTGGGTGCAAGGCGGACACGTGTGACTATGTGAAGCGCTGGGCGGGATGGATGGGAAGTCGGCGAGGTCACACGGCATGCTGCACGCACTCTCAGAGCACACGGTTTGGTGAAACAAAAAAGAAAGGTGATGTGCAGAATGTGCATGACCGGGTGAGCATGCTCGGACAGTACAGCCACTGGGCACACAGAGCAGGCCACGCAGCGGGCAGGGGCTTGGGCAAGCCCCCGGCAGAACGGGCCGAGGAGATGCTGTCAGCGCGCTTCCTGGGCTCCTGCACGGGCTGAAGTTGAACACACCAATTCTCTGGTGCTCTCGCCGCCAAGGGCTGAGGCTGATCCTCTTGCTTATGCCTAACAGGCATTAGCCAACAAGAAACTCGCCCAGACCTGCACCATGGGAAACCTCTGCAGTGTACAGCTTTTTGGGTAGGCAGATGCTGTCCCAGCCCCTGGGGAGCTGGAGAAAGATGGGAAGGGTCCCATGGAAGAACAGCTGCTTTCCTGGTTGGAGATCGCACAACTTTCGGAGAGCTGAGGAGCAGCTCTGCCCACAGCTGCATAACTCAGTGCTTTTCAGTGGTGCTCCAGAGGCAGAGCCAGCTCCAGGGCCCCAAATCCAGCTCCATTGGGCTGGCTCATGCAATGCACTATGTGCAGTGACGTGCCCTACAGCAGCTTCTGGGAGGCTGCTGTGAGCTGGGATGTAGCTCAAGTCATGGCAGAAGTCTTGCCCTGTCTAAAGCAGGGATGCACAGTATGGCTCATCCTGGGCACACACAGACCAAGCCCTGCCCAGGGATCTGCCAGGTCCTGCGCAGGGGACGGGCACTCTAGGGGTATGCATGTGGGACTGGGAGGAGCCCTACTGGGGCCCTGGATTCAGGGCTCAACCATCGCAACCTCTTACTCTGAAGCTGAGATGGTGAATTGGCAGGAACATGGCTGTGAAACATCTCATCCAAAGTCTGGCTCATCCATATCCCAAGGCTCATGACTCCATCAGCTGCTCTGTGGGTTTCCCAGAAACCCCACGTGGGTAATAATGATTATTAATAGGCTGAAGTTGTTGATTCACACCCAGGGAGACAGTCTGGAGCATGGCCAGGAGCTTCTCAATTGCTCAGGAGCCTGAATGCTGCCACAGATGGCAGTGATGGGCCGCTGAGGTGATGGAGCACTCCCCAGGCTAGGTACGTGCATTTTACACAGTGGTGACAAGTCACTAGGTGATAACATGGAAGTGTTACACCACAGCCGCTGCATGGCAGGGCTCCTCACACCTCTGCCAAAAGCATCTGACATCGCTGCGTATAGGCAAGACCCGATCCGACACACACTCGTCCTCCTGCCACTTGACAGCGCAGAGCTATCCATGGATGGCCTGAGAGCACACGGACAGACAAGGAAGGGAAGATTCCTCTTCTGCCTTGTGCTGACGTCTTCCTGCAAGCGGTCCTCTGTTTGCTACTTCACCCATCAGGATCCCCGAGGTGGTTGAGCAGGCCCACAAAGACAGTGCTCTGATTTCTATGCAATTCCTGTAGCTCAGGAGTAGCCTTTGCAGTGCAGGGAGAGCTGTTACTAATGAGCAATGGAACGAGAACAGTGTGGGACCAAGGCCAAAGTGTGGGGCTGGGAGAAGAAAGAGTCTGGAATGTAGCAACAGTATGTGCTTATCCCAACGTGTTAGGTATGAAGTACAGCAGAGCAATGGACCACAGCAGAGCTGCAGACACTCATCTCTGGTGAGAAATACAAGGGGGTCTCCCCAAAGGGGTCTCACTGCGACTCTGGTGCCAAGACGGCCAAGCAGACCAACTGCACAACAGTTCAGACAAGATCAGCATCCCTTGGTGTTCGTTCTGCCTAACTCTGGGCACAGGCAACCCAGCCCAGGGAAGCCTGAGGAGAGCGTGTTCAACCACTGGGCTGCAGAGCACCCTCCAATTTCCATTAGGGGCTTTTAGCTGGCCGCTCTCTCCAGAATGCCAAGGTTATCTGTCCCCATCCAGGGCCAGCTGCAGGCCAGGTATGCCACTGTGAGGGGGCAGGAGGTCTGGGAGCAGATGAAGGGCTGCCGCTGGAGCGTCCTGGCAGCCCAGCACTCGGGGCCTTCCCTTCTGCATGGCGCTGTGGTGAGCTGCTGGAGAGCCGTGCAAACAGTACCCGAGCTTGGCCCCACACATCATGTCAGAAAGTGAAATCACTGCCGTTCTACAGTCTGCTGTGAGTGAGGGTGACCTTCATGACATTGAAACAAAAATTACAGAGACGAGAGAGAACGGGAAAGAAAAAGCAAAAGGTGTCAAAAGATAAATACAGGAGTTAAAACTAACTTGAGATATTCGGGCAACTGGGGACACTGGCACCTGCAAAGAAAAGAAACGGGGCAAGAACAGAAATCCCATTAGCCTTTAGTCATCATTGCAGAGGTTCAGAAATGGAAGGAGAAAGAGATGAAGACGCAAAGGAAAGCAGCATCTGCCACAGCACTGGGAGCCTCCCTCCTGCACAGGACCTGGCCCCGGGGGCTGCTCTGCAGCTGGCCGTCACACACCGGGCTTTTGGCAACGGCCAGCGCCATCCCCTGACGCTGACAAACACGTGGAGCTGGAGGTACTGCCCGGGGAGCGAGCACACAGGTCTTCATCCAGCACCAAGAGCTACACTTCTCACTGCGCGACCCAGCGCCCAAGGGGGGCCAGCAAGGGCAGGTGGATGGCAGGTACAGGGGACATCTGTGCTGCTTGGTGGCCAGGGGGACTGCGCTCAGCCCCCGCAACCCCTGCTCGGTCCCGTGAGCCTCCAGCTTGCTCGCAGCTCATCAGCAGCTCAACTCAGCCTCACTTCATGGCGTGCTGGGACACTGCCTGGTCCCATATCCTTTCAGTGACTTGGCACAGTGGTGCGTTAGTACAGGGAGGCCAACAACAGGGGAAATAACCTTTGTCTGAAATAAAAACCACCAAAATGAGAAAGCTTAATATTTAATAACAGTAGCCTAATTAATGATGCATTAAACAAGTCTTCCCTGCTCAGCACACTCCAGCAGGGAGAGCAGCTACCGAAGCGTGCAGGGCCGGTGGCCAGCACCTCTTGTCAATGCATCCACGCAGCACCGCCTCAACCTCAGGTGGGTGACAGGGGCAACAGCATGGGCCCACTGGGCTCAGTGGTTTTCATGCCTCCTCATTAATGAGGACAAGCTCACGAGGAGCGGGAACAGTCATTTCTAGCTGCACAACACCTGCTTCCGCCCCGCAGAGCCTCACAAGTGATGCGGGGGGGAGGAGGGGAGAAGAACACCGTGCTGTCACTTGGTGGGGGGGTGCTGGCTGGCAGCATCCCGGGGTGCTGCTGCTGTCTCTAGTGAACTGGGTACTTTGGGTTGGTTTTATGTCTCCGGAAAACTCTGCAAGCTTTCTGAATGGCCTATCCTTAGGCACAGGTGGGAAGAGAAAATTTCCCAGATGCCTCTGAAGGCAGCTCTTGACCCTTCCTACAGCTCTAGCAAGGGATGCCCTCATCGTAGTCACGCTGATCTCTTGCTGGAGATGGGAGCAGATGCAAGCCTGACCTGTCAAACTCCCCTGTGCAATGTAAAGCATGAGCACACAGCAAAGATGGCTCCTGTGTCCCTGGGCAGTGGAGACATGTCACAGAGGCCTGTCCCCACGCACAGGTGTCCTGGAGCAGCCCTGTTCAACACCTTGCTCCTCCTCAAAGTGGAGTGCTGTTGCTGACTGTGCGTGACTCCCACCTAGTGCTGCTCCCAGTGACCTGCCTGTTCGGATGGTCTTCCCATAGCGCAGGCGCCTCCCCCGCTCCCCACAGCGTTCCTCCATGCTGCGATACTGCGCTGCTGTGCTGTGGCCAACTGATGGGCCAGGTCCGCTGTCGCTGCCTCCGACCTGTGGGGCCCGCCATCGGTCCCGCGTGGGAGATGCGCTAACCATGGATCGCTGACAGCTGCTCTGGCCCCGAGGGAGATGTGGTGGTGAAGCCCGCCCCAGGTCTGAGCCAGACCGCTGTGAGCGGCAACAGGAAAGGCTTCTCTTACCCTCCCTCCCAGACACTGCAGGTCTACATCAGGAAACGGTCCCTTCAAAACTCTCCTGTTAGATGAAAGCTCTTAAATGAATGAGCAGCAGGAGGAAAAGGAAAGTAGGTTACAGACCAGGAGGAGCTCCAAGTTAGAAGAGAACTGTATGTGTCTCATTTATTGCTGAATTGCTCCCTCCACCACAAAAGCCCAACGCTTCCCCACTTCATCTAGGACTTGGACTCTCTGAAAGGCTCTGAGCAAGTTGGGGTGAGCCTGTCTCTGATCACTACAATGAAAGGTACTGTGCTTTCGGTGCCATCAGAGATGTACAGACAAAAAGCAGCAGCACAAGGCCTTTCTGCAGTGTGAAGTACAGCTGCCTCCATGGGCAGGCAAACTAGCTACACCCCAAGGCACCACAGGCCAGTGCAGGCAGGACGAGATGCTCTGCAGCAAACAGTTGCATGTAGAAAGCAACAGCTATTACTGAACTATCACTCTCTGCGCTGAGACCACCGTGACCAGCAGCACCCATCACTGGGCCACAGCACTGACCGCTCTTCTCTTCACCCCTAGCTGAGCAGAACAGGGAAGTCAGCACACCAAAGATCCCAGGACAAAGCTGCTGGGACACTCTCAGCAGCACAAGGGCTCCCTGTACCTCCCGATCCTCCCAGATGCCGCCCCTGCGGCCAGCACTGCACCAGAGGCGCTCAGCGCTGAACCTCAGCCTGGGCCAAGCCAGTGCCGCAGCTGAGGACAACGCAGGTGTGTGCACTCGTGAGCTCTCCCAACTCTGTGTGGAGGCCCCTCCTGGCTCGGGACAACCACAGCAAGCTTCACACCATGTCCGACGCACACCACACAGTAGGCTGTCCCCACCCAGGTTCCCCAGCCTTGCATGCCTGCAGTGACAGGGCCAGGGAGAAGGACTTGCAGACCAGAGACTAGGCGCCTGGATATCCTTGGTCTGAGCCCTCTCTGTGCCGTTGTGACTGAGAAGGTGCAGAGCTGCTTGGGGCGAGCACTGCAACTCCTTCTCCGGCATGGGGACCTGGTGAAGGGGAACTGGAGGAGATGGGGTGCAAGGGGGTTAGCTGCTCCTTACCTGGAGTCTGGTAGTTGAGCCGCCTCATCTCAACTGGGTCAGAGGAGTGGGCCAAGAGTGAGTCCTTCAGGCCGATGGAGTGCTCATCCTTGGAAGAGGGGGAGTGTGCCCTTTTCCTGCGGACAGAGACAAGCAGGTGAGCTCTGGCGAAGACTGGCATGAACCACCCTGGGAAGGAGTCTGGGGTCCCTGCGGCCCAGACACCCAGCTCCCCTGGGCTCTGGGCAACTCACATCCTCTTCCATGCCTCCAGTTTCCCATCTATGAAACAGGAAGGATCATATTTAAATGATGGCAGAGGTTTGATTAGTGAGGCACTTTGAAATGGGATATTCTGCATAATATTTATTAGAGAAAAAGCAGATAGATGCAAGATGATGTTTCCTCTTACTCTCTCTAGGAACTATTTCCTGTAGTGGAAGGATATAATAGATTTTTTTTTTAAGTATTAGAAATATTTAAATATAGAATGCTGTAATATAATAGTGTAAAGGCTCTTCAGGGTGTGTTTTATTGGGCCATTAATACATGTCTTGAATAGTTGAAGGCACCCAAGGCGTGTATTAATGGAACAATAAAATACACTGTTGTCTCTTCATGCTATATTTATGCCTAGAGCAATGCCACCACCTCAGGCTCTTGCTGAAATTCACAAGCAAAGCAGGGACAGATCCAATCAAAAAGTGGACAAGTGAATATTAAGGAAAATCTAGTACTGTAAGAAGGGTTTACAGTGATTCCCTAAGTCTCACTTTTTACTCTATATTACAAAAACAGCAGATATATCCATGCAGTAGAGAGGGATGTTGGGCAGGAGCAGGACAGTAGGACTCTTCTGAGTCTGTGTTGACCCTGATGCTCTGCCAATGTGCTGAGGATGCAGCAATACACAAAGACTTTGCCTTTTGGCTACAGCCCCAAAACGGATTTTGCCTGATGGCAAACCCCTCTGCTGACCTGATGTTTCTGGACGAGAGGGAGCTGCATCACTGCTAGTCTGCACAAATGCCAGCACATTTACCATCCTGCCAATTGCAACAGCCAGTCTCTGCTTTCTACCCTCTCACGAGGCATTTCGAGGCACACTGAAGGGTTGCCAGGTTCTGCACTGAAGCAGCTGTGTCTCTGGATGGTGGTGACCCTGAGCCACGCACGATCAGAAGCACTCTGCATGGGGCGTTATCACATCCATAGGGAGCTGTGCATGCTCAAAGAGGGAATGGCCGCAAGTTGCGCCAGGGGAGGTTCAGGTTGGAGATTAGGAGAAACTTCTTCTCAGAAAGAGTGGTCAGGCGTTGGAATGGGTTGCCCAGGGAGGTGCTGGAGTCACCGTCCCTGTGGGTGTTTAAGGAAAGGTTGGATCCGGTACTTAGAGACATGATTTAGTGGGTAACAGGTGGCAGGGGGGCGGTTGGACTAGATGATCCTTGAGGTCTCTTCCAACCTTCATGATGCTGTGATTCTACGCTGTGCTGGCACTAGTAAGCAGCAGGTAGGGAAATTTTCACGTGTAAATCACGAGTGGAACCTGTATTCCCTCTGTGACACAGACTGTGAGCAAGGTCCATCTGCAGCCTGTGGCTGCATCAAACACTGGAGCTGTTCAATGGGGAGGACCAGCTTGCGAGTCTTACGCAACTCTGAGTCATCTCAACATCTCAGAAGCCTTCTAGCTGCCTGCACTGAGACAAAAGAGCTGAAGGACTGAGAGCATTGATAGAAAGAAAGGAAAATATACGGCAAACAAATAGATCAGTGTTTCTCCTATCAGGAGCACAGCAGGATGTGCCATGTGCTACTGTGTGCCAGCCCCTGAGCCCTTGAACAAAGTGGCCCAGCTTTTCTGGGGAATGGGCACAGCACATAATTAATATTTGTCTCTCTCATTAGCCTGGTCAGGGCAACTGCTAAACAAACCTCCAGATCCCAAGCTATCCACCGCTACTCAGTTGCACCTCGTTCCCATTGTAGATTTGACACTGTGAACATGCTCCACAGATACCTCTGGGAGAAAACACCTCCAAAGAGAATCTGGACAGCAAAAACTGTAGGGTAACACAGTCTCACTCTGTGTGGTGCTGGAAGGGGATATATGCTGCTGCTGCTGCATGGGCTAGGACACAGCAGGAACACTAATGTCAGGTCTGGGTGCAGTGGGCTGGTGCTGCTTCCTGGTGTTCCATCCACACCAGACTCTGGGACAAAGCAAGGCTAAGCCGAGCTGGGCACAGGTACAGAAATCCCCCCCGGAGCCATCTTCTCTCCTTAAAGACCAGCAAACACTTTGTTTCTTACAATTGCCTGGTATTCCCTCAAAGCTTCCTCATTATAAACTGCAAGAATGCACCTGCATTCTTGACTGAACAGCTCTCAGTCTGAAGTGAGGGAGAAAACAAAGGAACACCTAGAACTGCTGGTGGTGTCATTTTTTTTGATTTTTTTATTTAATTGCAAAACCATTCTGGGAAGTCTTTATGTTGGAACTGCCTCCCTAAGAGCTGTGAGAGGCTGACAAGTGCTGGAAGGCCGATACCTTTGAGGAAACAAAGTCTTTGTAAACCCCCAGGGCTGGTATGCCCCCTGCTCCCGAAAACAAAGACGCCCCTTACTAGTTTCAGAGTTTATTTTTAAAAAGGAAAATAGACTTGAAATTTTAGCAGAACAAGAAGATAAAATGGATTCCTACCTTTCTTGTTTGCTAGATCCAGGGAAGAGCAGAAACAGAAGAAAGGAGAAGATCACTGACAGAGAAAGGCACTGACTGCACATGCACAGCAGAGCTCCATTTAATCAGACAACAAAGCCAGCTCCCTTCCCCGAGCTACAGATACATATGTAAATAGAGTCCAGGAGGAGCAGAACCTCGGAGCTGAGCTGATAGAGAATGACCTACTGTAATTGAACAGGCTACTCGAACACATGCAAATGCAACCTGTAGCTCCTCAGGAGGACTAACAATCACCTCACACTACAGTTACAGCGCTAGCAGGACTGCTCTGCTATGCAGAAGCAGGTGGTTGCTTCAGCAGGGAGCACAGAGCGTGGATGGTCCTGATCTGGTAGTCAGGACTCAGAGGCCCCAAGAGGCTCCTACTCCGATTTCAGCCTGTCACATCCATGCCCTGTTCTCGCCACCAAGACCATGGTCCCCAGTCAAAATTCACAGCAGTGGGGGCACCTGCCAGAGATCAAGCAGGCAATTTCCACAGAAAATCAGTACTACAGATGTCCCCAAGGCTGCAAGTCCAAGCTGTGAGACCACAGAGCAGTCAGACTGGCTCTAGTGACAAAGCTGCTCTCCCCTGTCCCACTGCTCACACGTTTCCAGAATCCACAGCAGCTCTGTGTCCTGGGGCTGGTATTAATTACCTTCTGTGTACCCAGCCCTTCTGCTCTCTTTACAAAGCAGCCTTCTGCTGCTGTGCCAGGTAGAGACCTTCCTCCTCCACATGACCACCAAGGTCTATCAGAGCACCCCATATCTGAAGGCTACAAGGAGGGTCTTGAAGGTGCCACCACCCATAGTGCTCATGCCATAAGTGCTACGTCCTGAACAGGATCTCACCTCTTGAAGAGAAGTATAGCAATGACAATGATGATGATTAATATCACAGCCAGGACGGGTCCCATCACCCACAGCATCTCTGGTTCATCCTGCTGCTTTGCTGAAGCCACTTCCATCACAATCTCATCTGAGTAGGGGCTGGCTGCGTATCTCTTCTGAACCAGCAGGAGAGGGAGAGAAAAGAAAGTGTCCATTATGCTAGAGCAACAGCTACATCCCTGAAATACCAAGGTTTCCCCTTGCCTCTGGCTAGCAGGGACTGGTCATGCTCCTCAAACCCCGGCAGCACACCACGGGATCCTCCCTCCCTTGGCATCAGTGGAGGTCACACTGTGCAAACAGTCTCTCTCTGGTGTGAAACATTCCCAGTGCCAGCAACTTTCTGGCTAGCAGACCTGGCCTCGAGGTGCCAAACTGGAGCAGCCCAGCTGAGAGCCACTTGCCAGCCCTGGATTCTCTCAGAGCCAAATGACAAGCTTTTGAATCCCAACCAATTGCACAGTAGGGCTGGCTGATGATTCCCGAGTGGTTTATAATACCTGCTGTGCTGATATCAACACATCTCTCCAGGACAGGGCTATATTAGGAAAACCCCTGCTGGGCTAGGCGGTTTTCTTAAAGGAACGAAACGACAGGAACATTTTCTACCTGATGCCTCAGCCCTGATAAACAGACCTTAGAAAGGGGCTCGTGCCCACAGGTTCCTTCCCAGAGACTCCTGCAGTCTGGCAGCCCAGTGATTTATAACCCCGAGGGACAGCTTTCTAGCCCCATCAGCGAGACGGAATTAGCAGAGACCCAAACCCTTCTTGCAGCAATCTGACACTGCACCTGGCTTGTTCTGCTGCTGTTGCTAAGGCTGATGGAGCTGGGCTGTCCCTCAGCCCCGCTGGGTCAGAAGGGTTAAATGCTGCAAAAAGAAATCCTTTCCCCCTATTAGAGAGGGCCAGAGCTGTATCAGTTCAATGCCTGTGGCTTTCGAGCAGCACCTGCTGCCCTGCGTTAGAGAGCCTGAAACACTCTGCTCCTGCCACTGAGTTTCGGTCACTGAAGAGGTGCCTGTGGATCTATAAAGCGCCTGCTTTAAGGTCGAAGTTTAAACACACACTTCATGTCTGTGTGCATATGAGGAGAAGAAAGGGAAAAATCAAGCGTGCTGGTGTCACACAAATGCACATCTTGATCTCCTCTCACAGGTGCCCTTGATCCCAGCCAGCCTGGTTTCAAACATGCGTGGAGTACAGAAAATGCTCTTATCTGTAACATCCTTCTGGCAGCACGCGCAGGTGCAGCATCCAAGCTGCTCTCCTCAGACTTATCAGCGGTCAGGGATACCACTGGCTGGACTGGGAGCATCGGGGGTGGTTGCTGCTTTGTCCGTGAAACCTTTCAGCCCTACGAGACCCTGCTTCAATGACCCTGAAGTAACTGCTGGCTCCCGGTTCAGCTCCGCTCATAGAGAAAGTCTGCACAGGATCCCTGCAACCCATCGGCCTGTTCCTACACCCCCTCATCCAGTTCAAACAACAGAGCAACGAGCTGGCAATAGCTCTGTCTGAGCATGGCAGAGACAAGAAGATGCTACATCGGTGGTGACAGGATGGGGCAGAAGGCCTGGGGCTTCCCTTTGTATGGGCAAGCAGCTCCTCTGTGAGGAAGGCGCAAAGGCTTTGCCTGTGACTACCTAGAAAGGTCGAGCTGCATTAGGTGGGAGGGAACGCAGCACACAGCAAGGTAACACCATCTCCACAGCTTTGTGCAAGGGGCAAAGATTCCTATTTTTGCAGACGCGTTTTGGAGATGCCTCCTTCCAAGAGGAGACAGAAGCAGACGAGATCAGAAGGACTGTTATCTCGGTGGCATTTCCAAAGGCAGACTGCGAGGCGCAGGTGCCCCTGCTCTCAGAGATGGTGTTTCAACCACACTCCCCTTTGTCTTTGAAGAATGGCAACGTTACGCTCACCTGCTGACACCAGAGAGACAGTGAGCAATTTAAGAGGAGCTGAGTGGGGGAGACAGTGCACAGCCCTGGACGCAGTGCCTCATGCTTCAAACGAAAATGGGTGAGATGCAGCGGGGGATGCAGAAAGGTGGTCTCTAGGAGGAGGGTGTAATGACTCTGCTGGCTGGTGGTTCACTGGAGGGCTGTGGCAGATCTATGCTAGGGAGCAGATGACGATGGCAGTCTGGGATCAACTAGTTGAAGTCATCTCCTCTTGACAGGGATTGCCAGGATAGCACATCCCGAGGCCTCTGCCTTACCTTACAGTTAATCTGTGAGTCTCCTTCCCTCACCAGTGTGCACATCTTGCCACAAGAACATGTGAGCCGGATGAGTAATGAAGAACTTGACCAGCCCTAATGAGCCATTACAAGCAAACAAGGCTGAGGGAGGAAGCCGCAGCTTGGAAGCCGACCAAAGGATCCTGTGCATCTCTATTATTTCCATTACTTACACACTGGCTGATGCCACTGCCGCCACCACCAGCCCTGCCCTCCGTGTTTATGGCTGGACACTGATGCACAGGTCCTGCCGTGCTGCTCCCTGCCTATTGCATCAGCCGCTCCCCTTGCCCTCACGTGCCCCGGCCCCGTGTGCTTGGCAGCGTGACGCCGGCAAAGGCATGGCCCATTTGCCTCCAGCAAGGAGAGACACAGGAGCAACAACCCCTACACAGCAGGCAAGTGCGCATCTTTGCCCTGCTGACCACCCGCTGCGATGGGAGGCAGGTTTGCTTCTCCAGACATCACCTGGAAGTGAGATTCTGGCTGGAGAAGGGCCTGTGAAGGCAGGTTTGCAGGGGAAACATCCTGCTCACCGCAGAGCCTCAGCAGCTGCTGTGCAGGGTAGGATTTTGAGGGCTGTTTTCCACAGTCACGCACTTGAACCAAAGCAAAATGAGAACCTATCCTATCCCAACCACGTGTCAAGCTCTGCTCCGGGCACAGCCCAGCAAGCCACAACCCAGTTGGTGTAGAATGCGTGTGTTGACACTGCCCTCCGCTCTCATCTGTTATGTCAAACATACATGTCATTTCCCTCCAAAACACCATTTATCAAGTCAACTCCCACAGCCGCCTCAGCTAGCTGAGACCAGCTCTGCAGCCTCACGCTCCTCTCTTCAGAGAAAACTCCATCATCTCAGCTCGCAATAACTGCTCATCCTGCCTGCGCTGAGCCCACTTCAGCTCTGCTAGAAAAGGCTCTGCCCTGCCAGCAGAACATCCTTACCGTGTCTCCATCCTCCAGTGAGGCCAGCACGAAGCAGCGATAGCTCAGGTCTTGAGACAGGGGCTTGTTGTAGAAACCTTTGTAGTTCTTCTCGTCGCCCAGGGTGAAGGTCTCGGGCAGCACATCCACTTGAGCAGCAATGTAGGGCTTGAGTCTGTCTGCTTGGCGTCGCTGGCGCCTGCTCTGACTCCCTTGGCTTATGGCCTCCAGCAGCTGGGGACAAACAAGGTGCATCACTATTGCTTCGCCCAGTGTGACACCGCCTCACGCTGTCACCTTACCGGTTGCAGGACTTAGCAGGGTGGACGGGAAGGGAGGAGAAGATACTGGGTTTAATTTGGAGGTGGTGGTACAAAGAAACCAGAGGGATGTGCTATCCAGCTCAGGAGTGCTGGGGCACCCGTCTGCAGACCCTCGGTGCAAGCAACTCTGCCAGGAGCACAGCCCTGGGAGAGTCCTGAGCCCTGGGACGCTGATGTGGTGAATGTTAGGGCTGAGACAGCCTGGCTGTGCCTGTCCTCCCAAGTTAATGCACCCCAGCGGGCTGCGAGGGAACCGGGCCATGTTCCGTGGCCCAAATATTAGTAGGCAGCAACTCACGCTCTCTGCGGACGCTGGACATGAGTTACAGCTGACACTGATGTATAGGGAAAAAGTGACATTTGCTGTGTCTTTCCCTTCTGTCAGTGCCTCCGTATTTCACCTGCTGCTGGGCTGCAGGCAGAGCTTTGTGTAAATCACACAGAATGATAACAGATTTCATGGGATGTTCAGAGTAAAAATGGCAAATTTCATAGTCAGCCACAAATTCATGCGAACGGATATAAACACACAAAAATTCAATTACACTGCTAAGAAAGACTCTCAGATGTTTAAAGATGTTTTTCTAATGAATAAAAACGAGTATCAGGCTTGGAACAGAAATTCTAATTTAAAATGAAGGAGGAGGCATGAAATACATTTCACACACGAATGTATCAGTGCAGCATTGTCAGGGCAGACAGGGAACGTCAGTGGGGCTGGGGACAGTGACGTGCACACTAAGCCACGCTGCGGAGCTGAGCTCACTCCCTCTGGGGAGGAAAAGCTGGGTAAGGCACCCCCCACTCTCTTCCCTCGACAGTCTGTCCCTGCCCTCTTATGAATACGCACGCTGGAGAAATTTAGGAAAGCTACAGCTTGTCATTGCAATATCACGAAAAACAAAATAAAAATTAAAACAAAAAAAAAGAAGAAAAGGACGGTGAAATCTCAGTTTCACAGATATCCCTGTAACCGCAGGGGGAAAGAGGCAGAAAGCTAGTCTGTGGGGTTTGTCCTCACACACATCTCTCGTACCTTGGCTGAAATTACAGCTAAGCTCTTTGGGACAGAAAGCCCAGCTGTATGTGCAGAAACCATAGGGACCCGGCTGTGATTGAGGTTGCTGGATGCTACTGCACCTACGTAAGGAACACACACCCTACAAGACTGCGCCAAAAGAAATGCTAGGCTTGCAAAGTTCAGATCCTGAAAAATTAGGAAATTAATATTGCCTGTGCAAAATTAATTCAGCTGTCTTACGTATGTGCATTGTGTTACAATCCTTGACTGCACGGTCACGTACTATCTTCTCTGTAACTCTCCCGCTTTGTTCAATACACAGGACAGGCAGTGCTTAATCAAAGAGCAGCTATTCCATATTTTGTTTTCTTCTTTGCATTATGCAGCCCAAGGCCTTGTTTATTGCTTACTATTCAAATCCAGCTCCGAAGACAAAATTAATAATTTCCTCGTGGGCTTTTCTATGGTGCTGATCACTACAATATTACAAGTGCTTCACAAACATCAACGATCTTATCTTCCAAACACCCACATGAGGTGAGATGAAAGCGATTCCCCTAATTTTACAGATGGAGAACAGAGACACAGGGACATTAATGTAAAAAATGTCCACAAATGTTGAATGTCAAATTGAAGAGACATCATCTTGTTTTGTTTTTAAAGGAAACTTAACATTTTTTTTATAGCGCTGACTGTATCCAGTGGAGCTCCTGTTGACTTTCTCTGCAGCTGGGGATGCTTAGGCTTTGCAAATGAGGCTCTAGGATCTCAAACTGAGCGCTCAAAAAACCGAGAACATGCGTGACAGTGGCTGCTAATGAAAATTTTGTTGCAAATCATTTGCCCAGGACTGGGTGAAACAGAGAGAGTTCTCTTGATAGCTTTCAATCACCTAAAGCTCAAAACCAAACCATCCTTTCTCATCCTACTCTTCTATTTCTTTTTACATCTTCCAACTTAGCCAACGAAATGATGCAGGAGACCTACAGGTGATGGTTCTCCATTGCACAACCGTGCTTCATGTGCAGAACAGATCCACTCAGACACGGTGTGAGCTGCGACCCCATGGAAATGACTGTGCAGTCATGTAATTAAAGATTAATGATAAGCAAGGGCTGACTTACAGCTTCTAACGCTGTAATTTCTGAGTGCTTCAAGGCTGCAACTTTGTTCTCTTAATGGACCCTTCTGTGTGTGATTTCTTGGAATTTTTCCTTATTACTTCGGGGGTGTATGTGTCTCTGGGGAAGCAAGAGCCCACAAACCCCTTGTGTGGGGCCCTTCTGACACCTGCACACGTACCACACCGCTGGTGTTGGAGAATCCTGCACACAGTAAGCTGCGTCTTGGGGTGAATGGGGTGGTGAATGCTGAAAGCCTTTAACAAACAACTGCGAAGGGAGCTTTGCAGGGCTTGTTAGATACTGGAGTAAACTCTTTATCCAAACTGCGGCCTTAGGTCGTGTCCAGAGAGGGAAAAGCCTCCTGACAGAATAGCTTAATAAACTGAAAACAACAGATTTCTCTCCTAGTTTTCCAAATCAGCACGGTTGCTTCAGCTGAAAAAGGCAGCACAGAGCGTACAACTCGAGACAGGATGTGTCCTGGTGAGAACTCTGAGACACTCAAGTGTCTGGGAGGTGGCTTCTCCCTTGCTTGACTCCAGCCACCCTCCTGCACGCTGTCACCAGCCAAGAAAGGCTGAGTGGGCGCCGCGCATTCACAGCCCCATCTCTGATGTACAGCCTGCCACTGCAGCCGTGCCGGCGCCAGGAGGCCCGGGCATAGCGTGCCGGGCCGCCTGGGAGTCACTTCCATTACAGCAGCTGCTGCAGACTCCTACCTGGTCCAGCTCCATCTCATCAGGTGTCCGCCACCGAGCAGTCGGACTGCTGGTGCTCTGATCCGCTGGGACAACCACGATGTAGTACCACCTGGGAAGGAAGGAAAGCATAAGCACTGAGCCCGAAGTCATCTCTCCGGCAGGTCACCAAATAACACATGCCATATGCCTCCCAAGGACGACCTGCTGCTCTCCCTGCCCTCTAAGCAGCAAAAGGGTTCAGCAAGGAAGAGGCTGGTTTTCCAGCTGCACCAGAAGAGAGAATACTCCCGTTAGCGCTCATTAGGTTAATGAAGATCTACAGACTGTGCTTCAGAGGGTGGTGTAGGAGCTGTGAGAAGGACATTTATATAATCGGATTGTAGCAAGAACCCTGGGGGAATTGTGCTTCAGCACAAGGATACCACAGTAACAAATAAGACTTCCACAAACTCGCTTTTTTAATCTCCTTGAGGGTTTAGGCATTATTTATTTAAAGGATATTATACAGTGTCAGAGAAAGTCCCTCCTGATCCTCAACTGTGTTTTTGCTGGTAGCATCTGGAGTATACCCACCAGGGCGAGGGCAAACTGTCAGAGAACTGTCTTAATTTTATTGCACATAAATATTTGCTCAGAAAGAGCCAGCAGCATGATCCCACCTTACAGGTAAATGCCTGGCTCTGTACCACAGCCTGCTTGGAAATTCACTCCCCGGTTACAAAATCCACAGGTTGGCAGAGGTCTGCCCTGCCCCTTTTCCCATCTCTAGACTCCCACCCTGCCTTTTCCACCCGGGCACAGCACCTACCTAACTGGCACAGTGGTCTGGACTTTGGGAAGGGTGAGTGTGAATTTTCCTTCCTGCATGTACTTGTTTGTGGCAATGGGTTTGCTTTGCAAGACGTCAGGAGCTGTGCGGATTGAGACGAGGTGCTGGAGCCCCCCAGCACTGCTCCCGCGATTCATTAGCACAAAAGAATAGTCCGTGTCTGGCTGGAGGTCACTTATGAGCTTCTTCATCGAGTGGCCGTCCACCTCCACACTCTGGCTATTGTACAGAATCTGAAACGGAAAAAGGACACGCTCATGCAGCCGACAGCTGCTGATGAAAACTCACACTCAAAATAGCAGCATTAGAGACGACAGTTTGGCTCTGGGCCCTCCCTCAGGTGGTTCAGCTACTGTGCATTGTGTAAACAGCCATAAATCTTTAGTTAAAGAAGAGCAGCCCCCAGCAGAGGGTTGAGCTGTGTTCCCTGCGCCTTGCAGCGATGGAGCAGAGAGGGTCACCTCAGCGAAGCCCGGGTGGCTGGCGCCAGTGGTGAGGCTGGCGGTGCCACATGCGCTGCTTGTCAGTGCTGGTTCGGGGGAGGAATCCAGATGGCCGTGCTTTGCCCTCGCGCGGAGATGAATGGGTCTTTGTTCCTTGTGTCATGAGGCTACAACGCACAATATGCTTTCGGTGTAAAATCCCGTCTGCTTTAAATTGGTGTCACTCCTGTGTCTACCAGCTGATGCCTGATCGAATGGTTAATGCAGAGCATCCCCCTCCCAGCAAGGTGACTGGAGGGGGGTTACATGCCTCAGCAACGACCTGACAAATCCTGCACAGGGCTCACAAACTGGTACCCGAAACAGCGGCTCTGCAGGTGTGACACCCTGTTGCCATGACAACAGATGCTGGTGCTGCGCCAGCTGTGGGCAGGAGACTGGCGCTGCTTTTCGCTGCTGCGCTTGCGGCGACGGGCACTAGGCAGCTGTCGGTGGCCCAGGGCAGCCTCCACCCTCCCCACCCCTTCCCTCGTGGGCCCGCTGGCCCCTCAGCTAATGACCTTTTCTCAGCTCCCTGTTGCAGGTACGCAGGACTCCCATCTGCCCGGGGCACCGCAGCTGCACCAAACCTCCCGCCTGCCCTGGGAACCTCGATCCCCATCGCACTGGCACAACCCCTGTCCCCCGAAACCCTGGGTGCTGCCTCTGCAGAGCCAGAATCTCGGATGGTTCCCAGAGACAGAGACAAATGGGGTGTAGAGAACCGGAGAGACCAGTTGTGCCCCAGCTGTGATAAACCAGCACGTCTCCTTCCATCGGGCGACCGTCCAGCATGGCAGGGAAGTGCTGGCTTCCCGATAGTGGTGCAGAGACACAGTATGCCAAAAACTGGCAATGGCAGAGCTGCAGCATGTTAAACCATGGCACATGGCACGAGGTGAACCTTGTTTAACAACCTATTACATGCCACTGGCAAAGACCACAGAGTAAAAGGTGCTCTCTCCGAGAGCGGCCTTAAGAGAGAGAAGACAGTTCTGTGGAAGAAAAATTACTTGAAGTAAACGAGATTTTTTTCACCAGCTGAGCCCGCTGTTCAGGCTGAGACAGGCAGCAAGGGAGGGACCAAACTTTCCTTCCAAGTCACCTTTTTAGCAGGTGGCAGAAATCTGCAGAACGCTGCAGGCTCGCTGGGACAAGGGCAGCTGAGCAGCACTGCTCTAGTATGTAGTGCTGGAGCTAGGAGGAGGGAAGCTCTGGAAAGAGATCTGAAGGACAGCAGAGCACAGGGAGCAGACTAGGCCTGGAATTTGTAGGTCTGCTCTTGTGTTACCCAAACAGCGATACCCACAGCATGCTTCGAATCCTCATCGGGTCACTTTGCATGGAGGTTGGGACAGGAAAAGAGCCCCAGATTTTTTGCTGCTAAGAGACATCCAACAGGTAACAGCGCAGCAGTGAGAAGCCAGCAGAAGCTGGAGGAGAGATGCTCTTGTTTATTGACATACTTCAATCCTCAGAGATGAACTACAAAAATAAGTACCAAGTACTAAAACAACAGAGGTTTGGCAGGACAAAGCCCTTCCTGGCTGCCCCATGTGCAGGAAAGGTTGGTCAAAGGTAGGATGGCTGGAGGGAGTCGTTCTCTGCTCTAACGCCTCTTAAGATATTTTCTCCTGGGCTTTAATCCCTTTCTCCAAAGACATGCACATCAGAGGGGTGCTAAAGTGAGTGCAAAAACCTAAAATGAGGAAATGCTTCTCATAATGCCAGAGTATCAGATACTTAGTTAGCAGGTTTCACCCTGCTCTGCCACAGAATTAGGCACAGCAAAGACAAGAGTGCGACTTCCAAGTCATCTTAGCAGCTTTGCTGTCTGTCCCAGCACCTCCCCTTGCAATGACACTGTAATAGCACAGGTCCAGACATTCCTGATGAAGGCAAGTCAGGCGTGTCTTGAGTGAGCAGCAGGACCTCACTTCATGTGCTCCAGCACGTACTTGAACAAAACCAAACTTCCATCATTAAGAACTACACTGGAAAGATGAAAAAGCCATGATGAGTTCTGGTGCCTCTCAACTGAGATTTCTCATTATGAAGTCTTCCCTAACAGAGGTACCACCAACTGCTTCTGCATGTGCTCTAAGGGAAGACACTCACCCACCAATTGCCTGCACATCAGGCACCTGCTGAGGACAGAGCTCTTCTCCTGTGGCAAGAGGAGGCGGAAGAGACAGTCAGGCACTTCAGTTCAGCGTTTCCCTGCTTGCTCTGCAAGGCCAGGACACAGTCCTCAATTCAGTCCTGACACTAGTTGATGATTTTTACTGCCATGCACAGAAATCTGTGTCCAAAGACAGTGAAACCGGCACACGCAATGCTTTCCTGAAGCATTCTCTGCCATCCCCCCCTTTTCACAGTCGCGGTAGCAGTTCTACGTTCCTTTACCTGCCATACCACATTGTCTACTCAAATGTTATGCACCATTAGTTAAGACCTCTACACAAACCTTACAATAATGTAAGGGCTCAGAAACAGTCATTCATGTGCAGCTGAAGATGCCCGGGAGCTCCAGCAGGAATGCTATTTAGAGATTGCATCATGGCCCACTGGTAACTACTTAAGTCAGCAGCAAATTTGGCCCAAGGGTTCTAAACTGCCAAACATTGCTGACTAGCCCACGGATTGCTGTAAAATGTCATTTGTGCTGCTCTTACTCACAAGAGAAGATTTGCAAAGCTAGGTGGGTCCAAATGTCACTACGAAAGGTCTGCTGCTTGATTTCAAGGCAGTAAAGGACGTATTTAACTAAAAGGTGAAAAGACAGGCAGTGTGCAACACTGGAAAAGATAATTACTCGATGGAGAAGTAGATGGGCTTGCCTTTTTCTGGGGCAGGAATAATTACTACATTCCATGGGACACACTGAGAAAGCTCTGCCCAGCACTCTCAGGGGTTCTTTCTGAACCTGTGTCATAATCATTTTCAAAAGCTGACATTCCTTCTCCCCATTTGTAAAACACCTTGTGATGCTGCCTTCTGTTCTGCTCTTAAGTTGAAGAATGTGTCTCAGAAAAGTGTAGTTTCCCCAAGGAGAAGGTTGTATCTATCTTGCACTTTCCATGAAAGCTCCAAAACAGCTTTCTGCAAGCACACTGGAATAGAAAAGGAATAGTGCCTCTCGTCCACCACAACTGCTGGGCAACATTTTACAGGGAATTTATCGCCTGGACCAGAAGAAGCTGTGAAAATTCCCTAAAGAGAACTCAAACCTTCATTATTGATTTGGTAGCAATGAAAATACCTAAGGTCTCAGTTCATCCCCAATAAAAAAAATAGCACCAGTCCTGCCTGCGCCTCACTATTCAGTCAGAACAATATCTACTTTAATTAAATCTGTTAAAGTAGAATATGACACCCTTTGGGACATAGATTTAGCATGAGACTGTTTATCAAGTGTAGATAATACTAATTGTTCCCATGGAGATTTATCTGCTATGCTAGTTACAGCATTAGGCTCTGGCCTCAGCATCCCATGTGCCTGAATTAGGAGGAGAGAGGTGAACCTTGTTTATAAAAATACAGCGTCCTGAAGGTTAAGGATTTCTTTCGAGTGGCACAGTCAGCGACCTGGAGCTGACCCTCTTAGCTCCTGGCCTTGACTCATGTGTGTTTGCAAGTCTGGGAATATTAATAGAAAGAAGACACGATTGGAGAAATATGCTTGTAACACTCTCGTTTGCATGACTGCTCTTCAGTTAGCAAGCGGGTAACGCCATCTGCTCGCGTGTCATCTGAGGGTTAACCCGCAGCAGGGGCAGACCCCGAGCCACTGGCTGTGTAAGCCATGCAGTTAAGAGGCTGCGATAGGCATCAGCATTACACCCTTGGCTCCTGGCTACCTCCAACCACCCCACCGTCCTTATGTGGTGGTAACGCTCCAAAGGTCACACTGTCCCTTCCTAGCACTGCACTGTCACACAGAGACAGGGCTTTGTGCCACAAGAATCAGGCAAGACGAAACAGGCTGGTTCTTCAGCAGAGTGCAAAATAACGGCGATCTGTGAAGTTCCTTGCAGCCAGATATCTCAACACTGATCCTAATGTACCCTACATCTGGAAAAGCTTTGAATACCACGAGGTCTTCACAAAAGCCTTGCCTGCTTCAGCTAAACTCTGCATGTTAACAAGTGCGTGCTATTGATCATGGTAATTCAGCTTCAGGATTTAAACAAGGAGAGTTAGTGACAAGGAAGGGGAGGTGCTCACGCACTTTGATGTGGATGCAGTCCAAGACCTTCCCCTCAATCCACTGGCCATGTTCCCCCCCACCTCCCAAGCTCAAGCAGGACCTGCATTTGCTCTTTAGGCACAGCACAGCACGGCGTGTGTGAAAGGAGGAAGGGAAGTCATGCTGCTCCCATCCCTGGCCACCTTCGCAGGGACAGCAGATAGCTGCTGAGACTAGGTGAAAGATCATCCTTGGCGCTGTGACATGTTGGTCTTGTTTCTTAAGGGAGAGAAGCTGAACTGAAATCTGCAGAAATTTCCACTACAATTTAGTCTTTTTACCCACATCAGTGATCTGCATTGGAGGACAGACAAGAGCAGGAAGACATTGGATCATCAGTGTTGTCTGCAGCCTGGTGGAGGATACCACATCCAGAACTGTGCAGGAGAAAAGAGAACAGCAGCCATTCCTGCAGAGTTCCCTTTACAGTGACACATCTTGTGCTGCTCACACCTGTAACACCTTCTGGAAGGGTGATGATGCATCTCTCCTTCACTCCCAGAGATTATGCATCCGCCCTGATGCTCTGAAGTAACTCATAAAGGCAATCCAGATGTTTGCAACAGGACACGATGCAGAAGGAGTCATTCTCAGTTTCATTCAATGGCTGGTTTTCAGATCACTTTGTCTCAGTGATCTCTTGCGATTAAATCACATTTACAACTCTTCACATTTCAACTCTGAATCGGGCATCAGGACAAGCTTGTGTAACCACTGTCACGGAGCTGCAACGGCCAGCCTGACCAGCAGGCCTCAGCTCAGTGATGCCAGGTAACAAGGTATTTGAGAAAGCTCATGGAGGAGTGAAGCACTGATTGGGACTGTGTAGACACCACCGCAACTGCACAAGGGAAAAGCATCGGTAATTTGGGGTGCTGGACCAGTTTCCATTTCCCTTTGAAAAGGCAAGTAATTCAGGCGGCGCTATCAAGGGAGGAGTGAGCACTTGGGAGAAAGTTGCTATGGTCAAGATGGGTTTCTAGCTGAATAGTGAGAAGCCAGAAATACGTATTATGATCCCTGAGACATGTCCACTCTCAGACTGCCTCTGCCCACCACAAGCCTTCACTGCTTGGCCTTTCCTGTTGGTGTACTTCAGACAACATTATTCACTCCTGTTTCACACCATGAGCCAAGTGCTTACTGGATATTCCACAATTGATCAAAACAGAAAGAAATGGACAAGACTACAACACCCTCTGGCCTAAGAAGAGTGAGAGGATGGAAAGTAAGCAGATGTGTGCTCTGCTGTGTGGCGTGGTTCATACGCGGTTACTCAAAAGCAAGAGTGGCTACCTAACCTGGGCTTGGAGATCTGAACTTCAGAAGATCCCAGGCTAGTGAGCAACATGAGCCTGCTTTGCTGGTCTCTTGTCTGATGGCCTGAAAACATCATGCAGCAGCAGGTCAAGATGCTCTTTCTGCTGTCCTGCTCACTGCCACAGGTGGAGCTCCCTGTCCTCTGCATCCCACCCTTACCTTAAAAGGCACTGCAGATTTATAGGAGTCAGGCACTTCCCAGCTCAGCAACACAGACGTTTTCATGACGGCATTGACGCGGAAGTTCTTAGCAAACACTGAAATGAAAACAAGATATTTGAGCACTGTAAGACCAAGTCAGGAGGGAGCCAGGCAGCAGCTCTGCTCCAAGTCTCTCTTTGTCTAACTCAGCAGCAGAGGTCAAAGAGTTCAGCTATAGCAGAGAAGTGAGAGATGAGGAGAAAAGAGCAGCAGCCTTTTACCACGTCTCCAGTCTCCAGCGGAGTTTCGCTTTTTGACTGTACTTTCCAGCATCACAGAAAGGAAGTTGTAGGCTGAACTGTAGTCTTCCTCTCTCCCCCCTCCACTCACACTCTCTTGGCCCTTTGCCATGATCAAAGAACACTGGTGCTCAGGTACTGGATCTGCAGATGATCCTACCTACCCGTCTGCTCCAGTTCAAGCAAGAACCTTTCATGTACAGATAAAACAGCAAAGTGTGCCTGCGGAGCGACAAAGGCAATTAAGCTACCACCAACGCCCCTCTTGCCCCAAATGGCAACTTTAAGGAAACCTTCATTGAGCTTCCCCTGGATGAAGTAGTTTTAGACTAGGGAGCCACACAGTACCTGATCTCATTAGTCAGAGCAAAGGGGAGCGTAGCCTCATGAACTGAAGCAAAGGAACCTGTCCTGGAGGCAGAGCTGGCTGTTAGGGCTCGTTAGAGGAGCACTTACCTTGCTCAACAGGCATGGTCCGGGACTGGATGCTGGGGCTGAGCGGCCCGACCCCCTTATTGGTGCGGGCCCTCACTTTGATGTCATAAGTGGTATCAGGCTTCAAATTCATCAAAGTGATACTTGTGTCCTTGGTGATGTTAACCAGGTCCTGCTGGCTATTTATGTCCCTGTACACCACCGTGTAGTTGACGATCTTGCCATTTCTTTCTGCCAAGACTGGGGGGTCCCATGCAACTTCAGTGGTGGAAGTGGTGAGACCCACCACACGCAGGTTCTGTGGAAAGCCGCTTGGCACATCTTCTGCAGTAGTGATCTCCTTCTCAAACTCCTCTCCTGGGCCAGCTCTGTTCTTGGCAGACAATTTGAAGAGGTATGTGGCCCCCTTGTGCAGGTTGGTCACAGTGTAGTGATGGTCTCTCTTCCCGAAGTCTATTGTGTTCATCTTTTCCTCATCAAGACGTCTGTACTGCAGCCGGTAACCCAGCAGCTCCCCTACCATCTCCTTGGGTGGGTGCCACTGGATGAGGGCTGTGTTCATGGCTGTCGTGCTAATCATCATGGTGGGCTTCCCCGGGACTGCAACATAAACACACAATGACCATCTATAGCCTGGGAGGAGGGGAAGGAAGAACCGCTTCCGTGCTGCTCGCTCCATGAGGATTGAGGAAAGTGGGAAAGTTCGGACAACAGGGTGAAGAGGACGACAGACAATTCACATGGATAGAGGCAGACTGACCCTAATCCGGTGGTGAGGGAAGCTGGAGCCAGCCAGCTCTTGGCTGCCATTTTCCCATGTGCTGCCATCTAAACAGGCAATAAATTCAGCCATATCCAGCCCCCAAATCCATCCCCTTTTACAGGAAAGGTTTAAGGTACCTCAAAGCATCAAATTTATCTCAGAGAAGATCTGAATCCCGTCCTCCCAATCAGTGGTCTTCAGACACTCCAGCCAGTGCACAGCACCAGGCCACGCCGGCCCCGGTGCACTGTACCACAACAGACACACAGAAGCCCGAGTCCAGCACCCTGATCTGTCTGGAGGCAGACAAATTTCATCCTGAAACCTTGCAGTTTTACCATCTGCAGAGGCAGCGAGCAGAGCCGGGCGGGCTGTTTGCCACCAGAATATGTTTTGGTTTGGCTGATGAGCAGATTCGTGATGTCAGTGTCGATGTGAGAGGTGAACACAAGCGTTCCACAGGATTTTTGCTTATGCTGCACAAGTCAAGGGGTGTTGCCGTCACCGGTTAGGAACTGATGGCTTTAAATTGATGGTTTAATACCTTGATCTCCTTCAGTTAAAAAAAGGACGCGTCTTCACATCAGCTCAGATTTGTAAACAAATCAACTGATCGGGAAGATACTCAGAATCAAAGGGATGGGGCCATTGACATGGAAACGAAAATGGGATTGTAGCCAAACCTAGCGAAATCTCCTTGCACAGTTTTGAAATGTATGAGCCCACAGATGAGCCTAAGAGAAAACCGTTTTTGACAGAATTATGCCGGGATTTTGCCATCAGAGGGCGATACCAACACTCCCCTTTGAGGTCAAGCCTGCAGACGAGCCCGTACAAAAGCAGCTCTGGGGGTGGTTTTGTAGGTATTTAAGACACACAATTACTTTTCCACTGCCAGTGCCATCCTCCTTGCACTCATAACACAATGTCTAACAGCAGCCAGTATTAAGGGACACATTATTTTCAAAGCTGATTCCGAATATTAACTTTAAATGTGCATCATAACATGGGAAGACCCACTGTGGTTTACAGCGCAACACCGGGATGTTTAGGAAGCTTCTCCTGTTTATAGGACAGCTGTAGCAATTTGATGAACAGAGCATACATCATGGCGAGGCACAAGGGAGACAGCATTTCAGATTGTGACAGTGGAAACTACCTCTGGAGCTCCCCATATGCAGCGCGGAGGAGATGGCAAGCTGTTCCTTGTTTAAAAGCACCAGGAACACACGCTCTCAGTTTGTACAAGCTGCATTCCCATAATAACAAGTGGCAAATCCTGTGGCTGGTGTGAGGAAGCAGCAAGACTATCGGTTGTAGGACAGGTCTAGTGAGTGGAAATCGAGGACACAGCAATGTCAACTAGTTGGTGGTGCTGCCAAAGGCAAGCTTGACCGCATCCGGAGGACAGCACCTGATGAACTCCTGGGTGCCCCTGCTCCAGGCTGAGGCTCCTGTGTTGCCACAGGCACAGGGTACGAGTCTCTACTGAGACAGCAGAACCGAACTGGCTGGGATCACCAGAACCTAGAAGCTGTGTCCGCAGCACTCCTATGGCAGGATTTGTTGCATTCCAGATTTTACCACGGCTCAGCTATGTAAGCCTGGGGAGGCAGGGGTAGCAGCTATGTAAGCCCTGGGGAGGCTGGGGGGGAGCTGAGAAGCACCTCTGAGGAGCCAGGGGCCATCCCAGGCGGCACTGCAGTCACTGCAGGAAGCAAGAAATGGCACTCCCCTATGGGAATGAGGTGAGGACAGGACTCCAAAGCCGAGGGAGGGCCTGGACTTTCAGGCTTCCTCTTCCCAGGTCTCTGGAATACGCAGATGAGCTCAGACCCATGAGTTTCGCTGCTCTCCCGTGGGCCCTGGCAGTGTCTGTCCATCTGTTTGCTGTACTTTGCTCAGATGATCCAATGGCAAAGCCTGTAATTAAGGGCTGGAGATCACAAGAGTATGTACCTCTGCAGTTGTCTCCAGCCCTCTCGCTTCCTTCTGTACAGGTGCCTTGGCCATACTCCCCATGCACCTCTCGGGAGGTTTTACCACCACCCCTACGAGGCTGCGACATCTGCTGCCCACACTCACCTGCCCCTGTGGTGGTGATGACTTTCGGCTTGCTGCGGGCACCATCTCCTTTGGTGGTGTAGGCAGCGACTGTGACGGAGTAGGTGGTTTCCGGCAGCAGACCTCCAATGACCGTCTCCTGGGAGCGCATTCACGAGGCAGAGAAAGAGGCAAATGAGAAGAGCAAACAGTTGTTACTGGAGTGAGCAAAAGGAGGGCACTGGGGCCAGTGTCTCCAACAGCAACACACCGAGACACTCGCTGGCTCACACTCATGCATCGCACTCCAGAACACACGTCTCGCACAGAGACAGCAAACAACAATCGCTGTCACTCCAACACTCGCCTGCCTAATTTCAACCTCTCCCTTTAACACTTGGCCTTTCCAGGGACCCACCAGCAACCTGTGTCAGCAGTTGTGCTCTCCCATGGCTTCTGCCAAGAGGGAGATCTGCTCCAGAGATGGTCCTGCGTGAAGCCAGAGCTACGCTGCTGCAGCAAGCCTGAGAGTAAGAGGACTGTGGAGCTGTGAACCAGAGCAAAAGCCAGTTCAGCTAGCTGCGGAAATCTCTTGGGGGCTAATTTGGGGATTTTTAAAGTTGTCTCTTGCAACAGAGCCGCAGGGAGCAGAGAGAGGCAATGCAGGGGTGGGAGGCCCCGGGCAGGGAGCACCTGCAGCGCTACAGCATCATGTTCAACCTCCCTGCCAGGCACAGCATTGCGGGGATGGGACGAGGTCAGCGAAAGGCGCTGGCAAGACCTGGAGGGAAAACTGTGCGCCGTGGGAGGTCTGGGAGGAGAGCAGACTCGGCAGGGTGCTAGCACCCTTGCATGTTCTGGCTTCCTCTGGGCAGGAGGAGGGCATGGCTCCGCACTTCAACTGGAGATCAAAGAGGGGAGCACCGCTCCTCCCTCCTGGCCTCCAGCGGCAACGTGACTCGCACCAAGCCCGGCTGGCCAGGCCTGCAAAGGAGCCAGCAGCGAGCTCAGCAGCTCCCGGCAGCTCTCTGTGAGCTCAGGGCAGGTACCCCTGAACTGTGGGATCTGCTATGAAAGGGACCGGGGCCATTAGCACATCGGGTCAGGGAACAAGAGACAACTGGGCTGGAGAAGGGGCTGGGGAAGCCTTTGGAAAGGAGGCAGAGGCTCCGGGCTGGTTACCTACCCCTTCGGACAAGGAGAAAAGCAGAGGTGGAGAGGGTCAAGCTCGAGCCACTGAGGACAGGCAGCACAGGCCCTGTTACATGCTGCTCCAGGGGTCTGATCTCTGCCCAGGGGATCCCTGCCAGCTTCAGGGGTATGAGGGGCGCCAGTGGTTGCGCACAGTCAGTCTCCCATCACTCACACAAACACCCACGCTATTAAACCTGCTGATTTCCAGTCAGTGCTGCTGGTTCAGGTTACCTGCCCAGGCTTACTCATCAAAATCCCCGTGTTACCATTGCGGAACCAGCCAGCCCAGAGAAAAATCAACAAGCACCAACAAGAACCCCGCCAAAATCACCGTGTGAACCAGAGTCCGATCCCAACTCCGCCCCTGCAGCAGATCGTGTGTGCGGGTGAGTGGACGCGCAGTCCGATCGGTGCCAATGGACCCGCGGGGGAAGCACTCACACAAAACCTGCAGACTCTGAACATCCCAAGAGAATTCACTCCTCCCAAATCCATGCAAAGAGAAATTCTCACGCAATAGCATGCCACCGGGAGCAAAGCAAGCGAGCTGGGAGCAGGGGAGAGAGACGAGGGACGGATGAAAGAAGGTCTGATTGCATAATGTAAACACGGTGCTGTCATGACAAAGCCACTCCGAGCAAGAATCCTCCATATAAAGCAGGAGGGGAAATGCATCGTGCCGGGGAAGCTCACAGTAGGGCACGTAATTGAATTGCTGACTCTAAAAAGGTCATTTTCTAGTTTGTTCCTCCAAATTTATATTTCAAAATTATGTGGGAAAAATTGGATTTAACTGTTTAAATGTGATTGTTTTCTTATTACTATCTGTGTTTCAGCCAAAGGTCACGGTTGAGAGTGTAGGTTATTTTTCATGACTACGATCAATGTGGTTTAAAGATTATATATCTAATTTTACCGTGTAACTTGGTAGGCCAACTACTGCAGAAAGTAGGATGCACCTCCTGAGTCGATCACTTGAGCCTGCCTAAAACTGCACTGCAACAAGCTGGAAATACAGACTATAGGAAATGTCAATTGCTTTTCTGCATTTAGTAGCAATCTAAATGCCAATTTTCTCTGGATTTGCTGCTTGTGGAAGGTTTCACAATGTAACTCTCCAGCCTCATTAAGGGAGTGAAAGGGATGTTTTGACAGCACTGTGTCTACAAAATTCACAAATCGATTTACCAAACCCCTCTTTTCCAACCTGGAATACACACAAGTGGTACTTACGTGGTCGACGGAGTCCTCAGCTCTCCACTGACGGGGGAGAAAGGAAGGAGGAGAGAAAAATGGAGACACAGAATTTTAAGGGGCAACGTGTAGGAAGAGGATGACGATGACAACAGCAGGGGTTAGCAGGACTGGGTTGGGGGGATTACAACACTTATACACAGAGGGTCACTTGGCACAGGCTGTACCAAGGGAAGAAGTGGCATAGAGCAATTTTCTACATGCCGCTAGCCTGCGCAGTAGGTCTGAGATCATTCACACAAACAGGGGCAAAGAGCTTCCTTCTCACATGGATGGAGAGGTCACCACTTCCTAACTTTGCAGTCCTTTCCCCTTCGGGCTTTGTTTGCACTTTTCTGCCTCTTCCATGAGCAGAAGCAAGAGGGGACATTTTGTACCAACAAGGCTCTGGGGTTGACTGCTGCCCCACAAGTCACTCACAACAGTTTTGTGGCCTAATCTCCAGTTTCTGTCCTAGCGATCGATCCTCCAGCCACCACCTCTTGTCGAGAACCAAAGACTTCAACACACGAAACTCAGAGGACACTCTCTGCAGGGAAGCATCAATGTGACATTCACAGAGTTCTCTTTCCTGCACCGTTTGTAAAGAAATGCTCTTGGGATGTCAGAAAACTGAGAAGTGCCACCTCTCACACACAGTGCCAGAGAGGCTGAGATCAGAGCTCCATGCTAAGCTGCTCCTCCCCAATGGCGCTGCGTGGCTTGGAGCAAAGCTCAAAACTGGTGCACGCACTGAGGAAACAGCTTCTGGCTCCCAGTTACACACCACCAAATGGCAAACACTCATCTGGCCAGAGCAGCCCTGCAGGTAACACTTCTACGCAAACCATTTCCCAGCAAAAGCTCACACGGATTCCCAGCCATGGCAGCTCAGTGAGGGAGCTGAAGAGGGAACACACAGGTTTCTGGCTGGATTTGGGGTTCTGAGGCATCAAAGCTGCACTGGGGCGGTGAGAGTCAGCAGACCTTGACTGCAGCCACGCGTACCCGTAGCACTGTGCTCTGTGGCTGATGCACCAAAGGAAGGTTTGCAGAGATCACAGCGAGCTCCCGCAGCCAAGGTGATACGTTACATCTCAGGTTACTCAAGCTGCCTGGAGGAAGCACCGGTCGATGGGTTCCAGCACAGAGGTGAAAGCAGAAGATAGGTGTTATTGCCCCTGCCTGGCAGCGTGAGCCTTGGCAAGCCTTGCTTCTGCGCCTGAGCTGCCGGCTGTGAAACGGCGCTCAGACGCTGACTTCCCCAGGCGCCGGGAGCCCCGCTAAGGCTGCTGAAGTGCCCGGGAACCGGCGAGCGTGGCAGAAGTACTAAATGGTATTAAAGTTACAAGTTGCCTTTTGTACTCAGGCTTCTTGAGGTGGCTTTCACAGGCTGCAGCCTATCACAGCGGCAGAGCACTCTCCTCAGCAGTAAAATACGTAGCATACCGTCAAAATATTTGTTACTTTATTCTCTAAATTCAGAAAGAAGCAGCTACTGGAGAAATGTTCCTCTAAGATTTTATTATAGTTCACTTATTTGATGCCATGAGACTGCTGTAGAATTATACCCCTAAACCATCTTAAAACTTCAGTTTCAGTGAAGAGGTCAAATTGTCCCTAAAGACTTCCTATAAATCCGAGGCCCTCACTAAGTATTATGGTCACTAAAGGCCCTCTTTCCACACACATCTTAGCGTTATTTCCAGTGTTGCACGCTTAGCTCAACCCAAGCCATTGCTGTTGATGTTCTACTTCTGCCAGCCAGCCCACACCATGGTCAACAGCCACACTCTGCCCTGCTGATCTAAAACCTGGCAAAAGTCCTGCTGCAGGAAGAATACGAGGCCTGGTAGCTCTTTCTCCCAGAAGTACACTTCTGCTCCAGCAGAGGTTTTAGGCTCCATGAGGTTGCAGGAGCAGAAGGTGACACCCCACTGTAACAAACAGTGGGGCAGAGCTGGGCTCAGAGGGCTACTGCATCTCACAGCCTTCCACACCACAGCAAGGAGTTTATCACCCACTAGGATTTTAGACCAAGGGTTTAATGTTCAAACTCTGCTTGCTCTTATGGTTAGGTGGACTTCAATCTCGCATCAGAGCAGAGTGCAAAGAAACGCCTTGAGATCTATGCTGGAGGAATAACAGTGAAAAGCCAGGTCTGCATAAATACCCTGGTATAAATTCAGTTTCATTATGAAAATATCGTCTGCAGATCAAAACATTTCCTTCCTTAAACTAGCTCAATTGCTTCTTAACTGCTTAAGGTTGGTCAGTAAGACACGTTGATCTGAAAAGCCCAGGAGCTGTCATAAAAAGAACTCAGACAGCGCTGTGTGCATGAGGCAGGATGGCTCAGGGAAGTGCTAAAGCTAACAGTGTGTATTTATGGCAGCTGCAATGCCTTAACGTTTCATTTTACACTTCAACACCGCACAGCGTAGTCATGTCTCACCAGGGAAGGGCCGTTTTCCCTGACCATGGCTCTTGCAAAAGACAGACTCAAGCCCTCCTAAAAAGCCCCGGCTATGGGAAGCGGATGTTGCGGTTTTCCTGCAGATCCTTCTCCTCTCCGCTTCAGTGACCGTGGTGCAACAGTGAAAGTCCAGATGTAAACCTGGGTGCTCAGCCTGTGGGATGCGGAGGGGTCTGAGGGCTCCTGAACTTCACTCTCCTTTACTGAAATGCCTCTTGGACGATGCTTTTCAGTTTTGTCCCACTTATGAAGCAGAGTACATCTCACCTCCATGCCAGACTCTCACCTAGACAAGTACACATGCATGAGGAGTTGTTCCAAGTAGATTCAGATAAAGATCCTTGACTATACCCCAGCGAAAGAGGGAGGCTGTAAATTCCTCTGTGTTATGCCTGGGGTGGACACTGCCCAGGGACAATAAGAGTCCCTGCATCTCCTTTCTCCTTTGATCTCAATGCAACCACTTGAAGTGCTTGCTGTTACTTCCTCCTGCTCTCCTGGAGCAAGCTTGGTCTGCATGCTGGATGGAGAAGTGCCGTCTGCGAGGACCACACAATCTTCCTGCGAGCCTGCAGCCCTACTCATGGGCAGCACACCTCTCCCCTGCCATGACTCTGTTTGCAGAGCAGGAGGAGGCAGCGGCAGGAGTCTCTCCTGCACAGAACCTGACGCCCTCGTGCACAGCCAGCTCCCAGCGCAGAAGCACTGCAAAGCTCTCCGGGCAGGCTGCATCTGCAGAGGGCTGTCAGCAGAGAGGCTAACGTGCACGCCGCATCCCCGGAGCAATGCAGGCAGCAGGCTCCCTGGCTAATATGCTGCACAGTCCAGGGCAGGAGCAGCTGTTGAGGCCACACTGCCACATGGGGTGAAGGTCCCATCTGGGCTGAGGACAAGCAGGCTGGGAGCAGAACACAATGGATCAACAGCTAGATTCACACAGGGTCTAGCTGTCTTGTCGTGGAAAGAGCAAACAAGAGTCATGCTTGTCTGGGAACCCGAAAGGGAAGGCCTGCCCTCCCCTGGCCCTGTGGTCTCCTTTGTGCCTGGTGCTCCAGACTGAGCACTGCCGTCTGGTGCTGCTCGAGCTCCGCAGGGCACATAGGACTGGGACCTGGGAAGGGGTGGAGGGGATCAAGCCTACTGCTCCTCCTGGCACGGTGCACATGCCCAGGGATGGGAGGCCAAGGAAAGCATGTGGGCCCCTGCCCTCCTCTGAAGAACAGTGTCCCATGGCTCTGTCATCTCCCACTCCCTCAAGCCAGCAAGAACTTGCATGAGAGTGGTGGAGTGCAGCTGAGACCCTGCACTAGTGCCCCTGCTCCTTGCCAAGGCGCTCTCTCGGTGCTCGGATGCATTGCGCACAAGGCGCAGGGCACAGAAATGAATCTTCTGCCGTTGCCCACCACGGAACCTAGTTGAACCATGACGGGCAGTGCCCATGCAGGAGGTGGTGTGGGTATCTGACCCGGCTCTGCAGCCACACACACACTCTCCGTGGGCACTCCTCCACAGCATATGGTCACATTTGCTTGTCCATCCGTCTGTCAGTAGGAGGTGAGAGCTCAGACTGGAAGGCACAGAGAAGTCTGACAGATGTAGTCAGTCACAGGCGCAGCCACAGAGCAGGGGGAGAGGCCTCGGCTCTGTTGCAGGACCTTCCTAACAACTGATTACTCTCCCTAGGCAGGAGGCTGTAAAATAAAATGTGATCTCTCCAGCGTCAGGGCCCCATCTCTCTGCTGATGTTTTGCTCCTTTCCGCTCAAATGGTTTTGAAAACTCAGAATCTATACTATCTGCATAGCTAACATCTCCGTTCCCTTTCCTTTTTCCTTTCATCTTCGTTTACTCTCTCTGTATTTCTCATCTTCAATCAGGAAAAATCATGAGTCAGCTTTAATGCCAGTGTCTTCACACCATCTGCAGGAAGGAGATTATGTGGTACATACCTACTCAAAATGAGCCTGTCAGCCAGCCTAGGCAGGAGGGCTCTGCCTGCACGTCCAAAGAATTCGTCTCTGACCTCAGATTTTCAATCAGTTTAATTCTCTCCTTGTGCACTGGTATAAATGTTTATTAATGTTTATGAGTACTGAACTGTGGCTATATTCTGGCCATCTTCATCCTGCGACCTTCAGGGACAGGTGTTCCAGTGAATCTTTTTGTTTTCTTCCATAGAAAATAACTCTTCCAAGACTACTCGTTAAAGTTGGATCGGGCTCTTTGCAAAGACACGCACTGCTGTACTGAAAGATGGCAGCTCTTCCAGGGTTCCTCAGCTTCTGGAGCAGATGTATTTCATCACAAGCACAGGTCATGCCTGGCTTCTCACTCTTTCTGAAAATAAAGATTTCTTCTGCCAAGCCAGTGAAACTTATTCCCTGCAGGGTCATCATTAGTTTATCCCAAGAGCGACATGACTCCTCCAGAGTAGTTACTTCTCCGCTACTATCTTTTGGCCTTCACTTCCATCCAAAAATTACAGCAGATGAGTTCAGCACCATACACACCAGAAAAAAAATATAAAATCACAGCAATCAAGAACTTTCCCACAATAAGAAAAGACTGGTAAGTGGTCTGACGGGCCAGGAAACTTCAAGCAACTTGCCTCCTTGGTGCACACATTCAAAATAATGCAAAATCCAGCACTCCTTGGAAACCTGGCTCTGGCATCCTGATTCCTGCACATTAGCATGGGGTTTCTCTCTCTGAAATGTATGAGTAAGGACTGAAAGCAGAACTGGCTGGGCAAGCATAAAATGTTTGAAAACACCAACAAGAACAACACTGCCAACTTCGCCCACCTACGCTTGGGACCAACCCATTAACTCCAAACTCCAGCTGAACAACACAGCATCAATTGTTCAAACAACACAGAAGATTATACCCTCCTGGAATAAGTAAAGGGCAGTACGCAGCTTTTCTAATGATTAAAATAAAGCAACAACTGAAACGTAAACAGAGATGTGCCCCAGACAACACTGCAAGGACCCTCAAAGCATTTTCTCTCCTTAAACTTTTTCCCTTCCGCATTATTACCGAGTTTTATCCTTCAGAATATGAATGGGGAGCAAAGCCGCCTCTGTGCACTCCACTCCCCACTGACAAACGTATAAATGATTCACAGCTGCGTTCAGAAGACAGATCAATTAATCGTTGCAGCTCTCCAGTATTTATATTGGGCATCATTCAAGCAAGCCAGCTCTGAATCGATTACTCGTCGCTTCCTACAGCAGCAGATCCTGTACTTCATTTATACGATTATCTTTGTGGAGAACAGCACGGGTCATCTAGGATGAAGGACCCTTGCTCCAAAGAGGAGTTGCATTTCTACGGACAGGGCACCAAAAACTTCCTTGGATCCTGGGAAAGAGGGAGCAGCGCATTGCTGGGCTGAGCAGGGTGCATAACCATGCCTGGAGCACGGTGTGGGAACAGGGCCTCAGCTCACAGCCGGTGAGGTATCCAGGAGATCACATAAATACAAGCAAATTGTTGTACGGGACTGCAGAGGGTAAAGTCATCTGCAGGCGATGTGGGCCTGCACCTCCTTCTTTTTTTCCCCCCCAGCCTTTCCCAGACTCAGTTGGCTTCACCTACAGCGTGCTTTCAAGAGGCAATGCAAGGTCAAGTCGCTGCCTTGCAAAAGCAGGAGGGAAGGGAGGCTTTGCTGAGCCAGAGGAGGGCTGCCCCGCCTGGCGTGCTGTGCCCACCCAAGGGTGCGGAGCCACCCCCGGGCTCCACAAGCAGACAGTGTGCCGGTGGGCTCTGTCAGGAGAGCAGCTCTGCCCTGAACATAGACAGCAGCACCAAAGAATCAGACTCAAGGCTTATTTAAAACTCTCCAGCGGTTTATAACCTGACTGGCAAAACACAATTTGCTCCAGCTGGAGCAGGCGGAGTGAGGTACATATTGGAGAAGGGGTAAGAGAGAAGCATCGTCCAATACATCATCTCTCCTACAGCAATCCTTTCCTGATTAAACTTTTGACCCATTTGTAAACCACAGTTTAGGGATAAACCATTTGCCTTGTTCAGCAGGGCTGAGTCCCATGCTTTGTAGCCACAAGAGGAGGCCAAGGAATACTTGGATCCAGCCAGCCTGGCCCTCCATGGAGAGGGAAGGTGCCATGCCACCCAGCCCGTGGTTCCCTTACTGTACCTGTGCTTCCGACAGCATGACGTCCTTGATCACCGGCTGCCCTCGGGGCTCGTTGTTTTCCAGCTTCACGTACGTAACCTGGTACCCACGGATCTGCCCGTGCTGCTTGTTGGAGATGGGCAGCTTCCAGCTCACCCGGATGGCAGTTGAATTCACAGACTCTACCTCCACCTTTCGCGGTGGGGCGCTGGGCACTGTAACACACACAGGACAGACAGTTAGCAGGCACCACACGGCCACCTCTCACTACCTCTCCTTTGCTACCTTCCCTCCACCTCACTGAAAGGATGGCCCTGCTGGCACCAGTTCCCTGTACCTGTCCTGGAGGTCATACTGCAGTTTTCCAGAGTGACCATATCCCCCCCATCCAAGCACTTTTGCTACTCTCGGTAGGAAAAAGCACGACTGTGATATGCAGGAGCACCCCTAATAAAAGCCACTGTGCTGGATGAGACCCAAGGTCCATCTATCCCTCTCTGGTCTCCAGCAGTAGGGGAGCAAGGAAGAACACAAGAATATAGCAGAACATCAAGAATACGGTAACCACTCGCAGGTCAGGGCGCCCTGCGGCAGAGGCAGGGGCAGTCCAACAGCCCCAGGTAGAGCAACTGGGTGCTGAACGAGCCTTGCAGGGAGCCCTGGTACCTGCCATCATGCAGAGCATGCACACCCTCCTCCCCTGTGACAGCAAGAGGTTAATGAGGGGGAAAAGCACCATCCTAAAACAATAACCCAGAGCTCAGAGACAGCAGTCACTGAACTCAGCCAGATAAAGGGGCCCGTGGGGATTGTGACAGCTCTGGGGACTGTATTTCATGCACGGCTAGCTGAATGCTTTTTGATAATAAAATGAAAAATTACACTGCCCAGAAAATATCAATTTTCTTGCAAGGTGAGGCCCGTTTAAAAATGTATTTATACCCTATTTACCATTTGGAAAAATTACCTCCTTATTACTTTTTGCTCCTGCATTGACTGTGACAAAAATGTCAATGCTAAAAAATTAGCTTCTCAGTTGCTCCTGGAAAGCTCCTTCCGGCTGAAGCAGCCGGGAGCGGAGGTGCGCTCTCCCTGCGGAAGATACTGCTGCCATGCCAGTGCCTGGTACCCGAGTGAAGGACCTGGGCTCCATCCTAGCACCTCTACTGCAGAACCCCTTCCACCCTCCACTGTCGGGGAAAATCCAGCGGTTTGGAACCCCGTATTCCCCAATCCTCAACACAGCAAGAAATCATCAGCATTAGATAATTAGGGATGGATAGCTGACAAGCAGACATAATGAGTATTGCTATTTCAACCAACTAGATGGGAAGAAACAGCTACCCAGCAGGTAAGCACAGTTTTTAAGCTGCAGGGCAATTCATTATTTTCCCCAGATGTCCTTCTTAATTGTAGATAATTAAATAAAATAGAGAAAGGAGGAATGGAGCATGTTAGCACCATGAGGCCAGCTCAAGGTATGGGAATGGAGGGGGCTGTGCTTGAATAGTTACCACCTCCTGGCTGGAGCAGCCTACGCTGTAATCCACAATTCACTTAGTGCAGTGACCTTGCAGAAGCCACAGGGCTCTCCTGCCCTAGCAAGACACCTGCCCACACACAGAGCTGGGAGCCCAAGCGAAAAACAAGATCCTCCCTGAGAACCAGACAGAAGCTGTGTGTCGAGCTCCGCTGGCAAGAGAAGGCGGGAGGCCTCGGCAGGACATGATACAGGGATGTCGTGGGGACGCGAAAAGAGGTGAACGTGAGTAGACAACGGTGTTTGGAGGAGCACTATCCCCCCCCATTACAGGACGTATGTGCTGTGTCGGAGACCCAAACAGGGAAAGCTCAATCTGTTTTCAGATCAGAGTTCAGCATTTCTCATTCCTTCATCATGGGTATCTACCGAGCATTAGCATGTCAGAGGGATAGGAAATCACTCCTGACAGCTAAGCTGGAATGTCCAACCACGGTGCCCGAAAACTAACTGAGGGAGCTTGTTGCGACATTTCTGGGGTAGCAGCTTCCCCTGGGCTACAACTCTGCTGAATGAGAACTGAAGCAAACAATACAGGCAGCAGGAGACACACAGATGTGTTTGCCAGCCCAGGAATGCAGTCAGCCAGCGTTCCCAGGCGCCACTTCCAGAGCCAGGGAGACGTGGGGGACAGTGGCAGCGCATTTAGGGAAACTGTAACATGTCTGGTTTCAATTTGCTATGCCGACTGGGCAATGCAGAGATCATCCTTTCTTTGCCTCGATGCTGCATCTCTTTCTTCTCCCATTAAATCTGCAGCTTCTGGGGTCAGCATGAAGCCATGGATGCTCCTACTGTCACCCTGAGCTCTGGCACTTTCAAAGGAAATGGCTTAAGTCACGATGACATAACTGACAGCCCTGCTAATACAAAGCAATTTCTCTTTAAAGCTGTCGTATCCAGTAAAGTGTTCTGTACATGCGATATTCTGACTCTTGAGTGCAAGAGCAGATTTATATAAGCTGTGGCTTGCCTGGAAGCCGGGGCAGGAAGCAGCTTTTCTGCGATATCTACAAGTTTCAAATGGATTTCTTTTCCCCTCTTTAGTTTGCTGGATTTCAGGTCAACAAGTAAACTTTTAAGTCCTGATCTCACAATGTGAGAGAAGCCTTTGGCTGGGAGATCTCACGTTACCTTCAGCAAAATGAAAGCCACCACCACCAAACACCAGAAAACGGAAGCAGCAAAGCAGTGTAATGCCTCCTCACGTGGCCGACAGCACTGCTAACACACACAGGGCCCTTGTGGGACCACGCCGGGACATCTGACCCACAGCCTGGAGGCAATCACCATATCAGAGAGCAATTCCCCTACCCCACTCCAGGGCAACCTGGAGAAGCTGGTCAAAGCACTGCTCCCGACAGCCTCTGGCTCTGCTTGGAAAGCACTTCCCATGTCAATATCCCCACTCTCTTTCCCTCCTTTTCCAGCAAGTCAGCTAGGAGACCCCTGGCTACCCTGGTAGCTGAAGAAGCTGTTCTGTAACACCTACCATCCTCGTCAGTGCGCACGTGCACGGGGATGCTCTCTGGTCCTGGCCCCACATCGGTGTGAGCCCTTACCCACACCTTGTACTCGGTCCATTTCTCCAGGTCCTTGATCTCCCAGCTGGAGTGCTCCCGTCCAATGCCATCCACCACATGCTTGGTGTTGTCATCTCCTTCCACTGCCTGGTACGCAATGGAGTACTGGGTGATGACCCCATTGCGGCTCTGGGCAGGCGGTGGCACCCAACTTACCCGGATGGTAGTGGAGCTGGTGCTTACACACTCGACTTCTTGGGGTGGGGCGGAGGGGGCTAGGGATAAATAAATGAAGTGGGGAGATGAAGGGAAATGAGTGGAAGAACAAACCAAAATGCACAGGGAACTTTTACCCAGCCAACCGAGCACTGAACACAGCCATGGAAATTCAGCCAGTAGCCTCCTGGACAACCACCCGCCTTCCTCACAGATCGTCAAAGATGGCACTAGGGGCAATTTGTGTTTGAGAGCCCGATGAACAGCACGGAGACAGAAGTGCTGTTCTGCATCAGAGAACACCTCTTCCCAAAGCGGCTCTGGACGCTCACTTTACCAAACACAACAAATGGCAGTGAGGGGAAGGGGGGGCAGGCGTGAGAGAGAGAGAGAGACTGGTAGGGAGAAGAAAGATGCTTTCAGTGAAGATCTGAAGCAGATGGAAACCAGAAGAGGTAGGAAGCTACAGAAGGCAAGAGTGGCAGAAGGGGAAGCTCACACACCAGATTGTACGAAGGCTTGCAAAAACCCGCTCCCAGACAAGTGGAGGAAACAAAAGAGGGTGGGGAAAGCAGGTGACTGAGGTTGGCTGGAGTGTGTCCAGGCGGGGTTTGAAATCACGACCATCAGTGTGAGCAGCACCCTGACCCAGGTGGGAGTCAGGCACCATGTGGAAGCAGGAGGTAACGTGGTTGTGCTGCTTTGCACGTGCGCCTGGTATCCGGGACTGTCTGCTCCATGCCTGCGGAACCGGTTACCTGCCTCAGTCGCTTCCTGGCCCACGGAGCTGTACCGGGGAAGGCGGGCAGGTCTTGTTCCCTCCCAGGCAAAAAACCACCTGCAGTTCGTGTTAACTTCTAAGCTCCAGCAATGTTAACTGGCCACAGGGGGAACACTGGGATCTGGGCAGCGGACGCTTCTCGCTGGGATGAGAAGAGGTCCTCTCCACACAGCACTGCTGGGGAAGAGTAGCGAACCACGTCCTGGGCTGGGGAGAGCGGGATCGGGAAAGGCGGGATGACGTGGACAAAGCAGAGCATCCCTAGGACACTGGCCTGGTTCATTCCCTTCTCTTGCCTTGCAGAACTGCTAACCTGTTGCATCAGGGCCCCAGCAGCACGGGAGCCCTCTCATGGCAGCAGCAGCTCCTTCTTATTTGGCCTCACTGCCTGGGATGCTGCAGACAGCACGCTTGCACAGAAAGCAAGGGTGGAAGCCTGGAGAAGGAAGGGAGCCCGCCCGGCGGGGGAAGGCAAAAGGGAGATGGGTGCATCCCTGGGTGCTTGCACATAAGGCAAGAGCCCTAGGGAGAGAGGGCAGGGCACCATCACCAAAAACCTGCACAGTTACCCTAAGGTTAGGGAGCTGTCTGGCCAAGCAATAATGGAGTTCAAGGTATCTTGCTTTGCCACAGAAGACGAAAGGCCACTTTCATTTGTCACTGCACCCAGAAATGCCTGAAGGACTGGTGCCCCTCGCCTCGCTGCAGTCCCTGAAGCCATCAGTGCACCAGAGCCAGTTGTCCCAGGGCACAAGGACAAGCCTGCCTGCTTGCCATCTGCACAAAGGCAAACACAACCTCCGTTACTCCAGATGGTGGCAGGAACCTCGGCTAATGAAAGCACCCAACAATTGTGCCTTGGCTTTGCTGGGCATAGGTTGGCAATGGGAGAAGGTCTGAGAAAGACATGGACAGCAGGACCTCCTAATGTCAGCGGAGACCTCAGCTTGCTGGGACCAAGGCCCAGCTGCTTGCAGAGGCAGTCATGGCCTGCATGTACCAGTGCCCATCCCTGGTGCTGGGCTGGGGTGCCTGGAGAGAGGAAAGATGGGGGGAGAGCAGGCAGTGATGGAGCTGGAAGAGTTGATGCCTGAGCAGAGTCAGGCTGCTGCTGCAGGAGCTACAAAGGAAGTCAAAGCAATGCGTGGAAGCAATCAGTTGCCGGTGTGAGGGAGGCAGAGTGGGATCGGCCCTGCCGTCTGGTGTGCCGGAAGGAAGCAGGGGTAGAAAATGAATCCTCACACTCTTTTGGTTAATCAGCAGGGAAGTGGAAGGGAAGAGAGTAGGAAGAGACAGCACCAAAGCAACACCAAGAGTGAATTCAGGGAGGGCATAAGGTAGACAGACCGCCCGGTGGCATCCCTCAGAGGGGACACAAGGAGCCTGACCAGCCTTTCCTCTGCCACGTCTGCAGAGAGGCCCTTTACAGAAAAGACTTGCTCTGGCTTTGGGTCTCCACAGCATCCCTTGGGATGCAGCAGTGAGCTCCTTCTACAAAAGCAGCTTTGTCTGGCAGCGTGGGCAGGTCAGGTGTTGGCTGTTGACTGGGTAAGAGTCACATACATGATGTGCAAGGCAAAAACTCAGATTAACACTTAAAGAAAGCAAAATAAAGTTTGGTAACATGAGCAGGATCAACTTAAAATACACAAGGAGTGGAAGTGTCTCTCCTGGGGCCAGCAAAGAGCGGACTGGGTGGCCAGCATGCACCTACACATGCAGATGTACCCCCCCACACACTGTGCAAACCTCTGCTGCCTCCAGGCTACTCACACTGGCCTCCCCCATCAGCCCACTGCAGCCCTGTGCACCCATCCAGCCCACCTCCTCCTTAAGCTAGGGAAAAGGCAGCCTCAAGACCCACCTTCATATTTCAATCGAGAACAGCATTTTAATGCTGAGGCCTGATGGGCACAGAGCTGACACTCCTCTCCTGCATCATACTGCTTGCCTGAGGCACTGCAGAGTCCTGGAAAACTCCCCCGTGCTCCTCAGGCCCTCAAAGCAGCATTGCTTGTACTTTTTGCAGGGCACCCAGCAACTCAGCAAGCAGCTTAGCAGGAAAGGCAGCTGTCTTCTGAGGAGATGGGGACCGAGCTGTGCTGCTGGAAGGGTGCAAAGGGGCTCTGGATCCCTCTGGCCTTCCTGGACAAGGATCCCTACCACTCCTGAGCAGGGATGCCACAAGAAAAGCCCAGCAGCAGTACAGATGTCCTTCTCCAGCCCATTAGTGACTCATTAGTGATGAGTGGTACTGTTTTGCGTGGGGCCAGGAACAGAGCCTGAAGACAGGCTCTTTGGAAAGCAGGAGTCTGGCTGCTCCTGCAGTTTGTGTCCCATCCGAACTTGTCAACCTCCAAGATCTAAAAGCCTTTCTCAGGGCAACCAGATGGAAGAGTGCAAGGGAGATCAATTTGAAGCTGGGAGCAACACACTTTCTAGATTAGTGAGTTCTAAGGCCAGAGGGGACTGATCCAACCATCTAATGTGAGGTGTTGCTACGTGCAGACCAAAGAATTTCTGCCTGTAAGTTTTCCATTGTGCACACAACTTCTGCCAAGCTAAAGCAGAGCCTTCTGAAAGACCTACTTGACTGTGAGATCCCCAGTACCCAAGAATTCACCCTGCCCTGGGACTGTTCAGCTAGTGCAAGGACTTTTCTCATAGAATAGAGTGCCATCAGAAATCTTTTCAAGTAGGGGCCTGTAAATCAAGACCCAGTCACTTCCTGGATAAATTGAAGAACATTTAGGTCCCTCAATGTAAGGAGGGTTTCACTGGTCAAACCAAGGTATTCCTGTGGCTTTTGGTCAAATTTCTTCCAACCTGTGCACCTCTCTCTTACTAAACAGATGTCAGAACCAGTTAGCTACTGCTCCACCGGCCAGTGAAGAGACAACCTTAAAAACAGACCGGTATGAGATTCCCTGTGTGCAGACAGCATGTGGAGTAGGTCATGGGAAGATGTCTGCCTTGAAGGGCCACGAAACAAAGGTTTCTCTTACTTAGACTGTTATGAGACTCTGAAGGACTCATTTATGCATGGAGCTGTCTCCGATTAAGCGTGTTCAAGGATAAGAGCAGCCATTGATGGAACTAATTTAAGTTGCAGGAGAGTTGCTTCAACCTTTGCCTATCAATGCAAAAGCTATCTGAAATAGGTATACAAATCCCCACACTCAGAATTTGTTCTCAGTGTTCAAATATTTATAACTGCATGATCTGAACTTCTCCCCATTTTCATACCTGTCTATCGTGCAGCACTGAGACACCATTAGCTCACTTAAGGAGGTGGAGGAATCCCTGCGACAGATATGTTAATGAAACTGAGTTTTCCTCAAAGAGAAGGTCGTTCCAGTAGTGAGCAGAGCTGCTCTTCCCTGCCTGAGCTCCCTTTCTAATGGCCATCTCAGGCGCTCGGCTGCTGCGCACGCTGGTGCCCTCCCTGCAGGGCAGGCTGCCTGCCTTTGCCAACTGCCCGCCCCACATAGCTAGTAAATCCCAGACAGACGGTGCTAACGGAAATGTCTTTTTTCCCCCTTTTAATGCTCTTTGCATAATGGCAAGCCCAAAAATCGTTAGTGAAAACGAGCTTATCGCAGGGCCCTTTGATAGCTCTAATCTGCTTATGCGCAGCACTTTGAGCTGCCAATCAGGGCAATGCGAACTCCTGCTCTGTGATCACACGGGGCAGAGCAGGGATGAAAGTGATATTGCCTGGGTCACCTCATTATGTAGCCTCTCTATTAACTCGGCAGCAGCTTGCTCCGGTTTCCCCCAGCGCTGCAGTGCCAGAAGCAGCAGCCTCACTAGCTCACACAACCCAGGCAAACAGCCACTTCCCCAGACTGACTCCTCCAGCTGCCTGACAGCCACATCTGGCCTCAGAGGATGCCTCACCTTGCAATCAAGTGTATGGACCAGGGATGGACTCCTGCGGATGCAAGGCAGCTGGAATGGGGAGTGAAGGGGTGAAAATCCAACGGTTTGGAGACAGTCACATTTAGAGCCAAACACCCATATGCTGCCTGTCCAGACAGCTTGTCTGCATGGGAGTGAATTCATAGAGTTGCACAAACCTACTCAAATCAATCTCTCCAAAGCAATTTCCCAGCCTGTTTCACTCCTCCATCAGTTCTTATGAATCTACCCTCAGGGAAAGGCAGCATGCTCAAAGGGACACAAAGAAAGAACTTACCACTTGGGTGCACCCCCTCTGCCAAAGAGCCCTGATCCAAAACCCCAGCTGACTTTCCCCATCACAACCTTTAGCAAACTGCACGCTGGCATCCCTGCCGACCCGCAAGGGCAGAGGCACCGAGCCGCTCCGTGCCCAGGCGATGGAAACTGGACTGCTTTTGCTTTGTCTTTGGTAGTGCAGAGTGTCAGACACTTACTGGATTGGGCAGTTCTGGCTTCGATTGTAGGGGTGTAGACTCCTACCCCCAGGTCCGAGCGGGCACCCAGGCGGAACTTATACAGCGTGTCTGGTTTGAGACCTTCCACAGCGTATGAGGAAGTTGGGTCAAACTCCACTTTTTGCTGGCAAATAAAGGCAAACACAATTATTTGGTCTAGCTGGAGAATACAGAAAAGCTGTTGCTCAGCTCCCAGTGCCAAGGGAACAGGAAGACCAGTCACCCATTCTTGCCCCACAGAAAGTCACAGCTGTGCTGCCAAACAGGCTGCAGTCCTGCAGGACCCCAAGGCATGGAGCTTCCTGGGTGGAATATAAGGACTCTGCTAGGGAGCCAGGCTACACTGCCTGGCCAGACTGCACTCACTGCCTGACAGCTTTGTGGGAACGCTGGGTCTGGCTGTACAGTTCAGACAAGGGGCACAGGACACATGAGTTTGTTTCCTCCCAACAGATAGTGTCTGCTTGTGAAACAGAGTAAAGCTCTTGTCCAGGAGTAGTCATCAGCTCTAATGCACCTAAACAGTGCCAGTAAAGGACTTGTTTTGCTGCCACTTCACCTGGAGGGCACTTATTTCTGGCAGCTCTCATGCCATTATAAACACAGGAGGAGGAGAGGACCAGGGGACACTGTGCTGCTGCCATGGCACAGTCCTCATCGTGCTGCCCTGCAGCCAGCACTACATTTGATATATTTAGAGCTGGACTTCTTTTAGGGACCTGGCAGTAAACGTGGAAGGGCTTTCCCTAGACCACCCTCAATCTGCTCCTTAAGTGCAACCAGTCCTGGAGCCACGGACACATTTTGGAGGCCATTTCAGACCCACCTGGAAGCTCTACTGGCCTGCACAACTGTTTAAAGGCACCAGCAGTAAGGATGCCTCAGGGATGGTGTCATGGTATTCTGAAGCCTTCTTAGTCCCAAACCAACCACTAGCTACTTTGTGGGCCATCAACAAGGACCACTGAGGGCACTTACACAGAAGCCAGACAGAGATTGCCATACTTCTATCACACATCCATGAGACAGAAGAAACACGGAGATGACAGTCCTGTTGCCACCCCAGCACAAGCAAATACCCTTCCCAAGGTGCTGAACTGTGATGTCCGGCCCCAAGTGCTGCTGACGCACAGACAGGACCCTCACCTGAGTGCCATCCTCCCCTTCCCAGTACAGCAGCTCGTATTTGGTAATGCGTTCCTGAGAGGCAGGCAGCCACGTCAACAGGATGCGGGTATCAGACTCTGCTTCTGCCTGGAAGTCAGCTGGCTGGGCAGGAACTGGGGACCAAACACACGGTTAGTGCCAGGAGGCAGATGCAGGGAAAGGAGCTGCATGGCTTTGCAGAGTCAGTGTTTCACCCTGCGAGGATTCTCTTTCATTCCTTTTGCACTCTCCCTGCTTCCCTCTGCCCTGTACTGTGCTCTTGGAACAACACAGGCTACGAGCAAGCACCTCTGGGACCCAGGCAGGTCACTGTGGGAACTGCGCGCACTTCCAGCCCCTGGCTGCATCCCAGCTCCTTCCTCACACATGGGTACTCACACCCCAGAAGGCCCCGCACAGTTGCACAGGTTCATTCCCAGGACCTCGTGTCACACTTTTAGCCATCATACCCCAGACAAAACTGTGGGGCGTACAGAGATTGACACCAACTCCCCAGGACAAGCTGACAGCTTGAATCCGATGGCTGTGGGGTGGGGATGCCACTCTGACATGCCATCGTTTGAGCACCAAGTGCAGTTGCGATGCCTGGTGCAGATCAGACATGCAGCCGAGCTGCGCACCACTGGGGAGGATGCAGAGCCGCAGCACTCACGCCATACGTACCGCCTTGCTGCGTTTTGACCTGGATGATGTCCGAGGGGGGCCCGTCGCCCACCGACGTAAAGGCCAGGACGCGGATGCTGTATGTGGTCCCTGTGATGAGGCTCCCCACGGTGGTGAGGTGGCTGTCGTCGGTGTTGTGTTTCTGCCACATGCTCAAAGGCAGATGCGGGTCGGTGGTGTAGTAAACGCGGTACCCTCTGATCTGTCCATTTGGCTCCTCTGGCTGCTCCCACTGGACCAGCATGGTGCTGGCACTCAGCATCCGTGCCTGGACTTTGAGGGGTGGACTCGAAGGAGCTTGTTCTCCTGTCCGAGCCTCGACCAGCTCACTGGGGGGACCCCTGCCAATGTTATTGACTGCGATGACCCGGAACTCATACTCCGAGAAGGGGCTGAGCCCACCTATGCTATAGCGGGTCGTTGCCACACCATCCACCTCCTGGAACTGACCCTCCGAGGATTTGGGCTTGTACTGGATGACGTAATATGAAATGGGGTCAGAGTTGCCTGAATCCCAGGTGAGGGTCACGCTGGTAGCTGTCGTTTCAGTCACTAATGGCTCTGTTGGAGGTTTTGGCAGTGCTGCAATTGGAAGGCAGAGAGGTGTGATTTAAATAATTCAGTCAGCTCAAACCCTGCAATGTGCACGGGGATAAAAATGGAGCTGCCACCTCCCATTAACATTCTTCTTTAAAAGGCAGAAATCATTTCATACTCTAGAACATGCATTTTTATATTACCATATATTGCTTGAAGTGGTTCTTAATGGAAGGATAAACAGAGCAATCATGTTATTAGACGTGCTTGACGCACTTACCAGCAGCAGGCTAAATAAAGGTAATTCAACAGGGATGCAGGAATGTTTCTGTCATGGGGGTTCAGCTGGCAGTGGGAAGGTGCTTGCTGGGCTGGGCTGGCCCCAGAAGCCAGGTATACAGCTGATTTACAAAGGGATACAGTAAAGCAATCAAAGCACCAAAGGTAACCCGGAGCTATGCTCCGGCTCCCAGAGAGACAGCATCTTAGGCCACAGGGAGTTCATGGACAGTGCTGTTAGATGGGCTGATGGGGGAACGCCTTGTAAGTATTACAGTGCATGCAGGAGGGATACAGCCAGAGAAATTACCGACTTTCACATCCACTATTTCACTGGGTGGTGTGTCAAACTGCAACCAGACAATAAACTGTTACACAAGAACTGACACTGACATCTCTGAAGTGTTAATGAGAATGCAACTACTGCAAGCAAACATTTCCAGATTTGCCATTTTACCAAAAGAACAAAGAGAATGAATGTGTGTGAGAGAGATTTGCAGAGTACACAAACACTTTAAGACAATGACTGAATTAAAGTCTACAGTAAGTTTAAACCTCCTACGAACCACTCTAGTTAAAGTCATTAGTGACTTGTAATGCAGCTCTGCTTGACGAGGAACTAGGAACAAAGCTCAGCCCAAATTAAGATCCTCAAGCACTTCAGTCTTTGGCAAAACCATCAGGTTTCCAGTTTCCACATGGTTCAGCTGAGGAGGGCAGGCTCTTTAGCACAGGAGCATCCCTGCTCCGAGTGCCAGGGAGGGTGCTTCTTCCAGTGCTGCTGCAAAGTGAATACTGAGGAAATCAGTGAGGGCTGAGCTGGCTTGGGCGGGAAGGGCATGCAACCCACAGCCAGACACCACACCATGACCCGTGGAGGACTCGGGGAGGGCAAACACATCCCGCCCAATATTACGGCCGGATGCAACACAGCTCCTAGAGCATCCCTAAGGCTTTCAAGCCTCCCTAAGGCTGTCAAGGACAGATGAAACTCATCCACCCTTTGCTTTGGAGAGTCGCAAGCTTGACTCTTGCCAGCCCTTGGGCGTGCAGCCTGCATGTGAGCAAGGGGCAGGTCTGGTACCTTCACTGCGCTTACTGCAATCAGCTCTGTGTCATCCTGCTTCTCCTGACTGCCCTGCAAATGGTCTACTTTCCAGCAAGCACAGGAGAAGCCACACTGCGTGAAGGAGTTAGGGACAGAGGCAGTAAGATATCCAGAGTGAAGGTGCAGAAAAGACAGGCAGAGAAACAAGGGGGGAGGTAAAGGGCTAAAGGAGCTGAGCAGACTGCTCCCTGTCCTGGGGCAGCAGCAGGCATCATGTCAGCCAAAGAGGGAGCGAGACAGAACCATCCCAGGTACAAAGAGGTAAATACTGGGAATCACCAGTACAATGATGCAGTTCCCACCTCCTGTCTCCACGTCCAAACCACCTTCCCAGCATGCCCCTTTTCCACACACTCTTGGGTATGTTATAGAACCAAGGCAACCACTGTGCTCCGTAAGAAAATGGGGGCTGGAAAAGGTACCAACTAGCAGGCACTGTGAGTAAAGGGAGCGATGTGCAGCTAAGGTTAAAAGGATCCTCTGACTAGCACCAGGGAAAAGAGAATTTGCTGTTAATCTCCAGGTCAGAGAGGACTAACACTCAATTCTGTGATTTGTTCAAGCAGGGACTCAGTGCTAAAGGTGGCCATAGTGCAGGAGGGGCACTGCAAGAACAGACTCAAAATATGGCGTATCTGTGGAAATCTGAGCTACAAATCAACTGCAAGGACAGGGATAGTGTGGATCAGCTTGGTCCCAGATGGGAACGGCAGGACACGTCCTTCAGCTTCCCATTAGCGAGCTGCCTGGGCGGGCTGCCCTGTACCCAGTGGTCAGCTATCAGCAATAACATCCTCTTTGGGGCAAGGCTACCCGTGAAACGGCAGCAGGAAGTATGCCCTAAGGACAGCAGCAAAAGAAAGAGAAAGGAAAAGAGGTAGAGCAGTAAGGGCAAAAAGAAAATTGACAGAAAAATATGCAACAATTTTTAAATGAACATGTTAGCTCTTCCCTGCACAGGGGGAGGATGCTCACACTGGTGAGGCCCACAGACACTATACACATTGCTGGGATTAACCTTCTTCTCCTGCCCTTACTGCAAGAGGACATCTCTGTGCAAACAGCTCTCACTGCAGACATCCACAAACCCTTGCCCCAGCACCCCTGCTCCCTGCTCCTCTGTGCTGAGCTGATCCTGCTCGTGCACGGAACAAGCCAGAAGCTGCTGAGTTGAGCACAGACTCAGTGAGGTTTTCTCATGGACTAACAGAGACCCAGCCTGACACGAGCCTGTCTGCCACCATGTCACGTGCAGGGAGAGACGAAATGACCTCCAAAGCAAGTATTATACTGTGACCAGGAAAAACCAAAGCTGTGGGTTTGGGAACCTCCCTCCCCTGCAAGGTATAAAAGCCATAGAAGACTGCAGTCAGTTGGCTGCACCCAAAAACACTTTGGCAAAGGGCTACACTGTTGAAAGCCAAGTAGGAGCACCAGGAGGAATAATTCCTTACCTTTGACAGTAATCTGGGCTGTGGCTTCGATCATGCCGAGGGAGGAGATGGCCACGCAGGTGTAGTTGGCAGACTGCATGATGTTATTCAGCTCCAGGACGTTCCTCCCGACAGGCATCTCATCCTCTTTGGTCAGTTCCTCCACACCAGCCATCCACTTGACATAGGGCATCGGAGCACCTACTGCCACGCACGTGAGGTTCACGCTCCCCCCAGGCATCACCTCGTGGTTGCTCGGAGGGATAGAGAATCGAGGAGCAACACGCCGCACTGCAACAAGGAGGAGACAGCTAGTAGGGTCACAGAACCAGCAGAGAGCACTCAGTTGCACTGCAGGGGTACGTGAGGGGGGGTTCAACGTTTTTGCCTGTCTATCCCTCGGGACAGATAAAATGAAGTGCAAAAGCTGTTCACTGCTTTGCCAAATTGCACACACTTTGCTCTCCTTCCTTAGCCACTGGCATCTTATTAGAAGAACTCATTAAGGGATGGCTCAATCCAGTCCCTCCAAACATAGCCTTTTGAAATCATATTACTAACATGAAACATTTCTCCATTTAAATTACATCCCTTTAATTAGAGTGCATGCACAAATGCCAGTCACACACTCTTTCTGTGCAGGGCCCACTGAAGCTCTGCAAAACGGAATTACCTGCTCAATTTATTAGCTCTAGAGTAAAGCAACTTGTCCCCTAAACCTCGCAGGGTTTGGGCAGGAGTAGCAGAAGGGTTTCTTTCTGAATTAGCACACGTGTGCTGCTAAATAAAATATAATTCCTTTCAAAATGTAACTCAGGTTCTACCTTGGCTCAGAAAAAATAGTCACCAGAGCTGCATGACATTGTCAGGGCCTGAACAGATCACCTTGCTGGGCAGGAGAGAACTAATCCTGACAGATGTGAGATCATATCCATTTTGACAGAAGAGAGCTGGGCTGGCAGAACCCTTCCCACCTTTGTGGCAGCACTTCGGGAGATGTATTCCTCCTTATTTCATTGCACAGCTTCTCTTCATATCAATCCCTTGCTGGGTATTTCATTCAAGACTTATTTGTAAGCAACTCTCAGCTACAATAAAGCTCTAAAGCTGCCTGCCATATGCATTCCCGTCAGGAAAATGACACTGAGAAACGAGGCCCCTTCTTCAGGGTTAGTGTTATGGGCCTATTTAAGCAAGGGTAGAGAAACAACTGTGCTCAGTAAATCTTTGTCTCCTCTGGGCAAGCTCATTTTAGTCTGTAGTTAAAAAGGGAAACTGCTTGAACGTGTCTTGCCCAGCAGCCCTGCTCTGCCCTAGCCTCCTCCACTAGAAAGGCAGCCCCCGAGCATCGGCTGGGTTCCTGACTGACCGGCTCCCGAGGAGACTCTCCCTGCCGATTACGCTCCTCCATCGGTGCGTCGGGCTGGCGGAGCAGCGAACAGCCACAGCGCTGGGGGAAGGTGGAAACTGGGCAGAAGCCTGAGCGGTGCCAGCTCACAAAACACCCCAGGCACGACCCCGGCCCCGTGGGTGCTGGGGGTCCAGGGGGACATGGCTCTGCTGGCCTGGCTCCTGCCACCACGGTGTCTCTGCAGATGATAAGGCTGCTGACAGCCCGGCGAGCCGCAGAGGTGTCAGCTCCACTTGCCAAGCTGACTCTCCCCAAATGAAATTTCACTAGCGCTCTCTTTGATGATTCATCCCCAAACCAACAGGCTTGCAGAAATAGACTGAACACGGAAGCCCCCACGCTAGCATGTACAACAGAGCTGAGACTTGGTGATAAATTAGACAATACTGTCAACATTGTGTGTGTACTACACATCGTCTCGGTGACAAAACAGGGCTAATTAGCTCCTTACCAGCCGGGGGAAGGATAACTTGCTTTGCTTTTTTTTTTTCCTTTCTTTTGAATGTCTAAATCCAAAGTCTTCCTGGTTGTTTCTTTTAATCAATTATTAAATCTTCAATCAATAGCTACATGAGCGATCGCCAGCGAGGCATTACCTGACTGATGGGGCAGCGCTCCCCAAACGAGACAGAACTGAAAGTGTACTCAAGCGCTACGCAGTCATGAGAATACGGAGTTAACCTGATGGACATGGCAATGGTTCAACATGATGGCGTGTATTTCCAACCAAAGCACCCCAGCACCGTTCGTTAAGAGTCAGGTTGCATTTTCCAATGAACATGGCGTCGAATTATTTCAGGTAGGAGCTGTTCAAATTCTGTCCCCATCCAAGGACCAAACCCACCCACCCACACTGTATTAAAATAAAAAAGAGCAAACTTTGAGGATAAAGCCATAGGGGTGCACAGAGCACTCACGCACATGCACCAGGCAAACGGGCTGGCAGGTACCGGAGGTCACTACGGAGTCAGAGAGAACGTGGTGTGAGGGCAGGACAGGGAGGGGGAAGGTGCACAGCAAATCACCTACAAGGACAGGGGAAGACAAGAGACTGGAGGACAAGAGGCCATGCAGGAAAGGCAGAGCCCAGCATGCAAAGTTTGACTCCCAGCCCCGTGAGACCAGAGGCAGCAGAGCCCACTGCAGACTCCCCGGCACCCCACACTGTGCCCCCGTGTCAAGCACTGCTCTCAGGGTGCTCCTGGGGCCATGCTGAGCCCCATCAGTGCCACGTTCCCCTTGATGTGTCCTGCAGAGGCAGTGCTGGTGGGCACTGCAGCCACCTCTCCCCAGGGAAGCCAGATGCCGATCGCTCCGTGCTCCCCTGCAGACAGCACAGGGGAGATGCACTTCAGAGGGGCTGGGGGCTCTCTCAGCAGCGCTTTGCAGGAGGAGGGAAGGGCTGAGCCCCTTCAGAAGTGGCTCTCCCCTGTCCTACCCACAGGGAAGCAGCAGAGGCGGCTGGTGTGTCCATGTGTCTAGAGAAGGGATGAATGGCAAGAAAACCTCTCCGGTGGATCAAACCGTGCAGGTGAGTGGGCAGGCTGCAGCGCTGCCGACCTCAACACGGGCCGTGCCTCCTGTTCACCGCAGCCTGAGGCATGCCAACAAGCTGTGCAGGGTCTCAACTCTCAAGCCTGGCAACAGACGAGCGGTTAAACAGGCCTCTGTGGTGTACTTTTGTGACCCAGAACGGTTGAGCTGGCCTCCCCTCGTTAGCACACCGGCAGAGCTGCTAAGATGGGCTTGCTGCTCCGCACCGGAGAGCAGCGGTGCCCAAGGCACCGCAGCTGCTAAAAATGGATGCCACGTGTAGGGGTCAGGTCTCAACACGGGAGGCGGGAGGGGGTCAGGGCAATGCCTTCGGTGAGAGATCTGGCCAGGACGATCCTCTGGCAGGAGCACGTGCAAAGGAAGGGACAGGCTCCATCAGCCTCCCATCCTCTTGGGGGATAATTGGCAGCTTCTCGTCACAGTCAGTACGGAGGGAGAAGGGGAGATGCTGTCAGTTAGCATTAGTGAGAGCTGGCAGAGCTCTCACAGCAGCTTGCAGAGCACCATCAACACATTCCTCAGGCTCAAGCCAGCGATTTAAGTCGCTTGCTTCTCTAGCGTAAGAGTCTGGCAATAATTTAAATCAGTACAACTCCTCAAAAAGCAGCATTCTTAGAATTTCTGTCCAATTTACAAGTCAAATCACATGGACTAGCACAGCCCATGATGCTACCTTAAGTGCTCCAGAAAATTTTGTTGTTCTTCATTTATTGCAGCAACGAAATTTCCCTTTTTGTTACAATTTTCTTGACAAGAATTTGCAATTTATTTTTTTTAATCTTCCTTTTGGATAAATATCAGAGAAGGTGGTTTGGAGGTTTTGCAAGAACAGCACAGGGAAAACTGCTGTGAATATTAAACTGATTTCAATGGACAATAGTATAATTCAGAGGTTTAGTTAAACCAGCAGACTGTCAAAAATGAGATTCGTTGTCATTCATCCCAAGAATAGGCATTGTAAGGAGACTGTGCTGCTCCGCTATTCAGCACGCCTCCCTGTAGAGAGTGTTCCCTGGGAAGTGAAGTGAAACCCCGGAGTGGTGAGCAGTGCAGCACAACCTGAGACCGTGCCCTGGATCCCACTGGACAGGGAGAAAGCACAGCGTGGAGACTGGTTCTCCACTCACTGGGAGGACCGTGGGGAGGAAGGAGGGGAGCAAGCAACACAACAGCCACAAAGGTTGAGATTGAGAAATGTTAATAATTCAGCATGCACTAACATGCACATTCCTTGCCTTGAGAGCAAAGAGCATGAATCGATTGCCCAGCTCCTTTCGCCACGGGAGTGGCTGTTTCCTAACATCTCAGGTTCCCTCTGAGGGTGACGTTACCCCCTTGGAGAGCCAGAGACACCCCCCCTCCCTGCTGCTGTCTGCAAGAGTTGTAGGCTCTGAGCAAGGGCATGAGGAGCGCTCAGGGCTTGCAGGTCGGGGCTGTCGGCTCCTCCCTCGTGTGCTGAGACACTGCTGGCAAACAGCAAGGCTCTGCTGGAGACACAGCAGTGCCAGGAGAACGGCCCGTACTTCCAAAGCCAGGCGATGCTGCTAGGGAAGGGGAAACCAAACTGCTTTTCTCTGCTGGCTGTCTAGGCAGTAGTAGGGCAGCTCAGCAGGACAACGCTAACACCCCTCCCTCAAGTTTGCAGGGATCTCCAGTTGCCTGCTCTTGCTTCTGGGTTTCCTTGGCATCTGCCTAACTCTGGGCTCCATCCTCCCCGTCCCACACCCCCACCGCAGGCTCGCTGGCGCTGCCCCATGGCGATGGAGAGCTGCGCCCGTGCTCTGCGCACCTCTGCTCCTCTTTGAGGCAATCCCAGCTGCTCTGGTCCTGCACCACTGTCCTGACATCCTCTCCCCTTCGCTCTTCCTCTGCAGGAAGGAACAGCAGCCTGAAGTCCTGTCTGCTCTGAAGGAGGACCTGCCCTGCCTGGGCCGTGCTGCTCCTCCCCAGCCCCCAGCACAGCAAAGGCAAGTTCGGAGCACTGTGCTCTGACCTGCGGGGATGAGTAGCGATGCAGGGACACATCTTTGAGACGGTGAGGCTGCCCAATTTCATTACTTCAGCCGGGCAAGCTGGAGGATCCGTGATGCACAGGGTGTGCTCCTGCCCTTGCCACATTGCTATCCCACCCAAAACTTCCGCTTTCCTCAGGAACTGCCTCCTCAGTGTTGGGAAGGAGTGAATTTAGGAGATATCTTCAAAAATGATCATCGGTCTGCATGGTTTACTCATCTGTAGACACCTTCCATCTCTCCCTAGTGCTATCATTTTAAGGAAGGACTTCAAATGGAAAGGCAGCTGCTGGAGTCTCACAATCTATTGACAGAATCAACAGCAGGAGAGGAAAAATTGGAACCAGAAAAAATGCATTTACAGTCTAATCTTGTGCTCAAACAATGCTGTACTATTTATGCTCCCAATGCATCCTTGAGTGCTGACATTTTATAGACAATTTCCAAAACAGGGCCTTGCCATTTTTGGATTATATTTCAGCTATAACTTTTAGGTCTAATTATTTGCGCTGACAACCACATATAAAAGAGGATATATCATTACAGTGGTGCAGCACTGGAGACACATCAGCATTCAGCATACTGACATACTAATAGCAAAGTAAGGGAGAGCAAGATTGTGGAGCTATGCAATTTGCATTCACTCTCTGAAATTTCTCTGATGAAAATAACACAACATTAAGGAGGGGAATAAGCGAAAAGATCCACTGTATCAAGATAAAATAACTCGTTAATAAATAACCTTGTAGCAGTCACAGAGCAATAATTAAATGCATGGGTGAGCAGTACACAGTTTTAAGTAAAGCTGGAAAAATGTAAGATGTAATTATCAGTGCCAAACAAATTATAAGCACGGTAAATCCCAATGGAATATTTAGAAACTAATTTCTGGCTTCACATTAAATATTTGTGTATGTGGGTATTTTTGGTGGGGTGGGAAGGAGGGGTCGACACAAAGAATGAGAAATTATCCGCTCCTGCTGGCTTGTATCCATTCTCGGCTGCCTCCCCTCAGCTAAACCATGCAGCTAAAACGTTTAAGTGCCCTGTCAAAGGTTTATTCTCCAGAGGTGCCTGAGCCATCACAGCGGTGCTCCAAATTCACTGAAATCTGGGAGGCTTTGGGCCTTGGCTTTAATTTCTTCTTTTTTCTTCCTTGCTCTCATTTTTCGTCATTGTCTTGGGCTCAGGTTAATTTTATCCTCTACGAAACCTATTTTTAGAGGGTAAACAACAAGGGCCCCGTGCTTCGGTACAATCTAAATGAGAGCACGTTCCAGGGAGAGGAACGGGAGCGAAGTCAGTGTACTGGAACAACTGCTATGACAACTTGTTAAAACTTGTTCCAGTGATGATTATAAGATCAACTCCTGCAGCTGTCTGATGGCGTGTGTGAGAGGAGCCAGGGTCTCTTCCCTGTGCCACCCAAGAGCAGCGTCGGGTTGGAGAGCCGCTGTGAGCATCCAGCGCGTGCGGAGGGACGGACTCGCACGGTACCTGTTCGGCGAAGGACTTGTCTCTGGGAACTAGCTCAGGACTTCCGCCAAAACCACCAGCTTTACTCCGCAGGAAATCATGAATGCCTCAAGCTAGGTCTGGAGCGAGATTTAATTTAAAAGCTGGAGTCGCCTTTCACTATTGTCCTTTATTCACCCCTGGCTCTCTGAGGGCAGCAGGACAGCGCAGGGCAAAGACAAATCAAGTTTTGCTGAGCGGCTACGAGCTCCTGCGCACGTCGCCACGGCCTCCCTGAGCCATCCCAGGTAAGGCTGGAGCCACTGCCAGAGCCCCCGGCTCTCCTGCCAGCAAGAGAAAGCCCCAGCCCCAGGGGAGAAAGGAGAGGCAGGCCTGCTCATGCAAAGGGCCCCCGTCCAAGAACGGAGAACCGGCCACCCCCAGAGGGGGACTGATGAGGAGCACGAGGGTGCCTCAGCACCAGGGCATCTCCCAGCCAGCTGCCCCTGCTGCCCTGTGGAAAGGGAGGGCAGCACGCTCGGTTCTTCTCCAGCCGCGGCCAAAAGCAAGCTGTTTGCCTCTAAAGAAAGTTAAAACTTTTAAAGCCACAGGAGGAACTGAGGAACCCGCTCTCCCTAGCAGCTCGCGAGGGGACTGGAGATCATTCTGATCTCTGCTTCCAAAGACTGCTCTTGATCTCCGGCCAGAAAGCAGCAGCAGTTTAGAGGTATTACACTGGCACCTAGCACAGGTAACGGGTTAGAGAAGGACCCCACACACAGGAGCATGCACTTCTTCCCACCCTACCTTTGAACAAAACTGCCCTGGCTGGTATTTACATGCAAAATATATTCTGTGCATTTTAAATCTCAAGCAACAAAGGCATGCAAGCAAAGTATCAATGCCATCACCAGAGTCACAGCAAACAGTAAGCAGATTTCATCAGGCACACTGTGGCCGTGCCTGGAAGGGAGCCAGAGTCTGCAGGGCCCCCTCCCCTTTTGGGGATGGCTCTCCTCTCCCTACTGGAAAAGTCCCATCTGACGTGGCGTACTGTAGATGGATAAGAAGTGAAAAGGACCAACCTTCTCGCTGATCTGAGAGATGAAAGTTTGTTTTGTTTGATGGCAGAGTGCGATGAAGATGAGGAGGGAATAAAAAAAGACAAGGAAAAACACAGAGAGTAAAAACAGGCCAAGCTTCATCTGTCCGCACACCACTGAAACGACAAGACAAGACTACAGAGGTCAGCCATGACTTCCCACCGTGCACACACACCACTCCATGTCATGGACAAGAGTGCACCGCACTCGCACCGCTCTGGCCCGAAGCAGGGCTGGCCCCTCCGTCTCCCGGCCCCGCTCACGGAGGCAGGGCAGAGGGGACTGCACGTCCCACAGATACTCACATGGAGGGTGCTCCGGGGGCGGGCCAGGTGCCAGAAGCACAGACATGTCTACACGTGCACAACACTCGCGCACACACACAGAGCAAGGGACTCCAGCCATCACACAGACTGATGTGCTCTCACACACCCACTCCAGCTATAAAGATGATGGCAAAGGCACTTTAAACCCATTGACCATGCACTGGGAAGAGCACATATGTAGATCCGAATTTTATCAAGTATGAAAGAAATGTTCCAAGTGGTGAATGGAAAATCTTCTACCATGAAGAGCTGCTCCCCCTCTCCAAACAAAGAGCTAAATGCAGCAGAGAGGCATTAGGCAAGTGACAGACACGCGCAGTCTCAGCTGGGCTCAGTTTCAGGAGAGCCTTATTGGTACACTGTGCTGCGAGTGAGAGATGGACAAGAAATCAGAAGGACAAAAACACCCAGAGAGAATTGAGCAGGTCCCAGTTTTTGTTCCTGCGGGAGAGACAGTAGAAGGTTAGTTGCATTTTCCTTACAGACAAAGGAGATCTTATTTCTCTAGCAGGAGTGACCTCACTCCAGCTACAGATCTGTGGCGTATCAGCTGTAATCGAACCCTCGCTGAGAGAATACAGAAGTGGATTTGATAGTTAAAGACTGCTTATGAGTCACATTTTTGATGGGGGAAGAAGAAGGTGGGGGGAGGAATTTGCTTTCCAGCAGAAACACTGCAAATTAGAGAACAGCATGTGGCATTATACAGTGCAACAGTACAGTCAGCCATTTCCAGTGATTAGAGGACAGGATTTTAACCAACACTGACATGGTACAGATCAGGCAACAAACTGCCAATAACAGCTACAACAGTGGCTTACGAAGTGTAACGGAGCTTGCAGGAGAACAGCAAAACAGTTGTTTACGTTTCCTCAATTTAGCTGATACCAGGGGACCAGAACCAGCCAGCTCAGAGTTTAACCGGCCCGTAAGTGAGGGCCACATCCAGCGAGGACACCCACGCAGACAACCTCAAAGCTGCCAGTCCCAGCTTAAGGTCCAGGTTTCCTCCGGCCTCCTTCAGACACCAGATTTACCTCTTGGTCCACAAAACATTAACATAAGGCTCATTTAATCCTGTGAGACCCTGTGATGGGAGGGAACCTCTTTATTGCTGCTCCCAAGCCACCACTTTCTTTCCTAATCTAATGGAGCGTATCGCATCTGCATGGCCTCAGCAGCCAGCGAGGGGCTTCTGCCTTCTGCTCAGCTCTTCCCACCAGGGAGGATTTGTTTCCTGCCCTTGCCCAGGAAGGACAGTGCTTGTGGCAAACCAAGCGTACCTGTGAACAGCTGCATTTCTGGAAAGCAGCACTAACATCGCAACAGGGCAACGCAAACTCCAAGTGCTGCAAGCGTGGACCAACCTGCTGCGCTCCTTGGGACTGAACAGCAAGGGGCTGGTGTAAGAAGGGTGTAAGACTGGGGGACGATGCTGAAACAGCTAGGGGAACACCTGTCCCTGCTGCAGAAGCACAGCAGCTGCAGAGCCTCCCCCTGCCCCTGGGAAGGGCTGACGGACCCCTGCAATACTGAGGGGACTCGCTGTGGTGCCACTTGGCCTGCCCAGGGGCAAGGTGAGGGGCTGGCCAGGAGCTTTGTTGGGATCGTGCTGTATCGGTGTGCATGGACAGGAGTAAGCTCTGGCAGTGGCTTTCCCCACATGTTGACACTTCAGATTAGAGCTGGAAAGGTGAGGAGACACATGTGAAACACGCTAATTCAAACAGATTACCTTCTGGTCTGTCAAACAGGAACAAGTTTGGGGCCTGCTATTTGTCACTAATTGCTGGATTATCTCTTAATCTTTTATTATATTAGTGGCTTATGGGGAATAAAAACGGGTAGCAGGCTATTTTGGAACAGCTGTAAGGCAAGAGGGAACACCTGGGCAGAAAGTTCTCTCTCCTTTCCCTTTACTTTGCTTAAACAGCTGCTGCTTTATCTGAGATAAACCTGATAGATGGTAAATTGAAAGTTTCATCTCCATACAGATCCCATCCACATTCTCCCTTATCTCCAGTTCTCTATCCATGTCACTCCTAAGCTAAGAAGCATGTTTTACCAACAGGTTTTCTGCTTTTTTACAAAACAAATGACTCTGAGCAGTAACAGCAAATAACATCTGTCCCCCACGTAGCGACAGAGGGTTTAAGGCTGGGGCTGTCCCGAGTATCCCCTGTGCAGGGTACCACGGCTCACCAGGCACGCCAGCGTGTTCCCATGCACCGGAGCTGCCTGGCAGCTCACTCGAACATGCCAGTCTACGTGTGAGACAAAGCAAGTCAAGTCACAGCAGAAATGCCACCAGAGGATAGCGAACTCCAGAAGGTAAAAACGGGGCTCCTTTTGAGATCCAAGTTGAAACAGCGAAGAAGAAAAGAGCGAGGCCGCATCAGAGATGCGTCTGCCAGTCCCGACTGTCAGATGGCTCCAGCTCTCTGTAGGCAGAAACTCCCATGCTGACTGAATTTGGCTTTTACCCTGCCACTGACATGCTTGTCTTACGCAGCAGCAGCAACACTCTAACCACAGCAGCTTGTTGCAGAAAGAATGAGTTTGGGCTTATGGGAGGCTTTGCTTTTGTGTATTCTTGCACATTAGCTCCCTGAAACAAGGCAGGGGGCTGTGGCCAGGATACGAACGCACAGGTCTGAGAGTCTAGATCACTAGCTCAAACAAAGGAACACATTTCTAAAGCTTTTCAGAGTGGGAAGCTAATACTTTCCTGAAAGCAACAAGAAAGTTCATTATCCCAATTGGCTCTGCAATTCTGCTGGGAACTGCCAGCATCTGTCCTGAGCTGAAAACCCTCTGGTGCTATACGAGGCATTAATATAACTGCAAATCCAGACACTTTGGAATCCAAAAGACACAGAGGGTAACAAAAACCCAGAGGGGGATGAGCCTTTTCCTGCTTATCTCCAAAAGCACATCTTGTGTCTCAAGGACTCCACATAAATCAAATTTCATCCTTTACAGCTTTTAGAGGTATAGAGGAACAAAAGGACAGATTGTCTTTTTTACGCCAGATTACATGAGAATAAGACAACCTCCCATTATATGCAATGAACAATGTTCTCATGCCACAGTGATGAGTATATTCCGTCCTAGAGAGACAGACAGGACGCTCAGGGCGCCCAACCATCTTTTCCCATTCATAGTGCACACACATGCATGCGTGAATTCAATTAAGAGCAGAAAATCTCAGAGCACCAGGGATGGATTTCCTAACCCTTTGTGCAAGTGGATACGGAAGGGCAGGGAACGGACATTTAGTCGACACAGATACGAAGGCCTAATTGTTCCATGGACGTCTATGCAGGTCACGTGGGGAGGAGGGGGAAATAGGTTTCCAAGTCCATTTCTGTGTTGCATTATCATGTCCTGAGCCACCAGTCACTCTCCTTCTACTTTCCATAAAGGCCATTTTCCAAATAATCGGACTTGAGCCTTGTGTTGCACTTTTAACCGTTAATGGACTTTGCAAGGAATAAAACTGTTAAGCTTATTTAGCTGAGTTCTATAAAGCACATTGAAATCTTTAGATGAAATATGCTAGCAGAAGGACAAAGAACAATTATTTATTAAACCATGATCATTATAATCATTACGGCATAGCAAAATGCTCAGAGAAACACTGCCAGTGAACATACTTCACCCCGGGACAAAACATGACAAAAATATTCATAGTGGTATATGGGGAAGAAAAAACTTGGCAGCAGCCTCTCTGTGCCTCTCCGGCTCTGAAGCCAGCCAGCTCCAGTACGAGGATACACGGTCGCGGCAGCAGGAGCCACGCTGTTGACTGAACAGCAAATGTCTGCTGGGGCTGAATGCCGTGCAGCTCCGGCCACGCCGCTGGCTGCGTTCAACTAGCCGAGGTGCATCTGCCCAAACTACAGCTGCTCGGACTTTGGCTGCAGCTGTAGTTCAGCATGCAGCAGCACCCAGGGGCAGAGGAAGTGAAGTTAAAAATACTGAAATCCCATAAAAAGGAGTGCACTTTCTTCATCAAAGGGTCACTGCGCTCTGCTGCACTGCCCTACTGCAGCAGTATCTTGAGGTCAGGGCTGCACAGAGCAGACACAGGGAGATGACAGCCCTTCAGACCCGCAGCGCTCCTTCGCCACGTACCAGCTGCTGGGGGGTAGTTACTCTGCGGCCTCTATCGCAGCTTGGTTTTGCTGCTTCTGATGGTCCAGGGCAGACGTCTGTCCAAAGCAGCAGTCTGGGTCATCCAGCCCGATTCAACTGCCTGGTCATGTTTCATACCATCCAGGCATCTCCCTCAAATGTCCCTCCAGTCTCTGCTCGTCCGTGATGGCTGCCAGGCCCTCAGGCACCGGCAGTGCCCCTCTCTGGTCAAGTAATGCCACCCCCTTCAACCGTGGCGAGAGACAGGTTTAACGGAGCACATTGCCAGAAGCGTGCACATAGCTGGGTTGTAAACAGACGGATTCCCTGTTATTTACCCATTCTTCAGACATCCCCAGTTTCGGTCACTGACTGACCACTGTCCTCAGCTTTAACTCTTCTGGCAATACCCTCAAGCTTTCACTGCTGTTGCTATTTTAGCTGTTTTAATATTACATAAGCAGAAAATGTCCTTTTTAAAGGCTTCAAGTCTTGTTGCTCCAGGCCCATGTCAGTCATTCAGAATTATTATTATTTACACAAGTTCCCCACTGCAGTAAGCATCATACAGCCGCAAGTAGCCATTTCGGGGAGCTCCCTCCGTGCCTGAGCCTAAGCTACCGCCAAGTCCCCTGGTGTAAAACCCTGCGGAGGCCAGGGAAGTGCTGCTAGGGACAGAGCAATCCTAATTTCATTTTGGGTGATGGCTCCTTAGTGAAGCTTGGCAAATAAAACTTCAGACTCCAAGCGTGCTTCCCTGCTGCCACACGAAATACTAGTATGGCCTTTCCAAAAGCAGATCAAGAAGGCACAGATTTTTGCAGTAACATCATTTCTATTTATTGCAGTTTGATTTACTAGTTTGCAATTTGGGGACGGAGGGGACAATTCAGTTTAAAGTGGTCTTTTTTTAAAAGCAGCTACGCAGCTGCTTCTCTGTAGTACGCGTAGCACTTTGGGCCAGGGAACTCACTGCACTTGCCCCACTCGACTGTGCCTTAGAAGGCCTGAAAAGCAGCACTTAAGAAGTGAAAACTGGGCAGCAGATTTCTCATCTGATGGGAAGTATGCAGCCAGTGCTCCAGTAGGTACTATTCAAATAGCATCTGCACTGCTCACCGCTGTAAGCAGCACTGAGGAACACACCTACTGAACTCCACAGTGTATTAATAAGCATATTCTTATACACAGTCTTCCTGCTCATCTGCTTCAGTGAAGTAGGAAAAAAAATAAGGCCATGTACAGAGAAAGAGAAGGGCAGAAAAAAATCTTTCATGCACGGAAAGAGTCAAATAACAGTGCCTCCACTGAGGGGAGCACCACACAGACCACCACCTTCACGGGCATTTCATAGGACAAGACTTTTGGCTGAAACTGCTCTTCTTTGTGCAAACATTCCTGATGCTGTAGGCAGATGAAGAACAGAAATGTGTTCATAAAAAACCCAATAGCGTAGGTGAATCAGTGCAATTACACTATACTCCCAGAGAGCATGAAGAAATGACACCACCTTTTTCTTTTCCCACACTAGGTCCAATGTGCCGCCTTCTCTTAAATCAATTTCTTGTATCTCTTCAATCAACTTCTTGGATTTTTGCTGCTAAATTAGACAGTAAGCTCTCTGGATTAGAGGAATCACATCTTCCATACGTTTCTATTCCCTTCCCTTCTCCCTGCAGCACCATCAAATCCCAAATCTAATCACTGTTACAATGTACTGTAGTACACGTAACCGTGCACCACAAATGGGCAAGTGCTCCTTCATGGTGGTAATGACAACATCCAAACCAGTGCTGGCAAGCATGCCGGTGCTGAAAGGGCAGGATAGGAATACGCCACTCTGCCCCAAAGTCCCTGCTGTGTGCCAGATGATAGCCACCTTGCCCTGACATGCTCCCCACTCTTGCTTTCACTCTATTCTTGCTTCTCTGATGGTCTGGATGCCTTCTGCAACCCTCTACGCACCAAGGGCTGAGGAGCAGCAGTGGGAGGCAGCCAGCTCCCAGCGCGGGTCCCCAGCCCCATCCCGGGTCTGCAGCAGCAGCCAGCCAGACCTGTCAGTCCAGAAGCAGAAGGCTTATGAGGGTTGCTTTCCAGCACACTTAGCAAGCTGAAAATAATAGCTTCAAGGAAAATGCATCCATTTTCCTTTACAAATCCCTGGTGTGGAAATGTTTTAACTTTTAATGAAGTCCATCTGTGCAGAAGTGCTGGCTCTAACGGATTCACAGAGACAAGACACTGGCGTAGCCTGCTCCTTCCTCCTCTGCTCTTTCATTGATACAGGAAGCCCTGAGCAGTGCCTGGGTACTCCTCAGCACCCAGTATCTTCCTTCCTTAGCATGAAAGTCTGATAAAGATGCTAATGAGCCTGTGCCTTCTAACACAGCACACTCACAAAGGATTACCTGGGAGGCTAGGAAAGGGGAGGACACGATCAAAAACACAAACCCCAAGAGTTAAGAGACAAACAGACATTTAGCTATTGAAAAAACAATAGGCTGTAAATGAGAGCAGGCACAAGCAGTGCTGAGAACTACACAGGATGGAAATTAGTACTGCTGCTCAGTAATCGGCCACGCTTTCCAAGAAAGTGGCCAGCTTCTGGGGTATTCAACACAATGAGGTCAATCATTATGAAACCACCATGCAGTGGTGGTGCAGCTGACACACTTAATTTCCACTGTAATTCAGCATTAATTAATGTCTTCTCCAGCAAAGATGCAGGCACTTTCTGAAGACCCTACTGGAAGTCGCTGATCTGTCTAATGACAACACTGTAGGACTATCACAACAAGTTTATTTTATTCTGCATCCCAGACCTGAGAAAGTAAGATTTTTCATTTATTTCCTTGCTCGTTAAAGATATAAAATATTGGTTTTGGTTTGACCAACTTTTTGAAGTCATTAACTAATATAGTAACAATATGTTGTGGGTTTTTCTGTAGAACATTTGCTATCAGAAGCTGTAAGTACAAATACCATCTAGGACCTAGTGCGCACAGTGAATTTCATCTGATAATAATTTATGGGGTATCCTGTCTTAAATATACAGCAGGGCTTTATCAGGATCACACAGGTTGGAGACTGACATTGTAAAGATTATGTGCAATAAAAAGGCTTGCTCCAAAAATTTATGTGTAAGAAAATGACAGTTAACAGCAAAGCATATGTCTAAGAGCATGCTTCCTTCAGTGAACATCAGGATCCTCTCACGTGTGCAGACCATCCACGGCCCATGCCTAGCCCAAACAGGACAAACCTTGCTGAGCAGTAAGCCAAGTGTAAAATTCAGCACACTCCTCAGTCCTACAGGAGTCACTTGCTAAATAAAGAGTGTTTGTTAGTAAGGAATCAGAAAGTTAAGGGGGGATTTTTCAACCTCTTGAAGCTCCTGTGCCTTTTTTCAGCCACATCTCTATAGAAAACAGAACACTGAGAATGTGAGCATGTCACAGGAAGCAAAAGCACCCCAAATACTGCAGCAAAACGGCTGGGCATCCACACACACCTATGCAACAACAGCCAACCTGGTAACTAGGACCCTTTCCCTCAGAGTGCAAACTGACAATCTGGGATGAGTTTTAGTACAGCTTGCCTGAAAAATGAACTTGCAAGAATACAGGGAGTTTAAAATCATCCATAATTACATTGTGAGAGTGAAATGAGTGATTCCACTGCACAGACATAGCTTCATATTCTGCATATGCTTAATTGGATACTTCAGTCTTCCAAAGACTCTTAGAATCCAAATCACGCTGCAAAATAAAAAAAGCGGTCCCCTGGAATAAGCAAAGAAAACAATGCCAGAAGCCACCCCTGGAAGCAAACACACAGCATGTGAAGACTTAATCATTCTCAAGCCCTCTTTCCATACTAACCAGTGCATATACAGCTTTAAGATTGTATTTTCTTTCTTCAACACAGAGGAGGGAAGAAATGAAGATGAGATTTTATTATTAGACAGTTGATTTACTATGTGGAAATAAAATCTGGTTCTAACTTCCTAACAAACAATGAGTTGCACCAGCACAAGAATCTTCTTTCTCCTCTTGGGAAAATCCATAACTACATTTCCCGGGGGTCCTGACCAGTGGCTCTGGTGATACTGAGTTTCATGTGAAGCAGCACATTTTTTCTTGCTGAAATGAACAGAAAGTGCACAGTGTGTCTCTCTAAGCTAACTCAAACACCTTTAATGTAGAGAAAGAAAACTGGCAGGAGACTGGCCTAATGTAAAACCTAGTTGTTGCGGTATGTTGAAAACAGCTTTAAATCTGCAACATAGCATAACCATTAGAAAAATCACTTTAGATGAACTGCAGCTAATTTCCAGCAGGTTCCCAGTGTGAGCCATTAATACCCAGAGGCTCAATCATCGATGCATATAAGATGGATTAGGACAACTCCAAAAAGCTGTTCAGTTTTTAAAGATACACATTCCAAAGCCGAGGTCTAAATATCGGCTCACCTATAGCTGAGTACCTCTGGCTCATCAGAGCATGACCAGTTTTATGCTACTCCACCAAGGGTTAGTTTATACTAAGAGGATTAAGCACCCCTTGACCCTAATTAAAATAATCATGACACAAAGTTAAGGAGTTCAAGGGAGAAAGGAATTCCAATTCTGCCCATATTTCAGCATTTTACATAACACCATATAAACAGCAAAAACAGACTTCCAGAAACATGAGCCAAACCCAAGGTGAATCAAAGATATCCTTGAACTTGCTGGTTTTCGAGGAAAAGGCCACATCACACAATCCACAGAGTGTGATCAGGGCACTGAGACAGGAAACATACCCCTTCACTGAAAGCCATGGAGCCTTTTGGGCAGGAGGAGAGTGACCTCCTTGGGTGGAAGCTGCTCTTACCTCGAACGTAAAGGTTGGCTGGGGCAGAGTAACGGGTTCCTGCGCTGTTGGTTGCAACACACTCGTATTTGCCTTGGTCTGACTCCTCGCTGTTCTCTATTTGCAGAGCTCCTGTACACAAACAAGATGACACAGACAATTCAGGTTATAGCAAATCTGGTAATCAAACAGCTAGCCTCAGAAAAGGAAGGCCATGCCCCACGCTTTTAAAGTATCTTCCTGGATAAATATGTCACGATGTTCCCAGAACCCACGAGGTACCAGCATGCAGCCAAAAGGTACCAAAAAGCTGCTGCTAGAAGCTTGTGAAATTGATTATTGTTCTTTTTTTAATGTACAGGGAACCAGTTACTGATGTATTTCTAGTCACCCCAACCACTTACATTCATTGCTTCAATAAAGGAAAAAAACATACACATACACACATATTAATTACAGCTTCATATGGGACTAATGTCTAATAAAAGGACCTTTAACAAGCCTTTAATCAAAACAGCCAAGCACGAAGCGCACTAACTGTAGCTGTTTGTTTCTTATCTGATGCACACAAAGCCTACCAAACGCTCAACAAACTGTGACCTTCCTGCAGGAACTGGCAGAGTCCCATCTCTCCCACCTCATCACCACTCCTTCCAACAGACAACCCCTTTTGAGAAAACACTTCACCTTTCGTCAGCTTTCTCCATGTCAGTGATCTCCTCGTTCTTTCAGATTTCGTTATACGTGATTTAAAACGATTAGAGACTCAGTCTGAGATGTCGAAGATACACACCAATGCAATACACCCATTTTGCCGTGCGGCACTCGCATGAAAGCCACCCTCCCTTTGCCCCAGCAGTGCCTGCTCCTCCAGCGCTGGAGCAGGAATACTTGCTTAGCCCAGACTGCAGGTCCCTCGGGACATGATTTGATCCCAACCCCAAAGTGCCAGATGCACGAGGGGCAGATTCAAATAACTGCAGTAATTGTCAGAGCACACAGAGTAGCAATTTACATGGAGAACCTGCAAAGCACCCATGATGTGAAAGTGAGTGCTGGTCTAAGGTGGTTTTCCCTCATCTGCTCAGCCGATTCCACTGGTGTCCAGCACTGCTTGGCCCAGGATGCTGGTCTTTCATCCAACTTCTTGCCTACCATAAACGACTGCAAAACTGGTCACAACTCCCCTAACTGGGCCCCATACTCAGACTAAAAGATGGAGATGCAGAGCAAGAAAGATGCAGGATGCATCTGACAGCAAGCTGGCACTGCAGGAGCGAACAGCCGTTGGCGTTGGCCAGACACTGAAGCGACTGGTGCTCAGCCTGCTTCCCCCCAGGCAATGTGGGAATAATTTCTAAAGTGCCTCCAAGTGCTCAGATTCTGCTGGTTAGGTTTGCCTGTAAGAAGGGAACTCTGCTCACAAACCATATACTGAACTAAAAGAAAACATTAACCCCTTTGCTTGTAAGGATTTGAACTCATTTCTGACTGCCACGGTTCAAAACGACCACTGAGAGCGGCACTGAGAATAGCCGGTGAAATTGCCTTCTCCCTTCTTGCTGGTTCAAGCTGCAGAGGTCAAACTCAGTTTTTCATATCATCAGAACAGAAGAAAACCTAATGTGAATCAACCACTGCCACCTACATTATTTAGAAGGATAAATTGAGACTGTAGCATAAGTCTATATGTCACGGGGAAAAATGAACTTCCGTGGGTTCTGCCATATAATAAAAATGATGTACAGAGCCCTCCCTATTGTTGCATTAGTGCTGGAAACGAGGCTTCAGCTAGACAGAGAAAGCTTGTTTGCAGAAGTCTTTCCACCTACTAACAAAAGGACCTGCCAGCTTTCCCTAGCCACGGCGGTCTCTGGACACCCACAGGCCAAAGCCTACAGAGCGCTGCTGCTTAATTCAGGGAGAATGTTGAATTTCTACATGCTGTCTGGAAAAACCATCTTCAAGCAGACAGCAGCATGACAGGCAGTGGAGCAGGACGAAGCTTCCCAGCATTGACAAGACACAGAGAATCAGAGAATCTAGGAATGGAAAAGACCTATTAGGTTATTTTCTGCATCCCTGGGGGCCAGGGCAGGACTGCTCCCTGTTGTAAATGTACTTGTGTTCTGTCCAATCCCATCGTACATGTGCTGAGTGATAGGTCTTTCACCACTTCCTCAAGAAACTGATGCCACAGCCTGGTTATGCTCTCTGTCAGGAAGATTTTCCTGGAACTCACCATATATTATCCCCTTCTTAATTTGCGCTCATTACTCTGTGGGCACCATGTGCTGCAGAGTCCATTCTGAGTGTTTGCATCAGGCTTGGCTGGGACAAGCTGTTTGCTGTTCAACATACCAAACTTAAAAAAAAAAACCCAAACCAAACAAAAATGAGTGGATGTCATCACCCTGAGGAAGACCCTATCTCTGATTTAGCCCGTAGCCTTCATCAGCTGGCTGGGCTGAAAGCAGAGCCAGGTTCAGGTGACAGGCAGTGGTATCTGCCTAGAAAAAGTAAGATCCCTAGATAATTCTGCCATGAACGCATGCCTTTTTACATGCCCCTTTCAGCCATTTAATACATATCACTGGTATTTATACCCTTTATACTTGCAATCACCATGCCTCTTAAATGTCGGTTAGTCAAACTATTTTTTAATCTCTAGGGACCTCAACATCAGTGCTGGAGAGGGAAGAGGAAAACATAAGAGGATGAAGAAAATGAAGGCAGAGGGGAGTTTCAGATTGCGTGCTATAACTGCCCGTCAGTTCTGTAGCCAGCACGGACTGATCTCTAGAATCATACTATAAACATGTAACCTGTGTCAGCAACTGCCTACAAATCGCTCACGGACACTGGGCAAGGGATTCTGGTTTTGTCTAGGCTGGCACGAGTAATCAAACTATGGCATGTCAGGCGCAAAAGAGAACCGAGAAAGCTGAAGGAAGTTAACACAAACCTCTCAACTGAACCAGAAAGAAATCAGTTGCTGCAATAAATCATCATTAGACAAACATACAGACCCCGCAGTATAGATGACAGCTAGCAGAAAGTGAAAGGATCATAGTAAACTGATGGCAGTCAGCAGGGCTACAGGGGTTTTCTTGAAGGACAGCCTACAACTATGTGATGGATACAGGAAAGTGTAGGGTATCTCAGGGTACAGAGATTTATGATTAATGTTAAGAAGCTCAGACGCTGCTGGGATCAGAATGCTGGAGACATAAATGCATCCGAGCCTTGGGAAAAATTCCCTAAGTGTAAAATGCTGCAGGTCCTAGTTCAGACACCCCAGAGAAAGTCAATAGCTTGATCTCTTGGAGGGTTCAAGTCTAAGCTGGACAGGGCACAAGGAGCTACAGAAAAGGAACCAAGTCCTGAGCAGCTCCTTTCCTTGAAGTTCATGGAAGCTGCATCCAAAGACCCTCAAAAGCATAGTGAATTCTTTGCTTTGACAAGCGCAAAGGACCCAATTTCTATTCCTAGCCCTGTCAACATCTCATCTCATAATCTTCTGCGCCTCTGCAAACTAAGGCTAGGAAGGCTGATTTACTTTTATCCATTACTTTGGGATTTATGTTGCACAAGTTGCTGAGTCAGGTCTTGTTCACACAGGATGTGACTGCAGACTTCTCATACCGACTCCTTGAGTGCTCCAGTGCCAGGTGCCTTGTTCTTGTTTGCATGGCTGAGTCCTGATGTGCAATCAGATAGCACGGCTTCAGTGGATGCATGAGGACCATCTACCATGGGGATGTGCACGTGTATACAGAGAGGAGCAGCAAACAGCTTGTTTGGGAGCTCGTGGGGCTCTGCAGCAGTACGTGCGCATCAGAGGCAAAGCTCTCCCTGCTGAGCACCGCTCGACCTCCGCTGTCTCCCAAGCACCCTGAACCAGAGCGAGGCTCCAGCAGAAGAGGGACAGCCATTCCTCACCACGCTGTGAGGTCACGTCAATCTCGCTTGTGGCTCAGATCTGCTCCCGATAACACACCTCAGCTTATCAGAGAGCTGACAGCTCCTGAGAAAAACCCCTGGCTGCTCTCCAGTGCCCATGACAAGGGAGAGCTTTGCGGGGCTGAGGGCAGGAGATGGCCCTGCCGACTGACAAGCATCCCTTATAGGTTCTTTACTCCGTGCTGGTATCTCCTTGACAGTCCCTTCCCTCCTCTCCTAGCTTTTTCTTTTGCTCTTTAAACTCAGGCACAGACAGCAGTCCCGTTAGCAGCTCTCCAAGATACTTATCTATTCAAATACACTTGTGCTCAGGCAGAAACATCAGCTGCAGTGACAGTGGCTAAAAGAAGCATTTAAAAAGTGCACTGCACAGAGCATGGGGAAGGCCCCTGATAAGGGCTGCTTCTTGGCAGCACTGGGTGCTGTTATGCCACGGAGGGCTTGTCACTCTCTCCTCTAGGTGACAAACCAAATGTAAAACACTCCGAGCTGCCACACAAACTGATCTCTCTGAGATCCTGCTCCGCAGCTCACTGGGTGCTTGTGCCCTCCTCTCCCAGACAGCACCGCACGGAGCTCAACGCAGCAGCTCTTGGGACAAAACTCTTCCGTATCTGTTCAGGCCGGAGCCCCATCTCCAGCAGTGGAGTGGCTCCATTTCTCTAGCAGAGCATTCACACCCTCAGCCACCCTGGTTCAGAGTGCGGGGACTGACCTTCTGCCCTGCTTATAAAATTAGACATGGAATGAAATGCTCCTGTAAGTACCTGGGGGTCAGGGGAACCAGGCTACAGTCACAGCACTCATCTAAGCAAAGGACTAGCAGTGCAGATGGTAATGCTACCTGGGCAGGGCCCTTCCTCTCCAGAATTTTGCCCACCCTGCACACTGGAGCGTGGCTACCCCAAACCCCTCCCTTCTCTTTCCCCTTGCCTCCCACCAGCTTCCTCCACAGAAACGCCGCCTGACTTTGCCTGAAGCAGTATTCTTAAGCCCCTCTTCAGCCCATGCTCAGGTGTGGGTCCCCCTTCAGCTAAAAATTCCCTCCCAGAGGAGGAGAATCCCCCTAATAAAATCCAAGGAGCAGTGGAGCAGGGCCAGAGGCAAGCCCAGGCCAAACAAGGAACCATAAATGCAGATACGATGGAGAAAGGTACTGTGAAGCCCTGACAATGAGGGAGCTGGACACTGACACCTTTGCCACTGCCTAACATAACCAACACTTGCCATGGGAACTGTGAAAAACTTAAATACACCAAAAGCACACAAAAGTCACTAATACTAAAAATAAACATTTCCAGTATTCGCTATTTTCTGTAATTTGTAACATCAGCATCTCCCAGCTGTTACAGAGGACCGCACCTAGCCTCCACCGGCCATCAGCACTGCCAATTATGCAAAACAAGATAACTACAAATGTATTTTCCTTGTTAGTGTTCATTATGGTCATCATGCCTGAGAGGCCAGTGATTGGCACGCAAGGGGTCTGCTCTGGACAGCAGGGCTGCTGAGGCACCACTCTGCTGTGCACCAGAGACAGCTGCTGAGAGCACCCAACTGCTGCCACCGAGCCGGGCTTGGGCAGAGAGGGAGCAGAGGGGACCCAGTGTGCTCGGCAGCACGAGGTCTTCTCTTAAGACAGCGGAGTTTCAGGATGCTCTGATCTCTCACCAGCAGGTACAGGAAATCTCAGGGGACTCTGGATCAGAAGCAGAACTACAGTGCTGTCAAATGCACAGTAACGCCTCTGTGTGCTTCTGAAGGGACACGAGTCAATCTGAATCCCGACAGAAAGAAACATGGCATTACAAGCATTTCCAGGCACTACCCCCCGACACTCTCTGCTCCTGCAAGCGTATCTGCTCATTTTAAAATTGTTCTCCTTTTGCTTTTTTTTTTGGTGACTGAAAAAGCTCAAGAAACAGGAAAAAAAATCCTACCACATATAAAGTGCAATCAAATGTACAAACACATGCTCAAGAAGAGACAGCAAAATTCTTTTCGATTCCTCTAATCTCTCTGGATAGCTTTACGCTTCAGCTCGCAGGATAGCGTCGAAATGCTGGAGCTACATTTAAACCAGTTTGCTCAGGACTGGAGAAGGTTTAGCCGCAGCTATACAGAAGTTGGTGCGGGTGTTTACCTGGCTTCTCAGAGACACAGCTTCTGACACCCAAGTGAGCTGATCTAAAGCTAATTCACACAGACCTCTGCTAGGCTGACGTCTGCAGGGAAGAAATACTCTTATGTATAGGAACCTCAGATATTTCCTGTGGTGACAGAAAAGTAACAAATAAATCTGACTGGAAAGGGAAAATGCCTGAGATGGTATTTCTTTACCTCCTCACGTGCATCCGATCTAATGCCTGTTCAGTCCAGCACCCACCAGAAACACAACAGTGCTCTGCTCGCTCTTACAGCCTGGGGCAGGAAAACACAGCCAGGTTTCACAAAAGGTCGAGCAAGTTCAACTCCAGAGAAATGCTAGAAGTTAACATCTTGTATTCTACTCTGAAAATAAAAATGGGGCAGAACTTGCTTAAACATGGATTTGCTGATACTGTCTGTGGGTCACCTTAAGAAGCTAGCTGTTGCCTAATCTGGTGGGCATTTGCCAGCTCCATGTCTTTCTGATGAACAAATAGGGATTTCAAGACTAAATTACTATCTGGGGCAGTCCCGGAGGGCTGAAGAGTGAAGCTACAAACTGCAATTCTCAATTATAGATGGGAGCTCCTCCCTCTCCAGGGAAGCCAGAGATGGCTTGAACAGAAAGGACCAAATACGTGGGGGTCATATCAAACGAAGTGTTTAGAGAGAAAAATCTCCTCCTGCTTGAAGGGATGCATGGTAGGATTTCTCAGGTTGTCTCGCTAACCACACCCTGCTCCCTGCGAGCGGCTTCACCGCTGCTCCAGCACAAAGGCCTTGGGTAACGCTCCAACCTCCCAAGTACTCCAGACACAAAACTCCTAGCGACAGTCACAGCAGCAATTAAACCAACCCGACACCTCCCCTTCCTCCCCCAAACATTATTACCAAAAGGGTTCGTTAAGAGTCATTAGTTCACCCTTCCTTTCAGACCAAATGAATGGATTCCAAAGCATCAAACTTACCTTAATGAGGAACAAGAGTGCAGCTGGGTATAGAACATGGCAGAACAGTCACTTCTACATGGACACAACCTCACCATCATAACAGCACTTTCATCTAATCTGTCGTTATCTTTAGAAATTCAATGACCTCCGTTTTAAATAAAAGGCATTAGGCTGACATAAATCCTCTGGGAGAAGCCAGAGAGCAACACGTGGCTTCTGTTTGCTCTCACAGAAATGTCATTTTTGACATTCAAACAGGACACATATATTTCAAATAATGTCAGGAACATTCTTAAAATACCTCATCAGGACTCAAACGGGGGTGGGAAGGGGGGTGGGGGTGCGGGGAACTTATGTTTTATGAAATGGATGGTTCTTTCCACAGAGACGCGTTCCGTTCCCAAGCAGGACGTATGGAGCATCCACGCGGTTCTGGTGCTGAGTCACTAATGTCATCAGACAGGGCGGGCACGCAGTGAGCGTGCGGGGAGGCCCCGGGATGGCTGCGCGCTCTGCGTGCACGGCTGGGAGCTCAGAGCACTCGGCTAGTTAGCATTCAAGCTGTCATTGCGTTTTAGGATTTGCAGTAGAAATAGGAGATGAAGAAATAGTTTAAGGAGCTTGTAACATCACAGCTGTCAATCTCCAGTGTTCCAAAGGGAGGAATGACAGATATATAAGCCCATTCATATCAAAATAAGGTTTGCAGTCTTTTTCCCTGACCCAGATTTGCTACAGAGGCAACTTAATGCAAATACACATCAAATGGCAATTCACATTTACTCTAAAATCACTTAACGGGAGCTGAAAACATTAACCCCCAGCAACAGAACCAGTTCCAAAGAGTCAGATTATTCACTTCCAGCAGCGATTCAGGGAAAAGGGGGAGGAAAGGGGAGAAGGGGGAAAACTGAACGAATGAGGTCATGTTGATTTGTAGGTGGTAGTCACTCTGTCGAGAAATCCAGGGGTCAGTCAACAGGGGTAACCAAAATCACAAGAGAATTCAGAAGGGCCACGTAACCTTGATTAACAGGCTAATGTTAATGTAAAGGGACAGCTTTGAGAGTTTAGGCTAGAAAAGACAACACTCCAATTGGAAAGTCATTACTGGTGTATACAGGCTGTGAAAACTAGTCAGGGACTGCGCACGCTGGGCTGTCAAACCAGGGGTGGGTTTAATTAATGAAGGCTTAAAGCAGCCAGATGTGCTTCTGATTCATCTATTCAAAACAGATCTTTGTGCTGCAAAGAAACATTGGCATGTCCAGCTCAGGAAGGGGCGTCTGGGGCAGCGCTTCTCCAATGTGCCACCACACTAGAGAGCCAGCACATTAGAAAGGCCAACATGTACAACGCAGACAAAGGTGCTCCTTATCCCAGAGTCAGATTTGCTCAGTTTCAAGAATTCATCTTCTTCCGTTAGAGTTTCATGCCTGTCAGCAGCAGCAGCAGAGAAGAATTTGACTGTTCTCTTGTGAAAATGTTACCTCTTTACACTTACACCAAAGCAATCCATCTAAAACCCCCTAAACACAAAACCTCAAGAGGTCACAACTGTGTGGGAAGTTCAGAGACTTGCAGGACCTGCAGGAGACACCAACCCTCCCGTGGCGGAGGCCAGGGACCATTTTCCAGTTTGCAAACTTTCCGTTGAATAACCCCCTTTCAACAGTGCAAAATCGCAATGGATGAGTCTACAAGAAATCACGCTAAAAACCAACCAAAATAAACACACTAGTGGGAGAGTGCAGATGAGCAAGAGCGCTGGCAGAGTTAGGGCTGAGAGTAAAAGCTGGAGATGAGAAACACCGGAGGAGAAGGGACAAGGCAGACAGGAGATGGAGTGACGTGACAACTGGAGGCACATTTCAGCATTCTTACCTCTGATCGGTGTACCACCTGGTGAGGTAATTTGAATGCAAATAAGATTAGAGAGAAGCATTAGTACAAAGAGGAAAGGAAGAAAATTGTAACTAAAAAGCAGAAAGTTTTTTTTAAAGCTAGAATTTGTATTAGCGCGACAGGAATAAACAAAAAGAAACTGATGTGCAATAGAAGTCAGAGTGACACTCTCAGGAGGTTAGTAAAGCTCATTGCTTCCAGGAGTGCAGCATCCAGCCCTGCATCTTGCCATTAAAGCCACCACCCTCATGAACGGGGACCGAACTAAGCTGCTGAGGTGGTGGCGTTGGCTGGCCTCACCACTTGCATTCACCCACACCACTGTTCAAGCAGTTGAGATGGAGGACACGTTGGGAAGATGGTGCAGTGCCCCTTCATTCCTCATACAGAAGGAGGAGGGGGGTCCTGGGGGCTGTGTGACCGTGAGTGTGCTGGGCAGGAGGGGTGGGAAGCGCATGGTTGCGGGCGCCAGGTGCAGTGTTGCTTTGAGGTTAGAATGACCAGTGGGACAAAATCCGCTCGCTTAAAGAAATTAAACTAAGGGGAGAGGGTAACAAATCGGTTTTGAGCCATTCTCTGCATCGGGTTCCCTCCGGCAAAGAAATTGGTATCATGGAGAATTAACTTTACATACGGAAATATTTTGAAACAAAGTAGTTTCTGGTCACGTAACAATGGCACGCTAGCCAGACCTCTGTCGTTCCTGCCTAATTTGGACGTTAGCTGGAGAAAGGAATCCCTACCCTCTTTATAAGGCACTGGAGATAATTTTACATGCTATAATGAGGAGTATCTTATAAGGAGGGCTTCTCTGGGAGTGAGGTTAAGTTATCCTGTTGCAACGATCTATAAAGGTTTGTTTTACGAGGTCAATGTGTTTAGCAAGTGGAGGATCCACTGGTCAGTGTCTTCAGCGCAGAATCAATAACGAAGCATGATCGAAGGGGAGATGCTCCAGCTGGGCAAATTGGCAGGGAACCCTTCTAATCCCCATTTTTGTCCCCTTGGTCTTATTTTGCACATATGAAGGCTGTTAGTAGAAGGGAAAGATTCATGCAGATCGAATCTGTAGGCAGTTCATGGTATGTGTTGGTTTTATGCAGATTTGTAGGATCTGAATACCAAGCACTTACCAAAGAAAACTGAGGAGTTTAAACAGACAGAAAAACAGGGTTAAACAGGACACAGTGTGTCAAATCATGTTCAGTGTATTGATTAATAAATACCAGTATGCATACAAGAGTGTCGTGTATCTCAGATTTACAGCTCATTCCATTATCCACAACAATGATCACCCAATGGGAAAGAAAGACAGAAAAGAATTTCTGTAAATACAAAGAAGGCATATTTTAAGCATGTTTAACTTGCCTCTTAAAAAGTAATTACAATATTTATACTTATTCTTTTTCTTTCCTAACTACCCTTCCTTTAGGCAGAGCCCTTTCTCTAAGCAGGAGCAGCAATTCAAACTACTCATTTTAGCATCTTCCTCTGCCAAGATGACAGCACCCCATTTTAACGTTATGTCTGGTTATATTTTCTGACGCTTTCTATCCACAGATGACTGAAGCATCAGGAAAGATCTTGCAGTGACTGAAGTTGTGGGCAATCTCGCTCTTGCAGTAATAAATCTGCTGCTTATTTATCTATCTTAGTAACTACCGCTACCCATGACAGAACAGTTATACCCAGAGATACTCGCATGGAATAGCACAGCCATGGAAAACAGGGTTATTTCTCTTTGCCTGTTTGGAAAGTTTGCCAAGTGATATTTTTGTTCTGTTTGGTCTAAGGCCTTCCCTCTCCCATCCCCTGTCCCCTTCCACGTTCTCAGAGTTAAGAAAAGCAGCACCGCAGTGTGTCACTTCCCATGGGAACAGTGCAATGACTTCGAGCACAAGCCCAAGGGGCAGAAAACAGGACTTCCTTCTCTCTCATCTGGCTGAAATAGGGTTTGTTGTTCTGCCCTAGAACTGAAAAGATTTGCAGCAAATCTTTAGATCTACTCCCTGTTGAGGCTAAACCCTTCCTCTACTATGCAATTGTCTACACAGAGCTCTAAGAGCAACTGCATACTTGAAGCAGATTCCCTAACACGTGTGACCAGCTCATGTTGTCCCGCATTAAATCCAAATCCTCCTGGTCTCCAAATGTAAGCCAGCCCTCGTGGGAGCAGCACGGAGGCCGGCTGTATTTAGTGCAGTGTTTGTTCTGGGTCTCTCTCACCTTTGCAGTTAAGGCATTCACTCTTCACTCAGAGGACACCATTACGGAGAGTGCACAAGGCTTTTCTGTTGGACCCCAAATTTCCTCATGCAGAAGGAATAAAAGTTCCCATTCGTCCTTCACATCATATGGCAATGCGTCGCTGGCTGTTGTCCTTTCAGGGTGGCCCTCAAATCACAGCACACAAGCCACAGAGTGCCAACCTAGCAGAGTCTATCAAGTGACGGAAGTGACTCAAACGGTCACTGAGGCCGACCTGTGCCCTGTGATCAACAGGCCACTTTATGGAAAGGGCACCCCATGATCAAACTTCAAACCCAATTCCTTGTGTTTGAAAGGTGTGAAACACTCATAAGGAAGGAGAGTTTATTTCCTCTTCATGATAAATAGACATTGAATAACACCCATATATTCATCTCAGTCAGAAATGAATCCTAACCCTGACCATGACATCCTCTGTGTACTGGAAGCGCACAGCCAAGCACCCAAAGCAAGGCAAAACATAGGGTGATACACTGGAAAACCCCATGGGATTACTTGCATCAGTTTTTCCCAGTGTGGAGAAGACACTCTGTTGGAGAACAGACTTTGCTCTGCAGACACAAACTCATGCCAGGCTTATCAACACAGCACTTCCTTGTGGGAACCTAAACCACCAAGAAATCACTCCAAAGTAACATCAAACAGGGAAATCAAGGCTCTTGCTGGCAGCAACTGGGCACTAGGGCAGTGCCACAGTGAATCCCAGAGAAGTCCAGCAGTGTTTTCAGCTACTTCCCAACGTAGTTTTAGGGGAAACTATTTTCAGAAGTGAAAGTACCACAGCAAAGACTGGCTATTTGCCATCAGTTGCAACAGGGAGTGTGTGTGGATCCCATCACTGCTGTGTGCAAGACCCAAATGTGCAGTGTAGGTTCCTCCAGGACATAAAACTTGAGCTGTCAACTGGTTGGCCATGACAGCGCTTCAACCCTTGTCCAGTCAGTCCTTTCTGAGAGAGTATCCATCCTTGTGTATGTTTCCTGATCCTTCTGGATAACACTACCCAATCCCCACTCTTTGGGGCTGTCTTTACATACTTCGATGCCCATCTGATGTCTGGACTCAAAGCTGTTTCTTGCCAGGAGCTGGAAGTCTTCTGCTGGGTACTGACTGCTGGCTGTTACCAGTGAAACGGGATATGGTTGTCACCGCCATTTCACTGGGATAGGCACCACCTCTTCTTGCAAGTTTGTCCTGTGTATGTTGGGTATTCCTTTTGTTTCCAAATAAGTAGTGCTTCTACCTATAGGATCAAGACTAAAATGAAAATGCCTGCCGGTAACTCAGAGAGTATAAATGCAGCGAGATGATCTGGTGAGCCGGCTCCCACTGCTTCTCTGTCAGAGGCACCTACGCTTTTCCATAGAGTGACTGAAATCACCTGCAGAGCCCTCTCTGACACTTTATTTGCAGTTAATTGCCTGAAAGCCACACTAGGGTCTAGGACACGGTTCCACAACTCAGTTAATTGATGGTGATTAAAAGAGAACAATACTTGTCGTAAGACCAAGTTCTTTACTAGATGAAAGATGACAATGCTCCCTGAATTTCTGGATCTTCCTTATATGGCAAAAATAGAATATCTGTATGTTAACATTCCGAATAGTTATTTATTCTAATGTAATATTTTGATCGTAAGTTTTCTGAAGAGCAAGGTGGAAGAGCAATTCTTCAGCTATGAAACTGACTGGTAGCATTCAAGAGCTTTGAGAGTACAAATACCATCAGAGTTGCTTTGAAGTCTTCAGGAGCTGGTGATCCAAGAGTCTTTACAGGGGAACTGTAAAGCATCAGTACAATCTGATCTGTATTAAGAGAGTTTCTGCCACATCATCAACTAATTTTAAAACATGGTTAGAGGTTTAGCGCTGACCCTTGCTGCCAGAACTCATATGTACATCACCTGCCATACTACAATGTCCAAACAGTTTTCAAATCAGTTCAGCCAGACAGGTTTTAAATGAGTTAGCGTGTGGGGAGGTTTCCCAGCCCAGAGCTGGCCTTAGATCCCGTGTCAATGACTGAGAGGCAATGACTGAAGCTGTGCACCCTGGGGGAGAACAGGGAGTTGTCCTGAGTCACTGCATTTGCAGAAAAGCAGCCTCTCCACAAGAGGTGGGAAGTATAAGCAAGATGAGCAAGGGAGAATTTTGCTACAACCAGCGTGAGTCAGAGACCTTGTTTTTGCCTTGATCTGTGATAATGGAGATGAAAACCTGTATTTATTTGTGTTCTCATCTCGAGAACAATTAGCCCAACACGTACTGGCAAAGCTACCCAAGAGCTGGCCTTAAAAAAGAGAATTAAGCATTACTTGGGAGGAAAGATCTATGTATTGGGGAGAAAGGGGAAAAAACCCCTCTAAATGTAAAGAGTTATGCTAACCGTCAGAAGGTTTAATCAGAAAAGTGCATACACACACATACAGATGTAATTAATAAATGAGGGACGGTAGGATACAGGGCAGATTTATAAACTGTGCATTTGCTCCTGACAAAGACAGCAGTCTTCTGGGGTTAAAATAGCCTAAGATGACGGCTTGCATGTCTTAAACCACAACTCTCGAGTATCTTGACAGAAGATGAACAGACCTCTAGAAATTGATGTTCAGAGCCCCCTTGGGCACATGATCTGACTGCATACAAGTTCAAAGGCCTGCCTGAAGCCCCCAGAGCACTGCCAGCCCACATAACTGTGAGTGTCAGAAGAGAGCACCTTTCCCAAGCATGCTGCTGCTTTACCTCTAGCTATTTATCCCATGCTAGGACCCTGAAAAAATGAAACCATCCCTCAGCCCCTCTCTAAGTCAGATTCCAAAGCTGCTTTGACCTTTATCACCTATATTTAGTATATCTGAATACTAATATATTATGTTCTCATTGAAGGTCGGACACTCTATATATGCAATATTGGGCTCACATCGTGCTGTTGCTATTTTAACTATATTACATCTGTCTAGCTTTTATTGGGTTTTAATTAAATGAAATTAAATGAGCGTATATTTAGATTGAGATAGTATAAACTGACATTCATGCAGATATGCCAGGCTGGCTGTAAGATATGATCTTAATGGAGCAGAGACTTTGCAAACTATTAAACTCTCCCATATAATGAGGTATCTATTTAAATACTCCTTTCTTTGAAAAACAACTCTGTCCCAGTATGGTGTAGTGCTGGAGAGCTCAATTAGCACCTTGCAGGAACGGATCAGAGACTGCTCAACTCATCATGTTGCTCACACAGGGTGACTGCAGTCAGCTAAGTGAGCCTCAGGCACTTCAAACTGTGGGCCCTACTTTATATCAACTACAAATACAGCAAAAACCACAAATGCAAGCAGGAGTTGAATCTCTGGCCCATGAGAAGCCATAAACTTCTCGCTCCCCACTCCTGCCAGGGCAGAGCAGAGCCTTGGTGAATCTTGGCATCGTATCACCAGATCCCTGACAATAAAACTTCACTCATCTTCGGAAGTCTCTTGCACTGAACTGTGGAAACGTCCCTTACTACGTTAGAGAGCTAATCAATTTCTTTCGCAAGTCTGAGGATGTGTGCTGCTCATTGATTTCTAAAAGGTTCCCTTGACACCTCCCTTGGTAATTACTGTGTCTTCAGCAAGCGAGTTTGAATCCCAGGTGAAATATTCAATTGAGATGTTGCTCAAGAACAGCGAATAGGAAGCAGAACTTGGACACAATAACGGGGTTTACTAGTTTGTTTTTAAACTTTCTATCTCACTAAACTTGTGAAGCAGCTGGTAAAAAGAGGCAGCCAAGTGCCTGTGAAAAGTAGGCTGGAGAACGTACAGCAAGTGCATCAGGAGCTGCCTTGCTGCTCATTTACGGTAATTTCTGATGCTGATTTAGTCAGCTACGAAGTGAAACACATCCATGTGCACTTTCCTACTGCTGCTTCCTAAAGCTTCTCAGAATAATTAACAAGTGTGATATTTTCTTTCAGCACAAACAGATCAAGATTAAACCATGTTGTGGGGGAGATAAGCTAAAGGTCACTGGGAAATTTCATAAGCTATAAATGCATTAGTATAATTAGCCCTCACTGGTACATCAAGGTGGGATCAGGAGTGTCAGGCTGGGTTCTATTTTAGATGAGAGTGATGTCTCATTACCCACTCCCCCAAGTGTAAACCTACTTCTTATCATCCAAGCATCATCAGATTTATGCAGAGGGCTCCTGCTATGGGGAAATGTGTCAAGACGTTCACCTTGCCAGGAGGAAGATGGTGTTGCTCTGGCAGTGGTACTCATAACAAATGGCTTTTGAGTGCCCAGAGACACATCACGGCCAGGCAAGGCGGTCTGCCTCTTACCTAAGCGTGAGAGCTTTCTAGATCAAAGTTGTCCCCACTCTGTTCCTCTCCGTACTTCCTGTGGGGTACTGTGGGCTTTTTTTCCCACAACGAAAGCTGCTGGGTAGTGCTTCTGTACATTGTTAAATTGCCACTGCAATTCACGCTGGGGAGCTGCACTTCATCAGTGCATAAAGCAATGTTTTATTTGCCTTAATTCTCTAATGGGCCTTACAGTCCTGGGAGACTGAACAGTGCAGGAGAAAAACAAAGCTCCTTGCTAAAATGACTGCATTCCTAGCCACCCACAAGAACTAACCATCTGTATTTAAAAAGCTAGTGTTTCATTTATCAAATAAAAAATAAAATAAAATAAAAAGGTATATTTCAAAACTGTGTCCACCTTCCTTTAAAATCCATAAAATTTCTGCTTCTTGGATTTTTCTTTAGTCTTGTGGTGTAACATAGCAGGAATGATAAAGATCTCAGCAGAAAGCAGAGCACTGTTTTGCAGAGTCTGTGTAAGGAGTGAAGTAGTCCATGACCACTGATTGTAAAATCTCAGCGAGTATCTCATTGTTCTGATTTGCACTGTGCTCCTGTTAAAAACATCTGAGACCTGTTGAGTTGGTAGTGAAATGTCTGAGCCTACCAAGGATTTGGGGCAATGTCAAGATGGTCTACTGAAGAAGAAATCCAGGTGATGTTCCAGAAGGCATGTCCACTCTAATGTCTCCTTTTAACAAGCCACGATATCCTGCCAGAGAGGATCAGCTCCAAAAACTGTTTTTATATTGTAAAAGAAACAAGCTCAAATCAAATTGACATTTGGGTTTAGAATTGCATTTCAGGGAAAAAAAAACGTAATGGCAGCAAGTAAAGAGAAAAGGGAGGAAGAGTGAGGAGGTAGGGCGGGCTTACTTGCTCTGCTACCTTACCCGAGCGGAGCTGCTTGATGCGGCCATTGCTAGTCGCAGTGTCAACAGGCAGGAAGTCCTTGAACCAGGAGATTTCCGGATCAGGGTTACCACTGGCAGCACAGAGCATGGTGGCTGTGCGGGCCTTTTCCACCACCTTCAGCTGTGGGCCCATGTCAATGGTCGGGAAGCCAGCTGGGAGGTGGTCTTCTGAAAGAGGAAAAAAACACACAAGGTTAAAGAGAAATGTTTGGGCATAGCCATGGGATATGACTGTAGTGACAGCAGTGCCATGGTACAGCATCTGTGCCTCTGCTGGAAAACAGCAGCCTGACTTCCCTACTGAGAAGGTTTTCAGGCCCTTAAAGCACATTAGGCTCTGTAATGAGCATTCATTACACCAATAGAAGCTTCCACTAAATTTAACTCCGTTTAAATCAATTGCCTTGGGAAACGTCCATAATTTTCATTGATACGTAAGCTCCATCTATTGTTGTTAATAATTCAGTTAAAACAGGTATTTGCCTTTTTGTGGGAGGGCTGAGTTGAAGATAACAGACAAACACAAAGCCAAATAGTTTGAGGCATCTTGAGAAACAACAGCTAAACAATAAAACCCCTTAGAATGGTCCAGAGAGGCCCATTTCCTCTTTTTCTGACTGGTAACATTCCGTCACATTGGTAGGATAGACCGTAAATCTCCTCATGCCCCCAAATCTGATTCAGAAGGCTTTTAGAAAATAATGAATGTAAAGCTAATGAGCACACTCTGCTCACGAGCCGCCTCACCAGACTGTGCCGTGGCAAGCTCTTGGTCCATTTTCTGGGCTGCAGAGAGCAACAGAGAGACGTGAGAAATGGCCAGTGCACGTCTCACTGAACGACTATAAAACAAGGCACCCCCATAACTGCTAAAACCGTTCACACAGCAGGTATGAAAATAGTTAATTGGGTTCGCTGCTGCAGAGCACGTTCAGGTAGGCTGGGTGGAATATACTAGGCAGCCTTCACTGATAAGCCAAGGCATGCTCCAACATCGTCATTCAATAGCAGCAGCAGCTCATTTACTCATCCTGTGGCAAGATGTACTGTACTCTGCTAAGCCTGAACTGCAATCAAAAGGACATACTTTCGCAGAAAAAAAAGAACTTGAAGAACATTAAGAAGCTTTTAAAGTACCAGAAACTCAATTATTTTCTGCATGTTTCTTTTTTTTTTTCTCCCCACCCTGTTTTAAGGAAACTTAAGAAAACCTTATTCTCTAACAAATCCAATTCTGCAAGGCTCCCAGCTCACTGCAGTGTTTAAACAAGTAAGACCTCAGCATCTTCCCAAGTCCCAAAGGAGTCACAACTTGCTGCAATCTGAGTTTTCCGGCTATCGTCACACCTCTGGAACCGTACCCCTCACTCCCGACAGGACGGTACTAGCAATAGGCCACCTCAGGTGATTCCTTCTACCCATATTACCACTCCTGCAGCACACACAGCCTGTGGTGGTGAATCTTTTTTCCCTAAGATCTCAGGAGAATTCCCAAGACCTTTGACTTGTTTGCAAATCAAGACTCTGTAGCACAAGGCAACATCTGCTGTAAACAAAACAATGCCCTGGAATATTGTTTTTCCGTTTAGATGAGAGTGGCTGTGAAGCATCCAAGGTTTTCTAAAGGAAAAAAAAAAACAGTTCCTGATGCTTGTTAAAAGCACAAACCATATTTTCTCTCCCAGACCGGCCTCCCTAGAAACCTCTCACATCATAAGCAAACATAAATGGAATTTTATTTTTATTTTTATAAATGAAAGGTACCACGAAAACTAGTTCTTTTTAATTTGCTCTCCATTGATTTTCAAAGACAAAAGGTACATAGAGCTTAACTGGAATGACACCAGAGCTAGCATTCAATAACGAGCAACAGAAGCACTCAATACTGAGCAACCACAATGCATACTCCTACATGGCTGAAAAGAAACAAAAGAAGGGTACACACAGAAGTACAGCATGGTATGGATTGAAAAGCAAAAGAAGATACATAGGAAAAGCAGTAAACAATGACATTCCCTTGGATTGAGACCAAGTTTGCCTAAAGTGCAGCACCTTGCTATTTACAGTATTGAAAGCAGATGTTTACTCTGGGAAGGCTGAAACCCTGAAGTGATCTAATCTAATCACTGTGATTACCATTGACAATCCTTCCTGGTTTGCTCAAGATTTTACAAAGAATGCACTGAGCTAAGTATCACCCAGTTAACTTCGTTCAAAGTCTGTGTGGAGGCTTAGCACATAGCTAAAGGCAAATCTGAAAACAGCATTTGTGAAAGAAATCTCTTCCCATCTGCAACGATCCTTTGCCCACAGAAGCAACAGAGATCTGAAAATCCTTCACAGCATCTGATCCAGAGGTGCACAACCAGCCTGCTGCACTGGAGGGGACTGTTCAATAAAAATTAGCAGTTTGTGATGAGGCACAGACCAGCAGAAATTATACGATCTAACCTTGACTTCACTGGGTACACCAGAGACATGCTGGTTACAAAGACCCAGCAGCAAAGCTACCTCTGCCATGCTAGAAAGCTTAGATCAAGCCTTTTACTCCAAAAAGATGTATGATACCTTGCACTCCCTGCAAGCCCAAGCCATTATGGAGCCCAGATGGGAATGCTGGTCACTCATCACCTGGACAGAGGGCACAGGTGACCACCACGTGATGACCCTCAGCCCGCAGACCGTGTGCTGGACTGGACACAGGTACAGGCAGGCGTGCCAGGCTCACGCGGTGCACAGTCTTTTAGCTCTTAAATGCACATAAGCCCCAAAACTATAGCGGCAAATGACAGTAGAAGACAGCGGTGTATCCTGTGCAAGTCAGAGCCACAGCAGGTTCCCTGGGCTAGCACTGGTACGGGTACAGCCTGGCTCTCACGCATGCCTATCTTCTGCAGCCACACCACCACTAAAACTCAAGCAAGCAGCGCTGGCATGTCTGCATCTACAAAAACGCACAGGCAGCAAGGATTTGTTTGATCCCTTGTCAATCAAACGTAGAGGCAACACTGGCATTTAAGAGTAGCAGCGTGCTTCCAGGATGCTGCAGTCCCAGGTCACATCACTGTGTGACGAGACGCCAGGGGAACTCTGACAGCCGTTCTCTGACAGCTCCTCAGACACCCGGAGCCTGGGGTTCTCCTGCTGTTAGATCTGGGTTAGCTCAGGGGACCTGCACTGGGCCTGTCTGGGGCTCAAGCAGAAGGATCACCTTTTCCTGAGGTGATCTGAGGACCTTAGGTGCCTGTACCACCATGAAACAGGGGACTTCAACTATTCCAGGTCTCCTGCGTACTGTGTGGCTCTGGCAGCCCTCTGAGCTTGCCTGGAGAAGAGCGGCTGTGGAGAAAACCTGAGCTAGTCACACCACAGAGCACAGCCTGGCACAGGCCCACACCTGCCCTGACAGCAACGCTCCTGCAGGGACAACGGGGCTTCGTTCCACGGCTTGGTGCTGCTGACTTCACTGGGCCAGCGAGGGATGTCTCTGTGTTCAAACACTACAGGCGACGATAGGAGTTCAGAGCTGTTCTTGCCTTGCCTTCCCCTCCGGCAAAAGTCTAATCTAGGTCTAATTATGAGGTTCAGTCATGCCTCGGCTCCTTTCAGCCCTCGCTAGCTGTACTAACTTGTCCGCACACGGAGCTCATCAGTAATAGCTATCCTCCTATTCATGCCAATACGTGGATACCCTTCTTCTAGAAAATGAGTTTGTCAGCACTTGGTTTTAATCAAGGATAGCTAGTGTGCTGTTAATACACATTAAAACAGGCTATGAATCTGCTTTCAAGTGCAGACTATCTAAACCAGTTTTTCTTTCTGGGTTTCAGATGCTTTCAGAAGGGGTGTACCTCAGGTAGGCATTAGGTTAGAGCTAGCAAAATCTAGGCACCCACAGGATTTTTTCAGGCATTGCAAGCTCTAATTCCCTCCACGGACTGCAGCAGCAGCGGGAGGAATGACAGGGAAAAAAGCAGAAAAAGAAGAGAGAAGCAGGAGGAAAGGAGAGGGAAACAGCAAGAGAGAAAAAAAAAAAAAAGAGGGGGTTTTGCAATTACAAACAGAAACTTGGAAAATCCATGACCAGGCTGAGGTCTTGCTAGCAGCAGTCACCACGGAGCCAGGAATGTCCCTCTGGCATCTAGCATGACAGCATGTGCAGAGGATATCTCATGCTCGCTTGACAGCTCCCTTTGCTAATCTCCTTTCTGAGGTGACAGAAATCTAACCCCCCTTCCCTTACAGCTCTTTTGTGCCACACATTTCCCATCTTTAAGGAAAAAGCTAAGGTAAGAAATCTTTCCCGTAGTCCCAAACCGGAGCTGAGACCTCCTTTGGAGCAGCTGCAATTACGTAGCTCATTCACTAGCTCCTCAGAAAACTGCCTTTCTTGTGGATGCTGCCGGGAGACACATACCCCTTGGGGCGTCCTTATTTTCTGCATCACTCCAAGTATCAAGTGATGATAAGGGACACGGAGGCAACCGTAATTTACGTCTTATGAGAAGCACGGATCACCCCCAGCGTGGAACGGTATGTGGATAACAGCTGCTTACAGAAAGGGCCTGCAGAGGAGTCTGCAGTGAGCACAGCTGTTGATGGCTGAATCCTGCAGGATTACGCCCAGGATTTTGCTCAAAACTTGTAATCTCTCACAGAACAGAAAAGTTGGAGGGGCTGGATATCAGGTTCCTACGAGCGCAAACTCTGTACAGCACTCACTGCTCTTGCAGCCACACAACTGTGTTTTGGGGGGGGTCGTAGCATGACCTGGCACCTGTAAAACCTTCCCCCTACCACTGTGAACTTCCTCTGTGTCAACGTAGGAAAAAGTGTTTTAGAAATGACAGTGCAAACTGTAAACACATTTATGGGAGTTATTTGTCATATTCCTCCTCCTATAAAAGCCAGGCCTGCCTAGTATCACGAGTCCAATTGTTCAGACTGCTGAGGGAGAGAAAAAAAAATGATACCCGATATAATTTAGAAAGAGCAAAAAAGTAGCTTTTCTGTACATTACAGCTATAGCTGTGAGGTTAAATGTCTTGCAGTCGGCCAAAGGGGTGTTCTCAACCCATTTCAAGTGAGATATTGGGCCTTATCCCCACACAGGGCTGGAAACAGCTTATCTGGGCCACTGGCTCCCGTCAGCTTGCATCCGCTGAGGAGCTCCCAGCCCAACACCAGTTTTAGGGGCTCGGCAGGGATGACTAGAACACAAAGCTGCTTTGTTTTCAGTTCTGCCAGCTATCTGAAGCCACGCAGGAGCGTGCGGTGCTACGGACAAGTCAGGCGATGGATCGAGGGCAGAGAGATCTCTGACAAACGCGCCTGACTGTGGTCAGCCTCGCACAAGAGCAGGACACACGTATCCCAGGCTTTTCCACATGGTCCCACCCATTCGGTGGGGCAGGCTGGGATCTCGCCCAGTCCAAGTCACCAGGGCTGGGCCGATCCCAGTAAGAGGTAGCAGTTCGATGCAATATAACATAGGATGTTGCGGGGGTAACCCTTGTCTACTGACGGACTCGTACTTGATGGATCAACGGAATAACTTTACAAATTTTACAAGCACCCAAATCTCCCTATGAGACAGGGAAACGCACTAGCAAACGCAGAACTATCAGTGCAAGGAGGATAGCCTGGGCAGTCGGCAATATTAACCAATGAAAGATGCAAGCCAGGAAGATCGTAAGCACACCACAATCCAGGACATCTGTTTGCTGAATAAACAGCCCTAATTCCTTCAGCACAGGTTACACAGCGCGGCTATTCAATTACCGCAAGACAATCAAAAGCAGTCGAGCAATCCAGCGGCCCAGAAGAGCCGCATCATTTTACATGATAAGAAAACCCTGACACTGCTCTGTTCAGGTTCAACTGAAGCTGCACAAAGAGCGTTTTATCAGCCATTTTGAGGTGACGCTCTCTTCCTGCATCCTCCTTCTTACAAAAGCCCCTTAAGAAGTGCACCAAAAATATTATCCAAATTTGTGGTCTCCAAAGGCTGCCCAGCGTTAGGCGACCGCCCATGCGGGGAGTGGTGGGAGAAGGAGCGCGTTTGTGTGTGCTCGCTGCCGGAGCCAAGTCTCAGGCAGGTTAATGAATGCCCCCTCGACTTTGGCACTGCCTGTAATTGCCTAAGGAAAAGGTGGGGCAGTGAAACCAAACTGTTTCAAAGGCAGCTAAGTCTTAATTACTGGGTTAGTAAGTGTAAAACAGTTTCAGGCAGGCAGAAAATACGAACAGTCATCTATTGATGACAAGGTTTTTAATGATAAACTGCCGGTTTTGTATGACATCACGCCAACGTGACATGCTGAAGATGTCTGCCGAAAATAGGGAGAAGGGCACAGATGAATGGGTGGGTGTGGAAACGAGCTCCAGAAGGACTTCTCTGTGTCACCATGTAACCACATGAATTACTGCACAAGAGCTTACAGTAAACAAAGTATTTGCTATCTTTTAGAAAGATCACAGCGGCAGCGGTAGCAAAACAGTTCACAAAAGAAAGAATCTGAGTCAGTTCAAAAGAAAGAAAGCACTGTAAGGAAAATTCAAGGAAATACGAGACTAGACACGGCAAAAAAGAGTAAACAGTTGGGCAGACTTCCACCCTGGGGGGTCATGGCGTGGGAGCTCACGGGACCTGCTCATTCTACATGTTATGAGTCCATAAAACACCCGATGGAGACAGTGCTAACCCTTCAGCTGACACAAGGATGGTGCTAACATTGTCATTTCATGGCTGGACAGCAATTACCTCCATTTACAAGCCACCAATACCTTCTCTGTAGCACAGCTGGCCATTCCCAAGCAGCTGTTTATCTCAGAGGGGGGCAGAACAGCTTTGCAGAAAGGCAGGTGTTCCCAGGAGCAAGACATGGCAGTGCCTCCCAACTGGCTCCCACGCGGATTCAGCCTGTGCTTCCGTCAAGTCCCAGCGCTGCTTCTCCCGGTGCTCCCGCACGTGCAGCGGTAAGGTAACGCTGCAGCAACGTGTCCCCTCCCCAGGGCTGAGCACCCTGCATTTGCCATGCTCTGGCCCCAAGTGCTCCCTCCCACCCAGGGCACAACCTTGGTTCTCCGGGTCTGAAGGTGCACTGCATCCCAAGGGGATGAAACAAAGTGTTCCTCCCAGCCCTAAGAGATGCTGTTACCATCCAAACAACCTTCCTTCTGGCCTCACGATGCCTCTCAACCTGTCCCAAGGAACTGGCCAGGATGAAAGGTGCTGCCACAGATGGGGGTCCAGCCCTCCTGTAGGAAATACGTTCCTCCTTCCCTTTGAGAAGCACTGCAGCATGCCACTACCAAAATGATACACCAGTTACAGCAACACATCACCCGTAGCTACCCCTACACTTCTCACGGGGTAGCTAATCCTGTCTAGATTCAGGCTGGGACACAGAGAAGAGCCACAGAGCTGGAGGCACTGATGGAGGCAACAGCTGTCAGTCTCCAGCATGGCTGTGCCCTAAACACAGCCCAAGGGAAGGCGTGAGAAAGGTCCCTCTGGGGAGAAAGCGCACTTCCACTACCACGGCCTTGCACCTCTCCGATCCAGGGTCTCCATAAACACTGCAAGATCTGCCGAGATGACTGAGTCTAGCCCCAGCTTCAACAGCGAACAGGCAATTCCTCTCTCTCCCTCACAGATAACAGCTTGTGACCTCTGCTTGACGGAGGGCAACACAAAGATGATTAACAGCTGCTGAAGCTGACTCAGAGCAGACCAGAAGTAAGTATTTAGTCACCAACTCAGGCAAATTAAAGGTTTGCACCTGCATCCCACTGTTTCAGTTCTTAGTTTAGGGATCTTCCTAAGTAATAACAACTTCTGCTCAGTATGTGTCAGCTGTGGAGTCTGCTGTCAGCTAGGAGACCTCAACTGATCCTGGAAGAAAACTATTATTTACATCTTTATCAGATTAGATTGCAACAGTCAGAGACAGCATTTACAAAATTCCTGCTACCGCATCGTCCTTCAGGCACCCTGGCTACCTCTCATTGCTCTCCGTTTTGGCTTCCTCACAGTGACAGTCACATTTGCAGTCTTGGTCCTAAACTCAAGTTTTTCCAAGACTTAGGCCCAATATAGCTAAAAGAGCTAAAAAACTGGAGAATAAAGATTATAGTAGAAGCTTATCGGCTCAGGCTAAGCGAGCTCTGTGCCAGAGGACAGAGCCTTTCCACACTGATGAGAGTCTTGTAGAGTGGTGGGAAGTGTGACACAAAGCTGCTTAAGAGATGAGGACCACCCTAGAGCTCCTGCTCCAAATCCAAGCCCGCTATTCTGCCATAAATGTAGAGCAATGTCCACAGACAACGCAAAGCCAAAGACACATCAAAACAAGCATTTTCCTGAGACACTGGAGAAACTCATTGTTCATGTTAAGTGCTAAAAAGGGCTTAGACTGTATGGTAATAAAGTCATTTAAGGGCTCTGAGTGTAGCACAGGAGAAACTACAGCAAGAAATGTCAATAATGTGGGTGAGGAAGAGCTCTCACACAAGTAAAACAGATCGTATCTGCAAGATTCCCTGCCTGAGCAAGGGTCCCGTTTTTAAACCTTTTGGCGAGAAGGAAAAAAAAAAGATGTTTTTTTTATTTCCTCCCCCAAAATTACAGCATGATTTCAAGTAGGTAAAAATAGAATTTTGTAGGTCATATCCAGCAGCTGATAAATAAGCCTAGACTCTCTCAACAACTATTACAAAAAACCTCATCAGCTGGAAGTACGCATTGAAAAAACTCACACAAGTTCTTTAAACACAATGAATGCAGAAAGGGTTTCAGCCGGCTATTAAGACTCCATAGTAAAGGAACAGTAACAGAAGACCACGCTGTGCTTTCAGGCAGGACTGTGCCATTTGTTGGTACCAACTGTTGAATACAACTGCCTGCAGAACTGTTCTCAGACCATTGTTTCTTTTTAATATTTTGTACTGAGAAACACAACATAACTATTGCCGCTGCACGTTTCCTCGTGACAGAATACATAAACACACTCCCACTAAAACATACCCCAAACTTCAATCCTTTCAGAGAAAAGCATGGAAATAGCTCTTACGTTTATTTTAAGTCATTTATTAATCCTCTCCATTTTCCATACCACTTCACCTGCACTGATGTGATATGCTATTAGCAGAGAGATTTTCATTTTTAAGATGTGCAATCAATAACGCATTTCCATTTGCCATTAAATACAACGTGTGGTTAAATTAATGGAGCATCTGACTTTTGATCCATGTACGTTTGGTTGCAGTTCAGTGCAGGAAAAAATGCATGGCAACTGAGTTAATCTGACAGCAGAGCTCTCCCACGCTTTCGAACATCGCGCTTCAGATTAAAGTGAAGCAGTCCTGCTGCCACTCAGCTGGAATACTAAATCTGTTCATTTCCACTTCACAGGCCAGAATGCAAGATTTTCGGTCACTTAAACTCCTACTGAAAGGGCTGGATGGTGCTAAAATCTGATTTCTATTTAGCTCCTGCAGCCTGTCTGCACCATTGCCAACCCAGCGGCTTCTCCTGTGGGGGAACATCACAGTCTGTCAAAGCAACAGTGGCCAGCAACCCTCAAGCAAAAACTTTAAGATTAGGGATAGGAAAAAGTTGTATGTTTTGACCAAATACCCTACTGAAAAAGTCTTCTTTTCTAGTGATTGTTCCAACACGGGAAATAAAAAGAACTTGCTTTTCCTTGCATCTAAGCTACGGAAAAAAAGAAGGTATTCAGAAAACACGGAAGAGCAATGACTGCTGACTTTTTAAGGATAATCACTGTGATACTACTTGAGAGAGAATAACAACTCCCTCTCGTCTGTCTTTCACCCTCCCCAAAACTCCCAAACAAAAACTCTTGAGAACATTCTAAATATTATGGAAATACTAGCCTGGAAATTGAAATGAAAGATTGTACTGGGGAGGAGCTAGAGAGCAACAAACATGCTCCACTTCTGCCTTCACAAACTGCCAGTGCTTCAAAAGGAAAACAAAGAATCCCCCCCTGGAAGAACACCCTCCCAAAACACCTCTTTGTGCTCTGATCTCAAAGACTCAACTTGAAGGCAACCTCCGACATCACCAAGCCATGGGATGGATTGGCTCTGTGATGCCGTGAGAGTTAGAATCCCAAAGCTAGCAATCAAAGCGTGTGGGTGTGGGAAAGGAAGACAAACACAATTCTTACAAAAACAGGGCTCCTCTGCAGCAAAGCAGCTGAAAAGCACCAGCCCTGGTCCTCTACAGCCCACTCTGCTCTCCACCTCCCGTCCTGCCTCTTCCCTCATCCTCCGGCTTTTCGCCAGCACTACCCTTTCCTGCCACTGTCAATAAAGCCTCATGCATGTGGCTGCATTTGCTGTTTCCTTAATTGTAGCAACCTGTGTTTTGAGTAAATGCTCAGAAACTGTATCAAAATATTTTTAATAACTTAGCAAGACAAGTACATAGAACCAGTCCCAGTAAAGGCTAATATAGCAACACACAAATTAAGTTTATACTCCAAGGCATCCTTTCTTTATAGTATTCAAAAAGAAATTAACCTTTGAGAAAATACTCACATATTGACATCAGGTACCTCTGTGATTCTGTGAAAGTTTCTCATGTACCTTTTCTCAGAGAAATTCTATTTTCAAATGGAACAATAAATGTGAAGTTTCAATGCACTTGTTCTATTGCAGCCAGCTCAGGCATAGAGGGTCTGCAGGCATGGAAATCACTTGAGAATTGTAAGTACGGCTTTAATTTAATCTGAACTCCAGACAGATCAGTGATATGGCAAATCACTGCTTTCCACTCAGAAATTTTAAAATACTCTGTCACAGAAAACATCCTGAGATACTTGGTGGGGAAATGACTTTTTATAAAGGGGAAAACCACAGCAAGACCCGACCAGAGTCAGGCACAGAAATATTCTCTTACTATGAGCTTCATATTAAGCCATCACTTTCTAGAAGAGCCATTAATTGCACTGGCTCCAACATCACTTTAGATGGAGACTCTGGTTACCTTAACAGTCTTTCAGAGACCATATGAAGTAGAAAGGCCCCCAGCGAAAGACCCGCAGCAAGTCAACAGAGATATGCAAACACAAATAAGACATTGCTGCCAAACGTGAAGTGATGGTTTTTAATTCTGGGATGATGTAATTGATCAGAGTTTAACAGAGGACACACTCTTCTTTTTACAGATAGCAAGTGTTGCAGAAGCTCAATATCCTATTTACTGCTTTGCCACAACACCCATCTTTTCAGAAAGATGTGCAATAAAAGGAGTGGCTGACAATTTCAGCCAAGGCTTTAAACAAATCCCCAGTGCAGGCCCTCATGAATTAAAGAGCATGCAACAGATAAATGGAAAGCTGGCAGTGAAACCACATCAAGGCCAAGTGGATAAAAATAATGGCACCTCTTGGCTCCTGTGGTGCTCATCTTAACATAAAGCAAATGCAGGAGATCAGCTGAAATTCCTTTGCTGTTCAAGGAAAATGCATTCCCTAACATTAGACTTATTTGTTGTTAGTCAAAGGTTCATTTTATCAAATGACCACTATGAAAGTTGTGGGTTTCTCCACTCCTCTTCCCTGGCACGCAAGGAGGGCTGCAGAGCTCGGTGGCATGGCACTCCTCCTTCCTGGACGGAAGGTTGCGTTTTCCTGAAACACGGTCCCTACCTTTTTCCCCAAAACATTAGATCCACCAGATACAGACCAAGAAAGATAAATAGACACCTGGATTTGGCAAGCTTCAGCTTCACTATGCTGCAAAATTAACTTAAGGAAAGCTTAAAAAAGATTTTTCCCCTCTTGAAAATGGAGAATAGTTGGCCTTGAAGTTTTAAAGACAATCTGCTATTTTTCCCACTGCCACGTAATTCCAGGTTTCTTTAGTGAGATCCCTGTAGTAGCTTCACACACTAGCGGTTGGGAGGAGCAGTCTCCATAGTAGCTGTCGAGGTTTCCTTATTTCTTTTTCAAATGGGGAATCACAGAAAAAGGGAAAAAAATAAAAGATAGCCACTGTGGACTTCCCGGGACCTTCTCATGCAATAAAGTCAAGGTTCAGGATAAACAGAATTGAGAACAGCCACGGGGGGACATCATGCTCTTGCCCTGTAGGAGTTTTGTTTCATTCCTGACTGACTGGCAGGCAGCATTCAACAGACAGGGGCTAAAGCACGGTGAGGTTGCAGGTCTCAGAAAACAATTACAGGGGAATTGAGTGCATGAATTGGTTTGTTCTCCTTGCTCTTTTCTGCTCTGAACCATCTTTACTTCTGCCCCTCACATATACACATGGCTACACATGTTCCTGCCAGTCCTGGTTCAGCATTTCCATGCAAGATATACGCTTCCTGGCTTGCAAGAGGAGGTTGCTCCTACAGGACCCTCAAGGCCCACCTTTCCATAAACCCCTCAGATGTTTACACTGAGAGCTTTACAGTCAGGGTGATGTTACCACGTTCTCCATTTCCTGGTGCGTATGAAGCACCCAGCCCTGCTGCGGGACGTGGCACCTCCACCCTGCTCTGTAGGTATGTGCAGGGGTGGTTGGCTGGCCATGGTCGAGCAGTCCCGCATACTTTCCCACGTTGTCAGCACGGAAGTGTTGCATTTCCAGCCTCGCGGTCGCAGGATGTGCTTTCGCTGCTGCTGCCAACTCAGGAAACCACCGCCGCCTCCTTCTTTAACCCAGCTCAGGTTAGACCAGATTTTCTGGTATAGATAACAATTGCACTATTTACGCTTCATACACCTCAAGGGAAGCCACCCTGGCTTTGCTGGAGCAGATGCCTGAGAAGGAGGCTAAAAGACTAAAAAGCACCTAAAAGTGGCAGCAGCCTCTGACCTGCTCCAGCGCAGCCCAGGGGCTGTTGCCTGCGCAGGCTGCCCACACAGCTGACACGCACCGAGCTGCTCAGTGCAAGGTGTCAGAAACGATAAAGCAATACCATGGTTTGATTTACTGCCAGGCAAGCACCGGCTGGCAGCGACCACACACAGGGAGGTCAGGCAGCACTGTCCTTTATTAGCATGTCAACGATCGCTGCGCTAACATGCTCACGGCTTAGACTCCCAAAGTTGGAAACGCGAGCATGCTTGGGTATAACTAATTGGAAATAGGCCCTGAATTCCTAATAACCAAAGTTATGGTCCCTGGGATTTATGCCAAATTAAAGACAATTAATTTTCCTCTCTTGATTATTACACACCTTAATAGCTCTGTCCTTGAGTCAGTTCCATCCTTGATGTGCAGAGCCCTTTAGCTCAGTCTCTAAAATTTGATGTGCATGAAGAACGGTTAATAAGAAAGTTCTGAATCAAATCCGAGCTACCGTATCAAAATCTCTCATGTTTTACAACAGTGAAAAAAACAATTGGATTCAAAGTCTACTTCAGATCCTAGTTTATAAAGGCATTTGCTGCATAGCCTCTGCACTGTAGTCTTTAGAGGCCTTAAACAATTCCACGTTTCCCTTTAAGATGTTCTTTTAAAATATCACATAGCAGTATATACAGATAATCAGGACTGTTTTCATTAAATGATTTCAGTGAAGTTCACTGGCTTTATTTGATATACAAAAGACTATTTAACCTTCTCCCAAGATACTTTACTGATGTAATTACAAGCAAGAGATGAGGCACGGCTCTCCCAGCAGCAACCACTAACAGGAAAGAAAACTTTCTGCCAAGCACAGGCTGCCGTAAGTCTTTCCCAGGGCACGTAAGAGGCAGGTATCTCCTTGCAGATAAGAATACTGCGAATCTTTATTTCCTCAGCTCAGTATACTGCCTACAGGCCACTGGTGTCGGGAGTATTCAGCTAGAGGAAAAGTTAAGAGGGAGCATGTGTTTAAGGTGAAATAACTGCTGGCACTCCTGTTGTAGGCATCCCTCACGCACAAAGTAACCAAGACCACCTGTTCCTTTTCAGAGCATCAACAGCAAACCCTGCAGCAGGGCTTACTCCACTGAGGCCCTGAAGGCATTGCTGTGATTGTCAGAGCTGACGGGGGCTCAAACCACATGCTCGCCTGGGACCCAAGAGGACACACTTGCCAAGGACAGAAGTGGAATTGGCTGAACCTCAGCGGCTCACTTTGCTGAGCTGATAACCAACACAGAACGCCAGACAGAGACACCCTGCACAATGAGCCTCTGATGTTGGAGATGATCACGGGGGCCTCAGGCTCCTTGGGAAAAATACCTTCTTTCTTTCCAGACAGGGGTTTTTAGACTCGTGACCTGCCTGAGGGAAGACAAAGTGGGTCCCTATTCTGTCTATGAAAACCAACATAGTCCCTGTCTTCTCCAGACGGCACTCAGACTCCTCGTGACCGGCTCCGTGTCTCAGCAGCTGAAGGAAGATCTTAGGGTTTCTCTAGGAGACAGAATGGCAGGGAAACCACAGCCCCATGCAATCAGAGCTGCCTGCTCCCAAGGCTCGCGCACCACAGACAAGGCTCTCTGGCAGACAGACAGCTGTTGGGATTTTCACCACATCTCCTCCACAGCAGACCTGAGGCAGATCTCATACAGAGGAAGTCATTCCCCATGACAAAGCAGGAGATGAATGTCCCAAACAAAGCCATGAATTTTGCCAAGTCAGCTGAAAAGTCAAGTTTCATACTGTCTGTTGAGTCCTGAATCTAAGGCTAACATGGTTCTCCAAAGCATTTCACTCCCTAGGTTTCTTCTCCTCTCTTTCTGCTGAAGCCTGCTCAGGACATTTCTGTCTCTGCATAGAGACAGAAAGGTTCATCCTAAAATAAATGAAAATACTGGAAAGATTTGGGGAGAGGAAATCTCTAAGGTAATGCAAGGCAGGGAAAGCATGAAAGCCTCCCCTCGGCTTGTGGCTCATGAACAACCCTGGCCTGCTACGGAACAGCAAATAAACAAAGGTTCACATTCCCGCATGTGCAGGCAGCAGGTAACACAGCAAAATAAATGAGGCAAGTGAAAACGCTATTTTTATTTGGTACCATGAGACAACATTACACTGGACAGTCTATATATTTTTTCAGAGAGATCAGAAAGCCCTTGGATTAAGATACCTGAGAAACCCTGGTTTGGGAAATAGGGCCCTGCCAGCCTGCGAAGCTGGGCAGCAACATGCACAATCTCTGGGTGCAGACCTTGACACACTGAGAACAAAGGCACAAGGCTGATTCTTCCCAGCAAACCGCTTGCAAACAGAATAAACAGCATCAGCTTACATTTACACTGAGAATAGAAATTAAATTAGCAGGTAGATTTTGATCATGAACTGACCTTTAAAATCATTGAGAGAAGAAAACATTAGCCACCGTTATTTGCTCTGATACAGATCCCTCCTGAAGGCAGCTTTGTGTGCAAAATATTATTGCCAATTTTATTTCACATTTTCAAACTGCTTTTAAGAATTTAAGGTGACTCTTATTTTCTCATTTTTTCATAGACAAGCTTTGCTGTCTTCTTTCTTCACATAAGCACAAATTGGGGAAAGTATTGTAGCTGAACTTAAAAGAACTGGACAATTTTATGACGTTTAATAACATTTGTAGCTATAAAGGCTAAAAACACTAAGGGTAATGAAATCTCATGCTCTGGCGCTTAAGGTATTCTCTTCCTCTTGTCCCACATGATGAACCGTGGAAATAGTTCATGTCAGTATGGGAAGGAGAGAGCCCATTCTCCTTGGAGACACCCAGAGGGGCTGGCTGGGGCTGGAGGTCAGAGTCGCAGCCAGCCAGCTTCAGGGCAAACTGCTACGCTCTGCAATCTCTTCTCGCTCAACTCTATTTGTGACCACCATCAACATACTAACAATTACAGCCTTTGTCGCACAAATCTTTATTAGTTTTCCAAAAGAAAGCGGGCTTTTCTTTCTTCCTGGCTTAAGCAGGATTACGGAAAGATTACCAAAAATTACACCTGGTTATGGTTTCAGCAACCACATTTTCCTTCAGCGCTCTCATCGTACTTTGCTGCTCCTTACTTACATAAAACTGCAGCGATTATGCAGAATTCATGTCTGCCTTGTGACAAGCTCTTTTAAAAGTCAATACCATTTAGAATCTGCTTTGACCTTGCATTTTGAGAGACATAATACCGTGTACGACTCTATCCTGCACACAAACTCCTTTATTCAAGCATCAAGAAAGACAAGGGTTTTGACTGCTAATACTTTCTCTTCGCATGTGACGCCACATTTACCCGAAGCTCAAATTCGGCAAGGCTTGCACTTCCAAAATTTGGTACCCTCTTATGATAGCTACCTTCATTCATTTATTTATTTTAAAACAACCCCAACCATTGATACAGCTTAATCATTGATCATGAATCATCTGTTAACTATCTCTAAGCCATTTCACCCTTGCAAAGGTTTCAGATATCGGATGGCCCTTGGCCACTCATTCTTTTGCCTTTCGCGTCTGACACTCTAATTAGTTACGCCTGAATGATCTACTATGTTATAAGGTATGCAACAGAGAACAAGGTGGCAGTTGGGTTGTACCAGTAGTCCTTTACGAAGCTCAGAACACCACAGCACAAAATATCTGAAATTACAGCAGTTTTTCCACTTCCCATACACCCAGTTCCAATTCTCTGTTCATAGAATATCGCGCATTGGAAGGGACCCATAAGCATCATCAAGTCCAACTCCTGTTGGCTGTGCTTTTATTGCACTGCCTAAATCCATCTAGCCCAAACCTCTTCACCCCACTGGCCCTATGTCTCTCTCCACAATCCAGTTTTTGGTGGGAACAGTGGCCCAGTCCACCTTTGCCAGCCTGTCCTTCAAGAACACACTCTAGCTTTCTGCAAGTCTCCTGCTCTAAACGATGGCATTCATTTGGCTTTGTCCCTTCTCAGACTGGTCTTTCTAGTGTATTTATCCACTTATGTCACACCATCTATATCAAATACCAGCAGCATGCAATGGAAAAAAGTGAAAAAGAAAATAAATACTGTCCAGTCCCACCATCTGCCTGTACAACTCCATATTCCTACAACTGGCTGTCTCATTACTGCCTGCATCTTAGTTAACAAAAAAAAAAGACTGAAATTTCATGTATCGTTACTATCTCAACTGGCAGGAAACACAGAGTTTCCACGTCTGTGCCCAAGAGGCACGGAGCAGCCCACAGCAGTGCCGGAGTCTCCCTCCCTTGAGCTGCTCAGCCGGCCCCACGGCTGCCCGGATGGAGAGCTGCCATGTCCCTGCCTGCCAGTTTCAGGAGGGAACGGAGCCCTTTGGTGCAGCGTAGGAGAACACAATTTTTTACAGCACCTGGAACTAAGCAGAGATGTAACGAAAAGTAGAAGCAGAGAGCAGGAAATTAATTGCATTTGAGGACTTGTGGACATCCTGGGAGCAGAGGGTGCTCTCCATTGCTCACAGGGGTCATGCATGTCCCTGTGCATCTCCCCGCTGTGAAAAAATTTGCTCTTCCTAGTGCAGAGCGGAGAGATGGAGCATGTTACTTTGAGTGTTTCAAGCAGGTTGCAACAGGCTGTGGCTCTGGTGGGACAGGTTTGTCAGCACTGCCTGACCTGCCTCTGCTGACAGCTGCCCTCAGGCTGATCTGCTGAACAGGAGGAGGTGTGGGGGTCTGGGCAGGTGAGCTGGTCCCCCGCGTGCCCCGGGGCTGAGGAGATTGAGCAAAACCAACCCGCTGCAGCATGTCACGACCAGGAGACTGCCGCACCGTCTTGCCTGGGTTTGTATTAGAATTGAACTAAGCGAGCTGATCAGTTGAATGAAGAGCACAATTTGTCAAGCCGACCTGCAAAGCGTGCCCCGTCCCCCCCGACATGGTATGGAGGTGCCAGAGCCTTTCTTTGCACGGAGTGTGCTGCAATACCGTCCGCTGCCGCTTCATGAAGAGCTTCTCATGAACTTGCCCATTTGCAAGCCGCATGCAGCACAAGGCATCGCTGCAAACTCATAATTAAATTCATTACTCCATACAATTTTCAGCCATTCTTCAAATAATTACAGTAATTTGATAAGCAGAAATCACATAAACCTGCTGCAGTTTTATCTCTCCCATTTGCTGTCTGAAGGAAAATGTGTGAGTAATTAGTCAGATGATAACAGTCTGGGTTATGCAAGCAAAACAAAATTAATATGATCCTTACTAAAAAAAAAATTGAAATAAAACGAAACCAGTGACACCTTAGGCAGCGCAGGGTGGGAGCGAGGGGGACGGCAGCAGCCGAAGGGAGCGAGAGGAAGGCGGCGCGGCGCTGGCCGCGCTCCCCACGCCTGCTGCGGAGGCAGGACGCTCCCGGGAGCAGCAGACCTGCAGCTATCGCTCCTCTCTCCGGGAAAGTCACGTCAGGTAACCTTGGTAACTCCGAGGCCCGTGAAGGCAGGGGAGGCGGGAGGCGAAAGCTTCCTGCAATATTCACGGGACCATGACAGAACATTCATTAGCGCTCTAATGTCAGGAGGAATCAGCAGCCTGGGCGGCCGTGCCGCCCCACTCCGCTTCTCACCTTGTTTATGAGGTTCCTGACCTTTCCTGCTACGAAGCGGGCAAGCCGGCAAACGGCAGCTCGCGCTGCGCTGAGGCACGGGGAGGAAATAGCAATGAAAAACTCGCACCTGCCGGCTTCTCCGGTGAGCCTGAACTCGCGAATCGAGAGCAGGGAATGAACAACACGCGCCGTCTCTCGCGGGCCCTGGCTGTCCTTTGGGCTCACCTGCCTCTGGGCTGCCGAGGCGCCCCCGAGCAGATGCCGTTCCCCACAGACAGGAACCACAAATGCCAGGGGACCCACCGCACTGCGGCGGCAGAAGGGCCGTGCCGGCACCCCACTCTGCAGAGGGGGGAATGGAGATAAAGAGGTGGGATTGCAGCCTGTGAATGTGTCATGATCAGCACAGACCCCCATTTCCCGAGTGCCTCACGTCCTGCTCTGTCCACACGACCGCAAATTCAGAGCCGGAGCTGGCGGGAGACCTCTCTGTGCTGCCACGCAACCTCTGAACTCTGCCGAAAAACATCAGGTGACTGAAGAGTTAATAAACCCAAAAGGGCTGAGGTTGAGTTTTGCTAGAGATAAGGCAACATGGAACACGCTAGGCTGAAATAGAAACGTGGCCCAGCCACAAGATCAATAAAGAGGAGAAGGCCAGAGCTGTGGTTACTCTGGTGCTCGGATTAAGAGCTTCATCGGGTTTCTGCAATCAGAGCTGATGATCCCACCAAAGGAACAAAGGGAAGGCTCCAGGCCCTCATTTCACAGAGGAGCAAACGAGGAGTCATCAATTTTCTGAAAGTGACTTTATGCCTCGTTAAGACCCATCTAAATTATATACAAGATGACTTCCAAGTAATGGAAAAATGAATCTGCAGACAGTCCTTTACTTTTTTTTTTCTTTTTTAATTTTCTTTCCTTAAGGATGTGTCTCCAACCAGCCTGAAACCAAACACTTGCTTTGGGGAGAAAAATTCCCATCGCTACAGGGAGATATTTCAAAATTAGCACTTTCAGTTTTAACTGCAGCTGCACCTTTCACGCTCCTCTTCTTCCCCTAGAGCTTGGAGCACCCTGGCCAAGAAAAGCGATTCAAGTCCTAAGCACCACACATAATAAGCAATTTATGAACTCAAGCAAGATTAGCTTTAAATACCACGCTTTCCAGAGGAATCAATCTCAATGTGGCAGCTCCACAGACATTTGCTTTTTTTAAAAAAAAAGATATCTTAAAATGAAAGAAATTTCACATCCTTAATTTGGAAATAAAAAAAATTAAAAAAAAGAGTGCTGAGTAAGCAACTGCAATGCATCATAAAAGGGGGAGGAACAATACACCGGGACACAAACCCACACATTCTTTTAGGCTGTATTTTATCAGCTGCTAAAATCAGAGTCAATTATGAGTGCAAGAAAGAAAATTGTAGAGGCTGCTCCTCCTTCCACTGCACAGTCATGGCCCGTGACCCTCAGCGAGGTGCTGGGGCTGACCTGGGCTGGGGCTGCCCAGGCGCTGGCGTGGCTCTGCCGCTGCCCTCCATCCCCAGAGCCACACGCCACGCTGGGGACAGGCATCATCGCATCATTGTGAAGTTGATTCAAAGCCGGGGCATGTCACTAGGAAGGATGATGGATTCACTGCTGCTTGGGTGAAGAGGAAATGAAGAAAAACTATAAAAAGTCTTCCTCCAGCCTGCTGGAGAAGCTGCATCACTGGTGCACGTGTATAGAAAAGGGAGTTTGGGTTCATGGCCCTGAGGGTGCTGCTTGGTTTGGGAAGCCAAACTGCTGAGCCCTGGCACCCACCTCACCGAGCGGGCCGGAGGCAGGAGTGTAAGTTTGGGTTGCCCCCAGCACACAGGTAACAGCTGCAACAAGACAACTTCTAATCAATTCCCATAGCCCAGGGCTTCAGGCAACTGTCTGCTTTGCTCAGGGAGGAATTTTATTTGCAGTGTGTCCGTGGTGTTGCTTCCTTTGCAGCTTTCCTTGAAGCAGCAGAGAGAAGTTATAGGTATACCATGGGCCGGAGAGAGCAATGGGTGAGGGTTGCACCAGGAACGATCCCAGGAAATCTGCAGAAAGCTGGGGGATTGGAAATACTAATGGACATCTTGGAAAAGAAAGTGGACAAGGACCATGCGAGAAGGAAGAAGGGCTGCTTTTCCATCCGAGCAGCTTGCGGGGATGGCATGAACCCCTTCCAAACACTCCCTTGCTCTGTGGGGGCTTTGTCATCAGTGGCTCCCTTGAGGCTCCCGCTCTCCAGCCGTGCCTGGGGTGGGTTCCCTGTGCAATGAGATGCCCAGGTGTATCGCAGGAATACCTTGTGACTTGCGAAGATGTGAAGACATTGGGACAGATAACGTGATCTCTCTTTTGATCTCACACTACGGATATCTCAGGATTCTACTGACACAGCAAAACTGGCAAACTCTGCTATTTCAGCTGTGAGTCTCCACTAGGGTCTGTAATCAATAAGAACAAATCAGGCAGCAGGAAACAACCGCCACCATTTTGGCTGCTTTAACCAGATCTGATCCTGCGCCCCTGCCAGAAAACAGCTAAAAGCCCCAGCTCGGGTGACAGCAGGAGGTCCCTGGCAGCCCCCGGACAGGGCCATGCTGCCACGTCCCACGCTGCCACAGCCTTGAAAGGTGCTGGCCCTGCTGCCGTGGCTGCCGCCGGGCTGGCAGGGCAGCTGGCAGAGCGCTGCGAGCCTGCGGTGCTCCAGACATTTGTCACAATTATTGGGGATTTACGAGGACAGGGATCCTGTCAGTTGTCTGTAATTTCACTCTGAATGATACCCCCTCTCCGTAGGCGGTAGTCTATGAATTAAGCCACCCTGGAGGCAGAAAGGGAGATGTCCCCATTGAATGCCTCTTTGACAGACACGTCACCTAAACAAGCTCTTCTGCCCAGCTCCGCAACACCCGCTCGGGGCCTTAGAGTAAGTCAGTGTCCACAACACCCAGCGCAGCAGCCCTCACAGGCTGTGAGGGGATGGCTGCTGGGCACCAAAGACGGACCCCAGCCCTCTGCGAGCTGGCACATGCCTCATCTTGGCTACGCTGGAGACGTGCACGGGTACTAAAACCAAACAGAGAGCGCAGCGATCGGCATTAGCTGATCGTCCTCATACAGGATTGGCAGCTGCCACTACGAGAAACATCTGTCCGTACAGATCTCTGAGCCAGCAAAAGCAGCACCCCCAAAAGCATCGCACAAATGCTTCAAAGAGGAGGGACACCAGGCGGTAACAGACACATTTAATGGGGACGCTACCTGCAGCTGTCCCGTACACACACATCCAAACCCCACACTGCCCTGCTTCAGTTGGCCTAATACCGGTTTTGTACTACAGCAACACAGCAAGCGCTTTGCTCCCTCTGCTAATTACACAGACTCGGCTCTCGGAATGATACCTGATTGCGGGCAATGGTTTTTGCTAATGTAACAGCTCATCTTTTCCATACCTGAAACTCTGGAAGAAGGAAGTACTCCACGGGGGAATACATAACGTAGTAGGAGGCATGCCATGCACCTCCTTCTGGGAAAGTATAATCCTGAGGCTTCACAGCTCACACAGTTCCACTTACGGTACTACAGAGGCACTTTCCACACTAGCAGAAATGTTGTAGAATTCATTTCATAATCATAAAAAACCCTTTTTAAATAGGTTTTTTTAACAGTTGCACTTGATTTTCTAACATTTTTGCTGTATGGCATCACGGTAATTCTTTTTGTGGGGCTACATACAAAAAAAAGAACAGTACCATTATTGATGCTCTTTAGATCATTAAATTTCTATCTTTTAAAGCAACCAATTCTTCCTAATTAATGCTTAACTTTTCATGGATAATTATATGAATTCTTATATCTATTGTTTCCTGTGTGTTTTCAACAGTCCCGAGTTTCAAGAGGACATCAGTATCACCACAACTTTCCGTGGGATACTCATTTGGGGACATTAATTTTGAATGTCCTACAGCACCTACAGCAAAACCAAATTCCACAAATCGTATTTCACTGGCATGTATCTACCCAGGGAGACTGGCCAGTCACTGCGTATTTATGACTGTAATTAACCGCCTTGTTTTCAAGAACCACCTTGTACAGGGTACTGACTATGGAGAGATTTTGAAGGCAATGTGAAATCAAATAGACGTGTTTCTTGGAGACAGTGAGAGAAGGTTGTACACTCTCACAGCTTTCCTAGAAAACTGTATCTCAAAGCATTCTGGCTGAATTCTCCATTTAGTGATCTGTATTTGTGCACTTCTTAGAGACTGGCCGACTATATTTAAAAATATTCACAACCACCTTTTTTTTGAAGCTGAAGGAGCTCCAGAGCATCCCTGGCAGTCAGACCTTATAAACCGCAGTACGGACACAGAGAAAGCTTGCAGATTTCATAGTGCAGGAGAGGGAAAGCTGCTATGGCAAGGCAGCACACGCAGCTTATTAAGTCCTGCAGGTCCAAAGACAGTGGGCAGCACTGCCAGTCCTGAGTAATGCACAGCTCCATACCGACAGCACTTTAGTATGCACCACTGCCTAGCGCAGCTTCCGCACATCACTGCTGGGCGCCTGCAACAGCTGCTGCCTACTCCCCATGCAGCACGTCTTCAACCACCCGGGGAAAACTACTGCCCACTATGCGTACTCGGGAAGAGGCTCAGGCTGTGGTTACAGTAGATATTTGCAAGTGTTACGAGGTACTCTATAAAAAAAAAAGTCAGTGAAGTGCCCGCTGTCTTCACAGACAGCTTTTCTTTTTCAAATTTCACTTGAGCTGCATATGGCTCTTTACAGAGCCATTCTTTCCTAAGCATCCGGGCTTTGACAACCACAGCCCGTATTTTAACATTTCAAACAATTCAGCCACCACAGAAATTTCTGCTAATGAGGAAATGTGCCAAAGTACTGTATCATTTTGCATGGGAGCAGGAGGGAGAGGAGAAAAGAAGCATAAAGTCTAGGCAAGGCAGCAACTGAAGGAAGATGGGCAGGCTGGACCAGGCGGGCTCCCGCAGGCTTTATGCCCCAAAGAGTCTCAAAGATGCTCCTCAGCTCAGAAGGTGGAAATGGCCACAGCTGCAAGTTTGCTCCATGGGTTCTTTACAGTGGGGCCGGACTGGGTGGGAGCAGAATTGGCTGGACTGGTTTGGCAAATCTCTCTGGAGAGAGTGAGTCTAACTAGGCACAAAGCCGAAGTAACACAGCAGCTACATGATCCCGATGACTGTGCACAGGTAAGCTATGGGATGCAGTGATGCCAGGAATGAGGGAAGAGGTCTCAACACAATGTAACCATCCCCCCCAGCAATCATCCACACGATGATCTGGTATATATGAATACCAGAAAGCATTAAGTCAGTAAGGAAATGTAGACAGAAGCAAAAAGTAATGGGGTCCCCACCAGTACGTTTTTTGTTTTGTTTTGAACCTTGGGGGAAATGGGCAAAGACTTACGGTCAGGCAACTTTGCAAAGATAGTATGAGGAAGAAAGGAATTTTATTTGTTTCATCTAAATCCCCCTGGGCAGAGCTGGCATTAGACTTAAGTGAAGTACGCCACATGCCTCAATGGGAAAAAGGCAGATGGTGATGATAAGAGGACGAATATTTCTCCTTCCCATCTCTGAGTGCTCCATTTATTCCTAACTAGCTGTTTCCTGCTCAGCACAGCAGATACAACTCTTCCCCGAGCCAATCCTGAACGCTGTGCCAGTTCAGATTCTGGGACCACTGGGCTTTGGGTCTTGGTTCCACCAAGTGTGAAAGACCCTAACATCTTTCTGAGTTTTTTAGCTACAGTTACCAGTTATGGGAGACCTACAATAACATCATGAAAATAGCTTGCTGATGAATAACAACTGTAGGGAAAAGGGTGAGCTTTGTGTTCTTACCTAAAAATAGAACAGTGACATGATTACTTATGAGCCATTTCCAGAGGACAAAGGGAGATACCAAAATCCATACCAGACAATTGTGCTTACTGATGGGTCAAACACAGCAATGTCAAATAACCTGAGAACAACCTTGCCAGCACAGGCCAAGCTTGGTCCACCGCAGTGCTCCTAGAGGCCACCCAACTCGGGTGAGATGAGGTCCTTCTGCTAATGGAGTATGACTGGCAGAAGGAGCTGATGAACAAAGTTATTCTGCTTGCACCATCTGTTACCTGTCAGCTTTTCCACAGAGTTTGTTCTTGGGTAGTGTGCAACTGGCCAAGCTGGAGGACGGATGCTTTAGTTTAGTTAAACCTTCAGTTTATGCCAGATGTGCTGGCAGCTCCGTGCTACATTTTCTTTTCCTCCTAACTGACAGTTGAGGAAACCTGACAGTATTTTCTATCAGCTGCTGCGTTGCAAGCTACATCCTTTCCTGCTCTCGGGGCTGTCAATTTCTCTCCAGCAACCTTGAGGAAGATTCATTTTCTGAGAAGTTGATGACATGCAACCCCTGCATCCATGTAGCCCATCTATCCCTGCTCTTGTTTCCTGAAAGAGCTGTTCTCAGTTCTGCACCGTGTCAATGGGCTGAGAATCGGGGTTTGCTGTTAGTGGTCAATCACTAGCAGACCACAGTCTCAAAACTCAGCCCTTCCTTTTACTTTGACTTTACTGGAAAGTCCCAAACCAGCACTGCACAAAAACGCTCAGCCTTGGCTTCCGAGTCTGTTTTTACAGTGACCTCCCTGGACCACCGCTGAGCCAGCTCCATGACTTGTTCTCAGTTAAAAGAGAAACAGCCACTTTGGATGTCCCGGTAGGACTCATGGCATGTTGATCCAGCATCGTTAGTTTTAGTACAGCCACCATCTTTCTGAGACCCCAGAGCGGGGACCTGCACTTTCCTGTAAAGGAATTTAAGCTGCCATCTGATGCAGAGATGAAATTGCAAGGCGGAAGGACCTTGTTAACCTTGTGATGGAAGCTGTGTGCCTGCAAAGATGGAGAGGAAGATTTGCCGCTAACTCTTATGATTGCTTTCTGGGTTTTTCTCCACGCCACCCCATCGGACGTTACTTACTGATAAGCACGAATTTCATTTCATTCACACTTCAAAATAACTTGAGTGAAAATCAGCTCTTTGCTGTCTTCAAGAAAAAGATCTAACCAGAACCACAAAGCTGAGTTAATCCAGAAATTACCTGCTACACTTCCAGGTAAAAATTATAAGACCAGAAAGAGCATTTGGTCACCTCACCTGACTCACTGTATCAGACAAATTCCATGCGGCAGTCCTTCACACCCGCCTTGTGCTCTATTTCCACCTACCCTGGGCTGAAAGGTCTTGCAGAAAGGTGTCCAGCATCAGATAACATCAAGAGATAGAGAAGCCAACACTTCCAGTGGCAAATCAGCCCCACTGCTGGAGATCTGAGCCTTATTTCTGCTTGAATTTCTCTGGTTTCAGTTTCCAGTTATTGATTCTTGTTCTGGCTGTGGCTGATGGATTAAACAGTCATTCTTTGCAACCAGCGTCTTCTCTCACTTTAGATACTCACGCTCTACCAATATTTCACCTCTTGCTCTTCTTTCTGGTAAGTGCAGCACACAGAGCTTCAAGTCGTTTGCTGCATGGAATATTTTTCCATTTGTAGATTACTTCTTGTGGCCTTTTACGTACCCCATATTGTAGTTAGGGCCTGCATTCCTCGTTGTCAGAAAAAATATAGGCATGTAAGGTCTTTGTTACTGTACTGCACTTGTCCTCAGGGTAACTTTGGGCAGAGCAACAAAAGACAAGAATCATCTCTCAAAAAAAAAATCTGTATTCCTAGGAAGAATGGCTGACCTCTCTCTCTCTCTCATTTGTACTTCCTTCCTTCCCAGCAACAACTTAGCTCTTCTGTCCCTGTCTTCTACAGCTCCCACACTTACTTGACATGCACTTCACATATAAATGAAGCTCACTCGAAGGCTGAGATGGAGAGCAGTCCACGTAGGAAAAAAATCAATTACAAATCTAGGTCTATTTCTGACAGTTTGGTCTTTCACAGAAAATGTTTAATGAGGGTATTTTTATGAAATATAATAAATGTAATTCTTACTACAGCAATTTTGGTTTGTATATAGTTCTGGCAAGATTTCAGGAGTTGCTAGCCATGGTCATGGTGCCAGCTCTTTGTCCTTGAGGTAAGCAATGGCTTGTTCTCGCTTTTCATTATAAGAGCATAATGTGACATTTGTATAAGCAGCATAAGAGGAGATCAGTGTTTATCATTAGCGCCCATTAGACCTCTGCAACTCCTGCGATGACTCAGGTCAGAGGACAGTCTGCCTGCCGCCCACGCTGGAAACCAACAAAGCACCCATGCAAGGAACCCTCTCGGGATGTCAGGCGCAGTCGCGAGGCCACGCAGCTTGAGGCATACTGGACCATGCTGGTGAGAGGGGACATCCAAGCAAAGGGCGTGTTTGAAATCTCTGTTTTAACCACAGCAAGTCCCACCACTGGCAAACAGCTGCAGCCTCTGAAGATACTCACCTTGTCCTGAAACTAAGTCCCCATGGAACAGGATGTACCCCAAGAACTAAGCCCACATGACAGTCACCCAATGCGCACGGGGGAAGGAGGGATCATGCTAGAACAGCAGGCTTTGTATTTGTGTTTACAGGCTTTGGAGAGAGATGGGAAGAGCACCTCAGGCGTGCAGGCCTAGGGACAACAGGCAGGCTCTGTGCCCAGACCAGTACAGCTGCAGGCAAAATCTCCACCAGGGAACAAGGCAAAGGCTGATGGTACAGGCACAGCCAAAGAACTAAGAAAGTAAATGAAACAAACTCCTGGGGAGGAGAAGCTGTGTGAGACCTCTGAGTGCAGGGCCCAACAGAGCAAATTGGATGAGAAAGGTGAAAGAGAACCAGAGCAGGATCTGAAGAGGCACCGATGACCTCCTGACAGCAGGGGAACAAGCCTCTGCTCCAGTGATATCTTGATTATAATGGCAACTTTGACCAAGACAGACTGAGACACTTTCACACCCATTTAGTGTCTGAAGGAAACACTGATTGCAGAAAGGCTTAAACCGCCCAACCCCTCTCTCCAACTACTTCTACTGAAAAGTAGCCCTGGGTTCAACAGAGACAACAGTGGAGCCGACATGCAAAGCGGAAGGAGGAAAACTTTGAACAGAAATCTAGCGATCAGGATTATCATGACAATTTCAGCCAGTAATTAGTAAATGAAAAGTTAATTATTGCTACTCCCCCTTTCCTTTCACCATGGCTCACCCAGCTGTTCATAAATTGATAACCATAGAAATGAGCGTGAGCAGAGCCTGGGTAGTTGGTATTCACGCGATATCAAAGGAACACATTTGCATTCTTTGCCAGAAGAATCAATTTACCTTGATTGATGATTGAACTTCAATAAGTTCTTTAATATTTTGGTCATTAACCGTGATGCCGTAACAGTGTCACCAGAGTGCTATTGTATTTCACACCATGGCTCTTATTAGCTGCACTGTGTAATATGCCTGAACTTCTAATTGAGCTTTTTAAATATTGATAATCAACATATTTCAAAGGTGATCCTTCGAAATAAAGCTCAGCCTGCCCAGAACGCTTTATGAAGACAGTGATTCCTGTCACTGGAGAGGCTGGGCAGTCTGGGTAGATGGCACAGGGCGCTGCTCAAAGCAGCAAAGGTCTCCCCTTCTTCTCGCTGTTTGTTTTGTCCTCGGTTCACTTTTTCCTTCCCAATAACACTGACACATTGGCTTCCAAGTACAAACCCTGCTCCTGCTTCAAAACGACCTGCAGTAATCTCATTTTCTCTCTTAGTAACATTTCAAAATGAAATCAGCAGTAATACTTCTCTCTATGCATTGGGCTAAGTGTAGGCAGATCTAAACCAACCTTCCCAATGATAGATACATGGCTAAAGTCAAAGAGCTAGAGGCACTTAAAGTGCTATAAAAGGAAATAAAAGGAAAAAAACCCCCACATTGTTGGTATTCTGCAGCTGAAAAATAATTGACAAAAATCAAGAAATAGTAGTTAATGCAAGCAGCAAAAAGAAGCTTCAGGGCACCGAGTAGGTGGTCTTCAGTTACAACATCGACCTTAGCATCACACTCCTGTCCTTGCTTTTATTCTGCTATGCAGTGACACACTGACTATTTACTGTCAGGACAAAGCATCAAGCTGTTGCTGCTACAGATACGAATGCCAGTGATGCAAAAATCGGTCCCTGTGCAACAACTCCTGTTTGTACTGCAGGAGCATACCCCAAGCCTATCATAGTTGAACCCCTGGCCTGAAGAGATGGCAGATAGCTCAGGTACACATCTGCTGAACTGAGTTAACTCACAAGCAAGGTAAATTAGTCCATGCTTATCTCCACACCATCAAAGCAAGATCCTTTTTGAGAGCTAACGCGAGCACTTGTATACTGAACCGCATCTTGTGGTGTAGGTGTATCCTCGGCTTTACAAGGCTACAGCCAGCTTGCTTCCTGTCACACATGAGCATGGCAAGACTATGAAAGACCAAGAGAGAAGCTGATAACGTCTCAATACTGCGTTCGGAGGTGAGACGATTAACGAAAGGGAGATAGCAGTGCATCTATTAAAACGAGGGCACAGTGGGAACCTGCACTCTGTTCCTGCTGCACCAATTGTCTGTTGAGTGGCTGGTAAGAATTAAAATTGTGCTGTCAACAGTCTAAGTCTCGCATGATTACACACCTTTAAAGCCAATCAGGAAGAAAATAAATTCAGATGTGTGTGCCCGGAGTTGAATAGGGAAGATACTACAACAAGCCTCCATTACCTCCTAAGAGCTGGGCAAATACTAATCACTACAAAATCTCTTGACAAAACTAGTGGCACGGTTCAGCCTTTCCAGATACGCAGAAATACAGAATGTGTGCGGAGATCACGGAATCTTCTCATCCATGCTCGACAGCATACCAAAACGTACCTCGCTTATCCACTGGCACTATCACACAGATGCTGCACCGTCCACAGCAGAAATACACGGATCAAAGACCTTTCCTGGCCTGAGGACCTGCTCCTGAGGCTACTCTCACAGGAGGCTACTCTCTGCGGTGGAGCTGACTTCCCCAGTCCTGGCAGCCTGCTAAGAGCAGTCAATGCCAATTAGTATGAGCAAAAAGAAGAAAATTCTCCTATTTTATCTAAATGTTCTTTTCCGCCTCTGGAACAGTTCTAATTCCTCCCTTATCCAAACCTGCAAGAGGTAGATTTTTTTTTTTTTAATTTGTTGTTTGTCTTCAGTATTCTCTGATGAGAAAGTACAGATGCAAAGGAATTCTTACCTTTGCATCTTTTGTTTTTGCATCTCTGCATATTAACAGAATATTCAATGAACTCATTTAACACTTCCCAGTGATCTACAAATAATCCTTTGTGTTTCTGAAATGTGGCTATAGGCAGAAAAAATGACTGCATCGTTTTTTTTAACGTAACTGTTCTGTTCCTGGTGTGTGATCAGTCATGTCTGCTCACTACATTAACAAAAATGAAGCTAAACATCTTCTTATCCCATTGTTTTGCAAAATAAATGTAGCTCCAGGAGAAGAAGCTGGCATCTATTCTGGCTCATACATCATTAATAGAATTATATGCAAGATTTTGAATTACTGTATCGTTGAACTAATATCCCAGTTTTACTCCTGTTTTCCACCGAGCCTGTAGTGGTGGTAGCAGAGAGACCACCACCAGCAAACTTCTCATTCTGGAATCAGAAGACTTACTTCTTCACCATCTGGAGTAAAAGATGGAAATAAAACACACACTCCCCTCCTTCAATATGAGATGAGCTCTGTAGAAATACGGCAGAAAAAAGCAAGCTTTTCTAAACAGTCGACATGTATGTTCGAGCAAAACGCTTTAAATAGAGCCAATGGATTCAGGGAGATGCACTCCGAATGCAGACACATCTCCAAGCACGCTGACATGACAGTTTCTCTGAAGCAGGTTCCTACTGAGGTGTTCACACACTGAGGCAGCTGCCAGGGGTGACAGCAAGATGGTTCTTGATTCAGCTTATTTTGGCTGAGCCTGTGGGTGACTCTGACCATATTTTCTCCCAGGTGCTGCTGCATTAACTGCATGAGGAATGCACCAGGTACTGAAGCTGACAGAGACTTATAGCTCTGGAACAGAGATAGTTACAGCTGCACATACATGCTTCCTTTCTTATTAAGGAAGAAAAAAGTGCTGCTATTTACCCTGTTAAGATTCCTAAAGCAATCTCTTGGTCAGTCTGAATAGGCAGCAACGCCTCTACGGTGTCCTGCACGGCCCTCCGAGCTGCACCATACCCAAGCAGCCCATGGGCTCTCTTCCCCCAGGGAGTGTGTCCTGCCATTGGCCTAGGAGTTAACTTGGAAAGGTCACCGTTGAGTCCCACCTCTTACTTTCCCCGTGAAACCCTTTGGATTACCTCCCTGTCTTGTGTCAAGTTCTCCTGCAGCTGATCACTGGAGCAAATGAGCCTTTCAGGTCTTGAAAGAGGCTCAGAACCGCACGCAAAACCGCATGAGGGGACAAATTCTGCAGGGCTAGACAGAGAGGGCAGCCCAACTCAAAGAGACCATCCCAGCGAGGTAGATTAGCCTCAGCAAGCAAGACAAGACATAACTTGAGGAGCAGAAGATACATTGCCAAGAAGTGAGTTTTCAGATGTGGTAACAACAGCAGCAACTTGTTGCCAAACAGAACTGTGATTTATCCAGCAAGGCTGCTTTCACATAGGCAAACTCAACTATCTAGACAGACTTTGGCTGAGGATATGGGGAAAAAAAAGACCCTTTGGCTCCAGCGTGCGTACGAGCAGACACATGTGCGCGCATGTGTGTGTGGCAGTGAGAAAACAGTTATACTCACAGTGAAGATGTTATCCCTGATTTCTTCAGTTGAAAACCACCACTGCTTATTTTCTCCTTTGGTTACATCAAACTTGGCATTTTAAAAGCTTGAGGGTTTTTTCTTGCGTTTGTTTTTGGTCTTTTTTCCTTCTTTAAACTGAGTGCTGTTTTGAATTTGTTTTAAGATGAATGCTGCTTTCATTCCCATCACTGGTTCCTAGCCTGCATTTCTGAGCCTTGGCTGCATTTTCACTACGTTTAGCACTTACTAGGCAATTATCACTGAGTCAGGTAGAATGACGGCATTTTTACAGTTCAAGCACACAGTTCTGTATTTCAGGGAGCTGATTTTTAAACTACTTAAATGTTAATAGCATCCACCTAATTGTACAGATCAGAATGTCACCAGCTAATCCTTGTGCTTTCCAGCTGACTTCTGTCAGCTGCTCTTTTGCTTTAGTTATCAATGTCAGGATATATTTTTGATCACAATTATTAAGGTGAGATCAGAAATACTTTTATTTGTATTCCCAGGTGCTTGCATCTTTCTGGTTTTAAACATCACCAGCCCATCATTTGTTACACAAGCAGAATCTCAAAGCACTGTTAAAGCATCACAGGGTGGAATTCGTTTTTACTGCAATCCTCCATTTTCAAAACAACCAGTACATGATTGCTACAGTTCTCAGGGGAAACCAGCTTAAATGTGTGTCCATATTCTCCCTGCATTTCAACTCAAAACATTTTATAGCATCCAAAACATTGGTGTGTGAGAGGATGGAGGGATGTCCATTTGGGATCCCAGGAAATAAACCACCTTGCTCTGCCTCCTCCCAGGTTCTCCTTTATATTTGTTAAAATAAAATTTAGACTTTAAAAAAAAATCTTCAGACAGTTTCAAGGCCACCATAGCTCTATTACACCGCTTTTGCAGTACAAGAAACTATTTCAGCAGAAGGGTATGAGGAGATCCTTAACAAGGTGAAGTATACTGCTGTAATGGGAAATGATGAGGGAAAATGGTTTCAAAGAAAATCTATTACTATTCCCTTGTGATAGCCAAATAAAAGAGCAAATGCTATTGCCACTGAGTCACAAGAAAAGTGAAATTAAAGAGAGTTCTGTTAATGTGTAGATTTTGACATGCAGGTCCCCAAAAGGAAGGGGTACAAAAATAGTAACTGTCATAGTCATTTATTAATAGCTAAGTTTATTATACATCTGCTCTGTGTAGACAGACTCTCCCACCAACTCAGCCAGCCTGGTCTGTGGGAACAGGGAGGGCAGCGTGGCTCCACTATGAAACAAGCAGCTTAAAAAAAACCCAAAACAAAACAAAGCTGGTATGCAAAAGTAGAAAGGCGTGACAGAAACAACACAGGATCAAAACCAGAAAAAACAGCATAGATGAGTCAAGAAAGTAGAAAATCCAGAATGACTTAATGCTGCCATGAAAGTTCTGGGAAATAAAGAAACAGCAGAACTAAGTAACAGTAAGTAGGGCTGATAAATAAGGGAGAATGGAGCAGCATTTAGGATTCAAGTGCTTGAGCTGCTCAGCATTTTTCCAAAAAGAAGTACAGGAAAGAAAACTCAGCTTTTAGTTTTAATGCCAAGGTGTTATGGGAATTAGCTAACAAATCTACTATATCAACTGCAATTATTTTAAAATCTGCAGAGAGCTAAGCCATCCGAGAATCAGAAAAGCAGCAGAACCCACTGCAAGAGGAGGCAAAAAGGGGGATCTGGGAATCGCTGCCCGGTAATGCCAAAAGCGTAACAGAACAAACGCGAGTGACACACCTGCCTATGTCGAAGTGCTAGCAGGAACCCAGGACTCATCAGGGATGCAAAAACAGCGGGTGAGAAGAAATAAAAGCAAGGGTTTCCTGCTGGTTGGATTACAAAGTCAACGGAAAAGTGTGCTGTAGCACTTCACAAAAGCCCATCCCCAAAACTGAAGCTGACTGGGATTAAATCCTGGTGGAGATGTCTGAAAACTTACTAAATGTCCATAACTAAAGGGTAAGGATAAATGATAACATGCTACCCCTGAGACCAGTGTTAGGGACAGATCTTATTTAACATTTTAATTAATCTAGGAATAGGGAAATCATTGCTAGTCACATGGGGAAAACCCAAGTGGCAGGTTATAATTAACCACTAACCCACCCACAGACTGATGGGAGGAGGAAGCATCCCCAGTCTTCTATCCTGGTAACCTACACATCACTTACATTGTCCTTAAGATTACAAGATGCTTCAGGATAAAGCAATATTTTCACCCTGCTTGTTCTGACCATGGCTCTGATTTCTCCTGTCAAAATATACTGCAATGAGAAATGAGGCAGCTTATGTATTTCACTCTGCGCCTTCAGCTGGCACGTAGCATCGATACAAGCTCTTAAAGAGTTCACTGAATTGGTCAAATGTCAGGATGCAGCAACATTTGTGTCCTGAATTTGCAAAGATGCGGGGCTTCTTTTCTGATGAAAAGCACCTGTAAAGTGCAGGGTTACTGTGCTCCCTTTTGCCATTTCTTGGATAAATGTCATCATTTTTAATGCTACCAATCTTCTTCTATAGCCTGTGGGAGAGATTTTCTAAGGTGAAAAAATGGCTTGTAGGTGCTTAATTCCCATTAAAAGCTACTGGGGAGATAAATACCAAACTGCTATTGGAGCCTTCGGGAAAGAAGTCTTCCTCTAAGCCATGGTATCCGCCCTTTCAACACCTGAAATGTTATTAAAACAAGAGATGTTGGAATTTGCCATGAAATCGCTTTGTGGCCTGAGAAGCAGCTTTTTGACATCCCTGTGCATGTATGCAGGATGAAGTGCGACAAGACGCGCTCTGATTCCGCTTTTAAGATCTCTATTATAGGCAATGTAACACGAGACGGTGGATGTGTCATCTGTCTGACTCAGCAGAAGAGTCTCATTTAAAAACTCCATGGCAAGTCTTCACTGGTATTAATGAATACTTGCATTTGGTTTAAAGGTGAAACACTGTGTACAGAAAATTCAAGAGCATATTGGCCATCAAAGAACAAAAGAGCTCTGGCCTAGAGTTCTACTATTGCCAATATTATTCTTTCTGTGCTGCCGGTCTCCACTCTCGTGCCGGTGTTTCCAGGGGACCCCTTTTTGCTCTGGATGCATGGGCTCTGGTCTTCTTTCAATCGCTTCAGTAGAAGTTGTTAGCCCTCATTTCCCATCCGTGGGAAACACGATCTTTGTCAGGGCATTTTACAAGCGACTGGCACTGGGGACCAGATATGAAAAATTGGTGGAAAATACACAAAATGGGCACGTCATACAGTCTGGCCTGTGCACTGTCTCTGCACCCCAGGAAACCCTCATCAGTACCTTCTTCTTTCTCCCATGGCACTATTCATCAACAGATCTCAATGGTGTTACAAAGAGGGTGTACCATGGGCCCCTCTGACAGATAGAATTGGAGCCCTGTGAAAGAAAGCAGTTTTGTATAGTGACCCAAGAGATCTCTTGGGGAGCTATGAATACCCTTAATGATCTCTGGGCACCCAACCTGAGCCTCAGGAAGAGACAAACAGCATTTTGTGTCTCCAGCTTTCTGCCAAGTCTGCTGGAAAGAGGGTCGCTGTGATGGCAACTCTTAGCTGCAAAAGGCAGCACCTGCTGGAGCGATACTGAGGTAACAAATTCATCTCAGAGAGCTAATGCGGAGAGATTCCCTGGTAACTTTTAATCGGTAGCAAGTTAAGACAAATTGGAAGCCGTGACCTACAAAGAAAGGCTCTGTGAATCCCCCTGCCAGCCTCCCGCGATGGCTGCTCCCCTGGTACACAGCCTTGATAAACGGATCCTTTTGCAAGGTCTAACTCATTTAATCATTCCCTCTGCTTGCATTAACCACTTCTGCAAGGGTGTATTTCCTGTGCACATCGCTTGAGTTAGGCCAAAAACCTGGTCTTGTTTTCAAATCCACATTCACAATGAACGCCACTAAACCTAAGACTTCTACTTCTCTGAGACCTTCTCAGTTACAAGCACTGCGAATAATTCTTTCCCTTTTTCTCCCTGCCTGCTATAGGGCTTCCTCCTTAAAGCACAAAACATTTTTCTGTGCTGAATTCTCTCCACACATCTTCTCCGTACACAGCGAAAACAGCCCGACACAACGGGCTGGGTCGAGGTGCACGATGACCAGGCTCCCTTTGAGCGAGAAGCCTCTGTTCTCAGCAGAAGGGCCAACCCCCCGGTAATCTATTCACTCCCGACCTGGCAAGGGAAGCAGGAAAAGAGTAATTCACTGCACTTCTAACTGAAAAGCTGTCACAGAAGTACAGAACTCAGACTCGAGCCTTCAACAATGAACTTTAATTTGAAAATGGCACCACGTTCTGACCTAGAGCCAACAGCTTCCCTTGACGAGGCAGACAATTAGACGAGGAAGGAGCAACCAGCCTGAGCCTTCAACTCGCAACCAGCCTGAGCCACTCCCTGGTGGTGGCAAAGATGAAGCTGAGGGACCCTGCCCCTGGGATGCCCAGCTCCGGCGCAGCCACAGGGCAGAGCCCAGCGAGGGTGACAGCTTTGGGTGCCCTGAAAGGCACGGCTAGGATGACCGTGCACAGCGGCCCGGGCAGACAGGAGCCGGCTCGGCGGGGCGCCTTGCAAGAGCCCCGCTGGCACAGCCGCAGCGCTGCTTTGTGCCCACACGTGCTGTGCTCCCCTTTGAGTGCAAATATCCTCGGTTTTGGCAGCACGTCTTCTCACTCTAACGGCCTTTCCTAAATGTAATTTTCAAATATTTACGTTTCCTTCTTTTCCCCACAGTAATTTTCGGTGCTTTGAACGTTTCAGGGATTCAGCTACATAAAGAGATACCCTAATCTTGTAACAACATACCAGATTACATAATTGCGATTAGGATGGGTAATTACACAGTGCCCATGTGAGACAGACAGCTTCGATACTCCACATCACAACCGTGTCAAAATATTTTATTTACAGAATATCAGAAGTAGTAACTCCACAGGCTACACTGTATTTTACTGTAAAACGTTAAATTATTTTTTTGATGTGGCTATACAAAAATAATAATTAGGAAAGTCCTTCAAGTGCTTGTATTCTGCTTCTGTTTTGTTAAGAAAAAATACACTGTTGGGGTCCTCCCTACTACAGAACATTTCAGCAGCAAGCCAGTTTTCACAGCCCTGTTAAGAGTGCTCTTGTTTATTGCAGAAACATTACTAGACTACTGTAATGCTTTCCCGAAGTAAAGCTCACAGATGAAGCTAAAAAAAAAAAAATTAGCCACGGTAGATATTTTTGTCAAGGTATTTAGCTCTCATTTTGATCTGCTGATGACCTTCTAATTGAGTGAATCACAACTACATCCTAATGCCAGAGCTTATTCACCAGCTATGAAAACAACCTGGGATCGCATGCAAATTTTATTTTTGTTTTCCCTCATGACCTCAAATTTATCCTACTCAGTGCTCCATCACAGAAATGTCAAAAGCCACAAAGACCCTCTGTAAGACAGTGAAGAGCGCAGAAAAAGCTCTCTAGAATTTGGTGGGGGCAGGAGATCAGCACAAATCACACGGGTGTTTTTTAAACAGCCTGCATTGCAAGGAAGGAGATAAACTTAAATAACACTCTGAACAGGAATTACCCTGCCTGCTGACACGAGCTTCGCAAAGACTTGCTCAGGAAGCCTACGTAAGGGTTTAGGCACTGCAGACCAGTATCATGAATGTCACATTATGCTGCTCTGTGGAAAAAATGGAGCAAGTGCTTGCTGACCCCAACTGATCTGACACGGGCTTAATTGTATATTTACTTCACATACAAAATAGCCTGGATTTTCCATACAGCTAACCTGGAAGTTTGTTAAATAACGATGGAGCTGCATGAAGACTGAAACGATGATCCCCTAATCACTGTCACACTCAGTGCATCACATGAATTTTTGAATCGACCGTGACAAACACACAATAGAGGTTCTCACACTGAACTGCTACTTATGTTAAAATATATTTTTCGGAGCTTTTACAAAGTTTAATTGCACAGGATGAAACATGACACCTAGGCATTTGATTTATTACTAAGCACGGCTCTATATTAGTGAGACTGCAGAGCATACAGTGTTGTGGAATTATTTTTACCCTGTCATGACAGATGGACCCAGGCAGCGCTTGGTAAAGACTGCGTGCAAGTGTGCAGACACATGCTGCAGGTGGGATCCTCTCTGCTGCCTCCTCCAAGCCAAGCTGTTATACTTGAAAACAGCCCATTTCAGATGACGAAGAAATCATCATCATCATCTACGTTTTCGAAATGGTAACACAGATTTCAATTCTCTCCATATGAAAAAACCCGTCCTGACTAGAAAGCAATGTAAGCCTTCCAGATCTCAGGGGATCTGCAGAACAATAACCCTTGGCACTGGCTATAATCCTGCCCTACAACAGGCGTACACAGCTCGTGCTGCAGTGGTGCACACGACTACTCTGTGGAGGTAGCAGTAGGTGCAGCAAGGTGACAGGCTGCGATCTCAGCTTTCCAACCCATGCCTACGCTTTGGTTGGGTTTGCCCTCACCCCATACAGCAGGGTACCCCATTTTGTGCTTTCCTCACTCACACCCGGGACAGAACCACATGGTCTTTCACTTCTGGAAGATGCACACATTGGAAAAGGAACGTCTGCGCAAGCCGGACAGCAGGACGCGGGATGTCACAGCACCCGCTCAACAAAGCGAGCAGCTGGTAATGGCAGCCCCCATGCTGCTGCCTGCAATCAGACAAGAGTGAGAGATTCCTCCTGCGCCTCTGAAATTCAGGTTTTTCGCTTAGAAACCAGCTGACAAACTACCGCGTTAGGACTTGGAGTAATGACAAAGCTGTCCTTGCCCCAGCACCACCCGAGCCCTGCAAGGACCAACCAACACCGCCACGGTCTCCTCCAAGAAATGGAATGTGGGATCATTAAAGGGAACTCCATGACATTGGCACAGCAGGCAGCATTCGCTGCAGCTTTACCTGTGTTGTCCATTGCCCTCCTGCAAGAACTTCATATTTCATTTTACCTTAACCTGTGCCCAGCAGGACTGCGCTGGTTCCTGGCACATCAACCCACAGCACATCCAACCTCCGTGACGAGCTGGACGTCCAGACTAGCATTGCAGCTTCCCCTGCGACAGCAGCGTGCAAGGCAAGTGGGGTTTTGTTCCACACCAAGGCAGGGCTGTGCACTGACTTCCACGTTATACCTACGAAGTTGCCACGCTGATAGCATGGTTGAAATGCCTGAGTAGCACCCTGCCTGCAAGGGCCCTAAGGAAGAGCCTGGATGTGGCCGTGCCGGCACAGCTCTCCAGAGGGCTCCTGTTACAAGAGGACACCCGAGCACAGAGCACCCTGCCTTCTGCTAAGCAGAGGTGGTATTTGGCAGCTGCATTTCTGAATGTCAACCAACTTCTCTGCCTTTCCTATTTATTTTACCCTTGTGAAAAATCCTCCATGACCTGCTCCGCCATGCCCCTGGATGTCCCTCCAGCTGGGACAAACCTTGAGTCGCCATTCCATGTAAGCTTTCAGATAATGAAGATTTCTTCAGCGTGGCCTGTATAGGATAATTTTGAAACTGTTATTCCATGATTTATGAGAACTGTGGTTAATAGTTGAGAAAAATGCTTTTAAAGCTGAATTCTCACATAACACTTTAACGTATTGTTGACAGCCAGCAATACCCTCTCTCCCCATTTGTTTTCTGAGCTGACACTAAACCTTCCTACAAAGCTAATTAAATCAACAGGAAAGGCATCTGACAATGTCCAACAGGCTTAGAAACGGTCTTAATCAAGGCCTTTGGCACCAAGTTCACATTCTTCCGAGGAGAAACTTTATATTAAATCTCCTTGAAATCAAGTGGTTTGGACTGGCCTTTTTCCAGTAGCTCAAGATATCGCTGCCCAAACTTAAGGAGTGCTTTGTTCCAGCTGGAAGCAAGCTTAAAGCTAGATGAAGTGGAGGTGGGAGTAAATCTCGGTATTTCAACCAAACAAAATGACATCCACTCTATCCTCTACTTTTAACAGAGGCCAGAAAAGGGCATCAACTCAACAGGATCAGAATCAATCGCTCTATCAGCAAAACCACTGTCTGCTGAGATAGTTCAGCCTTGTATTCAGCAGTGTTTTACCATTTCAGTGTATTCTTGCCTGACTACAGAAAGCTGCAGTCCCCCAGTAACACATTTCTGGGCTACACTGACAGAGGGGCACTGGCTTTCTGCCTACCAGCAAAGGTGCAAGCTCCACCAAGAGCCAGGAAAAATCCCTGAAACAAATGTCCATGGTAATGTCTGGAGCTCAAGTAATCTCTCAAGCGCTCAGGCCAATTCAGATGCCTGCTGCTCTTTGTTTAAGTGTTGAGTTCTTCACAGCGTGGCTTTGTGCAAGTTCTATACAAACGTTGACAAATTCTAAAACATTGTAACATTTCAAGGCTGATTCACTGATAAAATTCTCATTCATGGGACTCTAAGAGGGGACTGGATGTCATGTTCCCTTTCAAAAACACAGCTGAAGTGCGTACTCTGTAAAGACGCAAAGCAGACCTCAGGCACAAAGAGCCACAGAAGATAAGCAGTGCGTAAGGGGACACTGAACAGGTCATGGAGTCTCACAAAAAATATTACTGAAAGGCAAATTGAGGTTTGATTCATAACATCTCTAAGGACATTTATCATTATTACCAGCAGATTACGTGCACTGTTTTAGGGGAAGCTGACTAAAGATTGCTGTTAAAACTATTCCTAATAGCTGATTACACATTTTTACTGATACTTCAGCTTTAATTCTGATCAACTTTCGTTGATTTATAAACACTGTTGCCTACTTTAAAGCCTGTAATCAACCACATTATGCACCAGATAATGAATACACTCCCTAACTTCAGGTAATAGGCAGAAACTCCATTAGGGAACAGCTGAATGAAGGGGAGCTCACTCTCTGTATACATCTATCTTCCCAAGTGCTCTGGTGTGACATTCCTACGGTATTTCTAAGAACGAGGCTCCCTGCCAACCACTCTGAATACAAGCACGAGTCCTCGCTCCTCCCCTGAGACAGTCTGCTCTGCTCACAGCTACACAAACCATGCTCCACAGGTGGACAGAAGAGGAGAGGGCTATTGGAAGACCTCAGAGAATAGCTTCCAACTTCTCTGCACAAACAGGTGTTGGGGCAGAGCCATACATACACAACACCAAGGATGAATGAGAAAAAGCTGCAGAAATGCAGCACAAAACCGTCTTCCACCTCAGTTTGCTTCAATTTAAAAAATCGAACAGAATGAAAACAAAGTAATTGGATGGACAGAGAAGAAAAGGCAATGCATGCCCTCAAACCTCGCTCAGAAGGTTGCCAGCAGTAACAATCATACATAAAACTAAAGACCTCCACATTTCACCCTCCTCTGAGGTTTCCCAGCACATCCCTAGTCTATTAGTTCATCTTTCCAGCAGTCATTCTCATTTTATGCCATGTACAAGGCCAAGCACATTACCAGTGCATAACAAGCTATAATAATGATTGATGATTACATATGGACAAGGCAAAGTTGAGATTAAGAGCCACATTAAAATAGCATCAGAATTTCAGAAAACTTGATCTGACAAGAGCTCAGGAATAAGAATGGTAGAGAAGAGTAGCTACAGAAACCACCAAGGAACCCCTTGTTGAAAGGTCTGCATCCATTAAAGACAAACAGGGATGTACACCAAGAGAATTAATGGAAAATGGATAAGAACAAGCACTGTATATCCTCCTGAATCTCTTCTGCGATCAGGTTAGACGCAAATTTGTGTAACTATAATGTGTACCAAAAGCCTCAAACCACTGTTCCAGGCAAAACACTGTTTAGTCTTAAAATATTGTTTCTATTTTAGGTAACTACTAAAGAGGCTGCACTCTTTTCTGTTCAGACTTCTGCATTAAGGAACAATGAAATGACACAGTTCCTAGTGCTTCTGCTGCTCTACGGCATACACGCTGCACGCAACGCACCTGCGACTCACTCAGCAGAATTCCCTCAGAAAGAACAGAGAACTCGTTTGAACTTGACCACATGGGTTTTTAGACTGTAGCTTTCTGGCTCTTTAGGATTATATTAAAAGGTGACCCTTTTGGTCAAGGACTTTTTTTGAAAGCTACAAGGCAGCAAGTATTACTGTACTTCACATAATTGCAGGTCTTCTTACGTTAGCAATTATTTGATACAAACTGAAATCCTAAAGATGAAAACCTGTTTCCAAGATGTTTTCTCCTTCAGTGAGCTTTGTGCAGGCAAGAACAAGTGCTGACATTAACTCTGGATGTAGGGGTTCAGTGTCTATAGAATGTATGCATCTTGCAAAAGATCAGAGCTCCACTCCGTTGAGTCCTGTGCGCGTGAAGGGATGACAGCCTCTTCTTCAAAAGATGTAAGGTCCCACAATTCAACAATTTTCTCTTTTCTGTCCTCCCTTCCACTCCTCCAATGTTGAACATAAGAAGAGTTGTTTAAATCACAGCAGCATTGTCAGAAAGTCAAAGAGTTAAAGGTTTCATCATACCATTTATGGACTGCCAGATGCTACAAGCTTGTTATATCAAACTTTGATTAGCTGTAAAATGAATCTGCAGACAGATTACTGCTGTTTGCCCAGATCGCTTTTCGTTTTTTTGGGTTCAGGATTTGCATCTGTCATTCAGCTGAAGTAGCAGCCAAGATCACTGGCACAGCACTCTGTTCATCCCCGGCCGTTCAGTTTCCCATAACTGTGCTGTAAACACGTTACAATAGCGCGAGATCCCTACTGACTGACAGCTACCGTTAGGGACATCTATACATCCCATACATCTTCTGCAACAGCACCCCCAGGCACTCCCTTCAGAAGAGACACACAGTGCAGCAGGGAAGGCCGAGGGTCTGCAGAAATCCCTAACTTCTCCCTGCATCACAACAGGGCCAGACTCCCTTCAAAGCATTTCTTTATGACATTTGCCTTGCTGTCACTCTGCTTCACCGTGATGAAGGCTGAGTGACCCACCTCCCCCAGCTCTTCTTTTTCTCCTTTTCAGTTTCCTTGGCTGTTGGCAGTATTACTGCTGTCCCTGTTGCCCAGCATGAGGCCCCTCTTCCTTGCCCCTCCAGGCTGCTATGCATTTCCCATCCTATATAATATTAAAATTCCTCCCTCTTTCTCTCACCTTCACCCTGTAAAATTACTACACTGACTGTTTGTGTCCTGATTAGCACAGCAGCTGCTCTCTTGCTTTTTGAGCTTCTGGATCCACCCAAGAAACTAGCAACTAATCATCTTCCTTACCTTCTGCTCAGCTGATGCCACATGAGCTATGCTCCAGCTCCTTCCCACAGGAACCACCACTCTGCTTGCTTTTTCCACCCTCACACGTTTAAGACCTCTGTACTTTCCTGCAAAACTCTGCCTAAGGCTGTCACCTGCATATTTCTGCACGTTGGTCTTGCTGAACCTCCTCGAATTGGAAACAGTGCCAGACTCACCGCTTCCCCCCCACCCCCAGTTTGTTCAACATACCAGCCAAGGAATACAAAGAAAAGCTGTGTACAGAGATACACAGAAAGAGATTTTAAGGTCTTGAGGGAACATGAGATCATCAGTCTGATACCACGTTTCATCACGGACTATAAAGCAGCGCTGTCACGCTATTCATACAGAAAACCTATGCTCTAAACGATCTCCGAGAATATCATCCACGTGTCCTTGAAGTCACCTGAAGACACAATTTGTCACATCCAGTGGTGGCTTGTTCCAACAGTTGCCCACCTTCTCTGCTAGAAACCTGCACCTACCTTCCATTTGAATTCACCACCATTTAAAGTAACCAGCTATTAAGTCCTTCGGCTATGTTTTTTCACTTGATTAAGAAGTCCTTAAAAAGCCTTTCTTCTCCCCATGAAATGATTTATATATCATAATCAGATTCCTTCCCATCTTCATGTTAATAAGGATAGCAAATTGATCTCCTCCAGTCTACCATTATAGCACATTTTTCTCAATCTCAGATTCCATTTGCATTTCTCTTACCTCTGATTTAACACTCCTCTTGAAACACAAGAGAACTGGATGCTCTTTTGCTCTTACCAGCATCAAAGTGGGGGATTTTCCCTTACTGTATGTTCCCTGTCTGGGCCCAAGGACCACATTATGGCCCATTCCACCAGGCTGAAAGGCTGGGCAAGTCACAAACCCCCCCAGCTGCCTGCACCACACCTGAAAGGGCTGCTTCTGTATAATGGAAAGCTGGATTACTCTGCCCAAAGACTGCGCAACCTTGTGCATGGCTCTGGAAAAGCTCTCAGTTTATATAGTTGTGCAAAAACCTTACCCTCTTCACCAATTGTCTTCTCACACTTGTCATCCACAAATATTAGAAGATTTACCTCCCATCTCTTTGATGGAGGTGTTGACTAGTACTGGAACCTGCGCCAGTCCTTGCTAAGTCCTGCTAGAAACATCCCTGCTTCATGACTGTCCAAAAATAACTTCTTTTGAGTTCTGGTTTGACACACTACCATTCAGCACTGCGGATTTCAATCAAATGCATTAGATCAAATGCCTTACAAAAGTTAGTATATCACTACTGCACAATGATCTTTATTAATTTAACTTGGAATGTCAAAAGATGAAAGCATTTTCCATAAATCCACACTAACTAGGATTGGCTCAGTAGGCCTTTACTGACAAAACCCTGTCATGATTTTAAAAAATACTTTTTTTTAACACAACTAGTAGGCTTAATCAATTGGGTCAACCACTTGCTTTTTTAAAATACTAGCAAGAGTAGAACCTCTCTATGTAGGACTTCCCTAGTATTTCAAGTTTTATTAAACAGGAGCATTGAATTTTTAGATCTTATGATTTAAAAATGCACAGCCTTTGTATGCGATGTCTAGCATCCTTAATTTTAAGAAATCAGCATATACCAACATTTTCACAAAACACAAAACCAGGTCATCTTGTACCTCTATCAAGAGCAACCAAAACAGCAATTGAACATGCTGCAGGTTTTTTCTGCATCACCACTTTGTACTGCAGTGGGCCTTTCCCACCAGGGGACTCGGTGGTATCGCAGGCAGGCTATTCCAGCCTCACGATTACGGTGAGTGATACGAAAGAGGTGAAGTTGTGGGTGAAAAAAGACAACAAAGGCAGCTTTAAGGAGACAGGAGGTAGCAATGACAGACAGACAAAAGCACCAAGATCCAAGCATGAAAGCCTTGAAGGGAAGGATAAGGAGAGTAAGCTTGCTAGGCAAAGACAGTAACGTACGAAATTCAGGAACTGGCATACAGTGACAACTGGCTCAGCATGCTGGAAAAAGATGTTATCAATATTCTGTGCGTGAGCTAACACACACACACATACTTTTCCCAATCCATTTGGACTTGGCAATTTCACTCTTCTTCACTTCTGCCCTTTCCAGAAGTTTGCCATGCTGCCAAGCCAACAAAGTGTGCAGAAAGCATCGCTTGGCAGCGCTCTGCACAATAAGCTCTCCTGGCCTGGGGGCTATCAAGACTTACTTGGCTCCCCAAATCAAGTAAACTGTCATAGCTGTATCACTTCAGTTCTGCAGAAGGGCATTACTCAAACATTGTGCGGATACCATGAGCAAACTACTCTGCCACCATTCCACATTCACCTGCCTTGACATCTGCACCCCATCATACAAGCAGACAGGAAAACGTACTCACAGGAAAAAAAACCCCAAACAAACACTGAATCACAGACTGAAGAGCCAAGAGCTGTAGAACTTCACAAGAAGTTGGCTTCTGTGTTAGCATGTGGTTTCTTTCTTCATGTTCTTGTTGCCTGCCATAAGTTGCTCCAGAGCCAAGGGAACTCAAGCCCAGCAGTGCCACTGCACAGCCACCACGGGCTCGTCTCATCCTAAGCAGGGTGCACTTCCCACCTCCTGCTGTCACTTCTCCTGCAACACTCTTAAGAGATATTTTTCCTTTAAATGTCCAAGATCCAATTATTAATTGTTTTAATGTAGGTTATCCTTTGAGCTGCAGTCAAGGCTTTATCATGAACAGCGCACACAGGGAAAGCTGTCCTTCCTGGAAACACAACAGGGTTGCAATTGCTTAGCTTTTCACCAACAACCTTGCACTTTTTGCTAACCTCTGAGAGTGAGGAAGAACCTCTGTCATTTTTGTTTTCAGGAGGGGATTAGTGCTTTGGTCCAGTTTTCGGCGTTTTGGGGTCTGCCAGATTTGAGAGTATGGGCTAATGACATGTATATCTCCTAGGATATTTGAAAGAAAATTATCATTCTTTAGCTTTTAAATAGGAACTGCTATCCCTTGAGAGCTGCTGTTCCTCATGGGGTTAAGCATGCAGAGACAAGCTGCCTTCCCTTCTGCCTTCATAACATATTTCTGACAGGTGATGATAATGCTCCCTTCTGAATCACTAAAATAAAATGTTCTCAAGGTATGCGGGTTCCCAAGTTCTCCGGGATGCAAGTGCACATAGACCATATCACGAATTCACAGGGGGAGATGACAGGACAACACCAGAGTCTCTCAGAATTCTCTGTCAGCAGCAGCACTGTGGTAGCACAGCTCCTCATGTCCAGCTCCTGCTGAAGGGTAAGCACTTTGAGGCAGAAGCAGACACCAGGAGATAGGAGGGAAAGACAGGAGAAATTCACCTTCCTTGCGTGTGTTTGGCGCTAGTTACTGAGCTAAGTGCAGGAGTGGGTATGGGTGAGCTCTCAAACACGAGCAGGCACAGACCTGGAGTAGATGGACCGATGGCCTGATCTGACTCGGCAGCTGAGAACAGAGAGTAATGAGAGCAGTGCGATCCTACCGTGAGCGGCCACGGGAGAGGAGCAGCTGCTACAGCTCTTCTGGAAAAGGCTGAGGAGCAGAAGCCCTTGTGAACACCGCTCTACCCTCAGCCTGCGCACCGCTCCTTCAAAGGGTGAGTTTTGATGAAATGGGATATTAAGACCAGGCAGAAAATGTTCCTCAAAAAGCTGCATGATCCATAATACGCAGCTCGCGTAGCTGCTGACCGGGGGCCTAAGCCCGAAGCCTTCAGTTACCTCCTCCGAGCATGAGCGTGGCTAACCGTTGCTGCAAAACGTTTGGGGGTTTTTTAACTACAGTGCTAATACAATCAGCCAAAAGGACCACTTTGCTTTGTCCTGCTTCAGCCAAACATGCACACACAACATCGGCGTGCTCACACACTTGCCAGTTTGCCTTGCACGGGACCGCACTGGTTGCAGGCAGGGATGACAGCCTGGCCCGGCAGCATGTCCACACACTGCCAAAAAGCCCCTGCAAGCGCTCTCACTGCGTGCAACACAGAAACGCGACCGTGCAGTGCACTGCTCATTGACTTCCCAATGCCAGCTTCATAGACAACCTTCTGCGAGCATCACTCCTAATTCCATGTAAGCCAATGGAGTAAGAATTGCCAAGGGAATAGCACCATCTGTCCTTGCAGAGAAATCTTAACTGATACAGAGCAACACAGGTACCTCAACACCAGTCTGGCACCCTAAAAGCATCCTTCACCTGGAACACTTCCTTTGCAAGCAAAGGAATTGCTCGCTGAGCAGCCCACAGCAGAGTTCCAGCAGTCTGTGAGACCGGGCTCCACAGCAAGGGAGTCGGTCTGGTTGCTGGAGTGAAACAAAGAGGATCAACAAGGTTTTGGGCCTTCAGGCCTGGGTTCTGACAGTGTCCTGTCACGGACCCCAAATAAAGCACACACTCCCATTGCAGCAGCAGTAGAACAGAGTGACATCCATCTCACAGCTGTTACGCAGGTACAACATATGTACTAGTTTGTCAGTGTGCTAGGAATCTCCAGGGGAAAAAAGCATATAAGCTATCTGTGCCGGCAATCTCTAACCCCCTCCTCCCAGTTCATTCGGGCAGTTGCAGCACATCATAAAGCCATGGAGGATGCTGCTAACACAGCAGAGGTCCAGGCAGAAGCTTAGGGCTTACCTCCTCCCGTGGGTAAGCTTATATTCTCCAAAAGAAGATCGTGAACATGAGCCTCAAAATTCCTTTACCTTCTCTCTTTTTTATTTTTTAAATTCTAAATGCATGGCTACTCCAAAGAATTACCCCGGGATGACTACCCTTCCTCTTTCAGAGGTAGCAAGTATCTTGTAGGATGGCACAGCTATTCCACAGCCTGAGCATCCCATAATACCAATGCCAAATTCACAAAAAGCCATTTTCTGTCAGTACTACCATGTTGGATTATCTCATTGCTTTCTGCACCAGAAAAGCTGCTGTTTCTTAGTGGGGATGCAAGATGACAGAGCAGACTGGAGCAAAACATGAAACCCACAATCACTCAATTCATATAATTAAAAATTAAACAGCAGACAGGAAAGCAGGCGCATCTCCTCCATGTGTCTGTGCGTGTATTCCGTTTTCAATAGAAACATCTGGTCTCGACAAAATATGCTGGGTAAAAGTAGCTGCTAAACCATTTGGGTGCCTTGAAAAGCTCTGAAGACTTGCCAAGGAAGAGTTGGGGTGACTGATACACGCATGGCACCCCTGTCTCCCCACACCTCTTGCCACAGCCCTGGATTATTGATACCTTCTGCAGAAATACTGGCTAGAGAGCGCTGTTCTGGCAGTTATGTGCCTTTAATGCATCTTTGTTTGTATTTCAAGGATGAAACCCTGTAAGGGAGACACATAAAGCAGAAGTATGGAAGAGCAATAGCACAGCAGAATCATTGCTATTTACTTTTTTTTCCTTTTTAAACAAAGTCAGGCTTCAGCTGATCGTTTTGTTTACAGTAGAAGTAACAGAAAAGAGTTTTACTCCTTACAGCCCTTTAAACCTGTTTTTCTCCTACTCCCATTCTCCTCCCCCTCTTCAAGCCTTTAACAAGCCACAGGAATACAAATCAGAAAAAAAAAACCCAAAATCTCTCTGCTGATGAACTGCTGAGAAAAGGTTTCAACACGGCTGGTATTAGCAGTGCAAATTTCCGACCTATTTATATCATGGATAATTGGTGACTTAGAAATATTTGCATTGCTAATTTCCCTCTATTAAGAACAAACCCTGGGTCCCAATAATACAGCTTAATAGCTGCTTTTAAGTTACTGCCCCTTCCTTGTCTTTCATTTTAAGAGGAGTTTTTCCCCTCTCCACACTTAAGTGAGTTCCTAAACAAAGAGTTCATTCTTTCTTTGCTCCCATTACTACCAAGTTCACTGTTCTAACAACAAACTTGACTTTCACCAATCTAAGTAGAAAATAAAAGACACAGAGGGTGGCTGGGAAGAATGGTAATTAAAAATCTGTTACTCTGTGTGTGACCATTTCCTTATTATGAATTAAATAAATAAATTTTTAAAAACCCAACAAAACAGCACTTTTCCAACACAGACAGCACCTTACAAAGCTGAGTTTTTGCGTGAGGTGCTTCAATTTTAAATTTGATGCCCTAGAAATACCTGAGAAAGACTGGAACAGAATGGTTCAACCGCACTTTCATTTCCATGAACAAGGGTCGGCACAACCCTTCAACTGGAGCGCCCCAAGGCAGGAATCTTCCTGCAGCCTGCCACTTGTGGGTGATGGTCCTGCACCTAGAGGGCTCCAGGAGCTGACTAGGAGGCTGAGTTTGGAGTCTTACAGAAAGGCAGTCTGCCCAAGTGCCCCCAGGGAGAGGGAGAGCATGGAGCAGAGTGCCTCTGACTTCAACCAGCAGCTCTGTTTCACATAAAGGGACGCTGTCAGGTCCCTTTAGAATCAGTTTAAAATAGATGAGGCAGATTTGAGGGCTAAAAAGAAACTTCTCTTACGGTCCACTGGATCTGCATGCAAAGCTCACTGAAAACATTTGAGATGCATACCAAATTAACTGTACTGCGCAACCAGAATTAATTGTGTCCTTGACAGCGTGGCAGCCGATAACATTTGTTATCCCGTGAAGTCACTCAACCCACAAACAAATCCCTTCACTGCCATTTATGCCCACTGTGCTCCCATAAAGCATCCAGAACAGGTACCTACACCTATTAATAACGCTGTCACTGCTGCCACATTACAGGAGAATGTGAGCTATCATGATATGGTGACATTTAGCTGATCTCTGGTCCTGCAAATTCGGCTGACCAATACCACATTGCAGGAATGAGTTTTGCATGGCTGAAAGGAGTTACAGACCGAATAAGACAGCAACCCAGCAAGCACCGGCTGCGCTGATTTACTGGGGCTGGCGACTGTATTGTATGGTATTGTAACTACACCGTGACAGCCGACTCTCATGCCATCGTGGTGGAAATAAAGGCTGCTGCCCCCCGCCGCAGCACAGAACAGCGGAGATGTAACGCTTCAGAGCGGCGGCAATTCTTCGTGAAAAGCAGAGGCCTTTTCAAAGAAGGCACCTGGAGGCTGCACAGTGCACCTGTATTAACAGCTAATCATCACTAGTACAAAAGGCAACAGACTCTGGCAACTCAGCCAGCCAGCAGCATAATCCAGAGCTCAGAGAGATAGGTGGCAAACATCTAACAGTAATGCCAAAATCCAGAAGACTGGGAATCCTTTGAGAAAATCAAGAGGAATCCACGCAGGTAACTCCAGCTGAGCTGGAGATTGTAGGATGACTGTCAGTCGAAAAACAAAATCTAGCTGAAGTCTCAAAGTCTGCAAGAAGAAACCAGTATGAGAGGAAGGACGCAGATTTTTGTCTGTGTGTGTCATCACCGTTACCACAATGTTCCCTGCCACATTTATGGAAATATTGCAATCTCCTGAGGAAATCAGTTCTCTCTACAGATCTTCTCAGCCCTCAAATCACATCTTTTCTCTGCTGCAGTCAATAGCAGGCCCCGTGAAGCATCTGCATTCTCAAGAGATGAATGTATTTTTCTGGTTTAGTACTCTGATAAAACCTTAACAGTCCAAGAAAGTAACATTAAGATATATTATCATTTGAATTCAAAGTCCCCTGAACTCAGAAATTACCTTGCTAAAGAGCGATTCCCATGACCTCTTAGCCCTGCATTGATGGCACACTTTTCTATACAGAAAAAGTGACCTTGTAACTGGAAAGACACAATTTCAAAAAACATCACACCAGAAAACATCACCTTTGCCTGCAAACCACACCACCTTAGTAGCAGAGTTAGTAGGGCTGGTGGTAGCGCAGCGGCACTGCTCCTGGTGCCATAGGTACTAAGCAGAGGCATCCGCTGAGGACAGGCACCTCCCTGGGGAAAGGAAAAGCTATCAGGAGCAAGACACCACGACAGCATGATACTCAGGTTGGCTCCTCTCCCCCTGTGCTGTCCCAGCAGAGCTGCTGTTTCTTCCAGTGAGGACCCACGAGCAGTACTGGGGGAAGCAGAGACCATGAACGCCAGCCCATCACACTGATTATAGATGGCTTTGTTAGTAATATATAACATATAGCTGAGCCCTTCCAAGTGATATAGTGCCGAACACATAGAAGGCTTCGTCTTGATAAAGCCAGACGTCTTGAGTACATAATAAATACGATATTCACCCTCTGCCTAATGTAGGTTATGTGAAGCTGCTAAGACTGCAATTTTTAGGCTATCACTGCCCTTAAATTATTAAGCAATATAGCATTAGAAAGCTGGACTGAAGGCTGTGTATTGCAGTTTTGTTTTCTTTTTTTTGTTTGTTTGTCTTTATGTGTGCCTGAACAGAAAATGTGACTTTGGAGAAGGTTTTGCGGTGCTAGCATGTATCAAGAGGATGCTTGGAGACTGACACTGTGTCAGGTGTCACCGTTGCTTACATTTATATCTTCCTTCCCTTTTAGTGCTTGTGTGGTGAAGAAAAGCACTTACTAACCTACGCTGTAAGAAAGCAGAAATGCTCTGTCTCGGCAATATACTGTATTAACTGTTTACACATGTTTTAGCTGGTTTGAAGCCAGCTTGGTAAACACGTCAGGATATTTTAAAGTCACCTAAAAATAGGTTTGTACTTTGGCGCTAGCTTATTTAAAGCCTCAACTAGAGATCTCTGTGATATCAATATCTTTCTTATGGGAATAAGGAAAACAATATCTAAGAATGCCTCAGCACGCCCTATGTCACCTCCCCATTTTATTCAGTAACCCCAGGAGGCAGGACGTGTAGCTTGAATGCATCTCTACCCAAAGATTTAAGCAAATCCAGAAGGTGCTAGTGCGTTCGTGCAGGAGGGAAGCCCCCTCCTTCATCTACCTGCTCACCTCCCTGTCCTCTCAATGCAAAGGGCTCTGGGAGAGGTTTCATTTAAACTCATCCCATTCATAATCTCAAGGACTCCTGGGCACCCCGTTCCTCCTCCTGGAGGACGCAGCCTGCAATTGAGTAATGCTCCTTTCCAGCAAGGAATATCCATCTACAGAAGAACGTTCCAAATGATGACAGTAAATTCATTCAGAGCAACTTCACCTTCCAGGAGATGCGTATTCCCATACGCATAAACCTACCGGGCAGAGACTGTAAAACTCAGGTGCTTAATCCATACCGAGCCTCTTAATTTTTAGCCTAATGAAAACATAGTATCAGCTGCTTTTAAGGGAGCAAATGACTCACACTGCTATCACCTCTATATTATTCATTCTCCAAGACAAAGAGATCTAGAGCAACCTAGTTAAGTCTGTTCACAAAGAGACAGCACTAATCTGGAAATTACCTCATTCTCCAAAGGACAAAAAAGCCCAAGGTAAAGCTGAAGCAAAAGGAAATGTGGGGGAGCTGTAGATTTCTTCTGTGCAGTAGTGGGGTGCTTGGCTCAAAAGCCCGCTGTGGACGTGACATTTTATATGCATTTTGAGACCAGGAGATGCTGTAAGACAACCTGTCACTACTGCAGAAAGAGGGTACCTTCATTTTTCCTTTTATTGTTTTAACCCCATTTGGAATCCCAAGTAATCTTTGCTATGCAGTGTATTTTAAAGCCAGTTTAACCATGAAAGGCAGAATCATGGTTGCTTTGTGTGGGGGTGGCCATGCCTGGGACGGGCTTTCGTAGTGGCTGGCTTTTTAATGCCGGGAGCTGTCTGCCACTTCTCTCTGGGGTCATTCTGAGCCACCAGTAACTGAGGGAGACTGCACACACTCAGCCTTTCAGACTTTTAGCTCGTATGACCCCTATTTTCAATCATGTTTTAGGGGCTAGCTGAGAAATTTTACCATTTCTCATGCTGTCTGCTGCTTATAGGCAGCAGTAAGTGCACACTCATCTGACGCACGATCAGAAATGAGCTAGAAATCCTCTGGGAAGGAAAGGGGAAAATTCTAGAGATTTTGCAACATTTATTTCAGGAACAGCTGTCTGCATAGATGTCCCTGCTGAAGCACATGGTACCCTTAGCCAAAGACTGGCAATAATTGGGCTCCTTGTTTTCAAGGGGCTTCTCCATCAAACCATGAAGATCCCTGCGAGTCCTCTTCCCACGACAGACATATACCACAAGTATAAAATAAACAGCGGTGCCTGCATTTGTGCGTGCATGTGTGTACACTACCCATGCAAGCTGCTTCTGACAAAGGGAAAACCGGATAGAAAGCAAAACATCAAAACAGACAAGGGGAGAAAAAAAGAAAAGGATCCTTCCCACCCACGGCTCTCGTAGCTCCGCTTCCCTGCAGGCCACAGAGGGAAGGATGCGCGTATTCCGAGAGCCGAGTGGTGTGCAAAGCCCTCCAGGCACTGGTTTATCTGAGCTTCTTCTAAACGTTACTAAATAAGCCTATTAGTTTCTGAAATCTGGCAAGCGAGGGAACAAGGCCCAGGAGTACGAACCGAGACAGGACGTACTATTTCAAGTGCATTTACATGCAGTACCGACTTCTCCGCTGACTGCCCAAAGGTCAGCTGACAAACAGCGGCGAGTTTTTTACACCATGTCAATTTTTGATCCAATAGCACTTGCATACCAGATGGCTTAAAAATATGTATTCACTGCCACTGTTTCTGCTCTGTTCAGCAGTGCCTGCCAATGTCTCGAGTTTATGATGTCTGTAGCAAATGTTTTACTGTTGACATCTTCTGCAATTTGAGTGAAGATAAATTGCATTAAACACTAAAACATTACTTACAGATGGAAAATAGACTGACTTCACAGACATTTGCAAGCAGGGCATCTCCAGTTACCCAGTGGCAGAGGCTGCAGCAGACAAAACTCAGTTTAATAAGGAAAAATCAATTGGCATTACCTGGAAAAAAACCCGCCAGCTTTACTTTCCTTCCCGCTTTGAGGAGTGCTGCTCTGCCACCACCGAGTGCTGGAGAGAGCCTGCTCTCTTTGTGCACACAGCAGGGGCTGCACCGTATTGTGTCAGAATATGCAGCTTTAACACATTCTACATCACAGTTATACTGGAAAACAGCCTCCTGCCCATCCCTGCACCTGTGAGCAAACATATTTAAGAGAAATACTGATAGCAATTTCCTCCTGCCCCAGTTTTAAGCCCAGCTATTTAGTCTGGAGCGCAGAAGGAGAACTCTGTGTCCTGTTCCTTCCACGGCATTCCCCACTCCCCTTCCCTGTTCCCTTTGGTACGGAGGTTCACGATACAAATGTAATTGCTCTAATTTTTCCACATCCTTTTGGGAGAGAGAATATTTCTTCTTTTAAAGGGTATTAGTAACCCTCTGGCAATTCCATTTATCTCTTCAGCACAGTGAACCTGAAAGTATCAGCCCGTGCTTGTTCTTCCTTTCACCCACTGCCACCACAGAGCATCTCCGGAGAGGACGGGAGCTCCGCGCGTGTGCTACACACACACGCCGTCACAGCGTGGAGATGAGGCAAATACAACACAACAGATGACAGTTTCATAAATATTGAAGGGCAGCCACTCCGTAATAATGCGGAGTTAACAACACACATATTTTATTTATAGAACAGACAGCAAGAGATGCGCTCGCTTATTTGCCAAAGCTAAAAGATTTTGGGTATTCCTGGTGCAGCTGAGCAAGGAAGGGGTTAAAGCCAGGGTTTCCAACGTAAAACAAACAAGGCTGAGCCCCAGTGTTTCTCCAAAGCCTCCCTCCTTCCTTGCCCTCTGCAGAGGCTATAAATAGATTGCAGAAGAATAAAGGACAGGTGAGACCAAACTAGCCAGTCCCTTCTATTCTCCCTAGGGAAGGAAAAAACAAAACAAAACAAGAAATGGACTCAATTATTTCAGATTATGAAGAAATTAACAACCCATGAAAAAATCTAGAAGTGCTACCCCTAATTACAGTATGCGACCTTCTGATTTATCATCATAGGGAGTACTTGTCTTTGAATTCTCCTTTCCTTCCTTTGCATCATATTCATGCACATTCCCAAAGCAACGCGCATTTACCGCATTTTGCAGTCAGGTTTCCTACAGCCCACAGAGTGCCTGTAAGGAAGAGAAGTGTGCGTAGACAAGGGACTGCAGGTGGACAGCAACGCCTTTCCTATGCTCTGCTTTGCTAGTTCTGAGGAAAAATTAAAACCCCCACCATCCTACCCCTAAATAAATCTGCAGTTTAAGAAAAACACATTTTGCCCATCACCCCAAAGCTGAATGCTCTTTACTCCATCAGAGTCCTGTGGAGCAACACATTTCAAAGCAATATTCAAATGGGAATCCTTCATCTATAGTCCTGTATGTGCAGCATCACCAATTAGCAGAAAAGTTTAAGAAATTAGGTATTATTTGTTTATATTTGAACACAAGGTAATTCAAAAGGGAACCACCAACTCTTGCCTGCCACCTGAAATCTCTCAACGTGCAAGTTGCTCTTAACGTCTGGTGAAGATGGCACAGGCACCAATATCACCTTTTCCGCCCAACCTGCAGGGCAGACTGGCTCCATCTCCCTCCACTCGGAGTATGCCTACCTGGAACTCCCTCAGAGTGGTGGGAAGGAGATACCAAGGAACATGTTCAGTAGTTAAAGCTCAGGCTTCAGGTATTGCATCTGGGGATATACCCCCACTAAATATTAGGGGAAAACTCCTAATTAGCACCAAATACAACCACGGTAAGGGTCAGAGTTTCTGCAAGATTTTTACCTACTGAATTCAAAAAGTGATGTGAAACAGAGGATGAGTGGGAGTTATTCTTTTTCTTACATTCTTCCACAAGTACCCTGCAGCTTGTTTTCCCTGAGCAGCATCAGGCCAGCTGGCTCAGGCCTTCCAGCTTAGCCAGAAGGTCTGTCCTTGTGGTTTGCAGGCATGCCTTCCTTGGGAGGGAAAACCAAGATGCTCCAGGCAGTCAGCACCTGCACAAGCACTCTTCACCTGCAGCCCTGGAAATGCAAGGAGCTGACTTACACCTCCTGCATATGAGGAATGCCTAAATCCTAATTTTTTGCACTCCTTTCCAAAAATTTTTTGGGGAAAAAAGCCCCAAACCATTCTTACACTCTCTGGCTTCCTTTCTTTAGTATTTGGCTCCTTAACTCAGTTACCTCTCAAGATGTCTATTTAGAGTCTGCATGGATAGAGCAGGTATGAGTATTAAATTGCAAAAAGGCTCAAGATTCATTAAGCATCCAGAGGGAAACTCATGACACCCTTTCCTGGCAGACATCAGTGCTCTCGGAGGCTGCACGCACCACTCAGTTTGCGGTAGTTCTCGTTACAGACTAACTGAAGCTGGCCTTGGTTTGAGCTGGGGGCTGGGCTAGGCAACCTCTAAAAGTCCCTTCTAACCTGTTCCCCCAAGCACCAGTCCTGTGATAACAAGCCAGTAATCAGGACAGCAGACTTGACACCTTCTTCCCAGGAAAGGATGTCTGTATGGCAGCAAAAGTCCTCTTACGGGATCCAGGCTGTCCTGTGAGAGCAGAGAACCCTCATCACATGGAGGCACCAACAGCCAGGTTAACCTTCTACTGTAAAGTCTTACCTTGACTCTCCTAGCTGAGCTTGCATCAGGTTTTCACTGCCCAGTCTCTCCGGGACTACAGGAGAGGTTAAACACTATTGGCTTTACGTGAGGCATGAATACTGTGAACATAATGCTTTTACATTTCCTCAATAACAACTTGTTTAACTGCAGAAGGGGCTGTGTAAAATGAAGGCCACAGAAGCATTTCTCCATAAACGTGTAATTTTTATAAGCACTGCAATTTATAAGAGTTCATTTTTGTTCAGCCGCATCGTACTCCACCAATGACACCTTTCAAAGACAAGTATCAAACCGATGAGCATGAACTTGAGTCTTCTACCCGCAGGGCAAGCGTGCACACACGCATCCCCACGTACGCTGCTCTCCCGGCATGCTGGCAGGAAGCCTGGCCGCAGCACGCACATTTTGTGTTTCCATCTCTTGTCCACATGTTAGAAGCAACCAGGAAAGCGATGGGCACCCATGCAAACAGCCAGACGGGCGTTGCTGCCATAGGCCTGTTCAGGATGAGATGCGCAGAGCCATATGCACAATTCATTTTGTTCAGAGGCCCTGAGAGGGACTGAGCCAGCATCCTAGATAAGCAGGGCAATGTGAAAAAGAAGAGAGGGTATTATTATTTTTAAGGTAATATAAATCCCAGTTCCTTTTTAGCATGGTTGTCATGTTCTTCCCACAGGCCACTGACACAAAGAGTGCCACAGACGCTCACAATATGAAGCCCTGAAGGGATGCAGAAAGCACGCCTGGACCATCTGCCCAATGACATGGAAATTCAGGGACGCCTGGAAAAGGTGGGATTCCTGTTTCTCACAGGTGACACTCCCACTTTCTCCCTCTCCCCAGAAGATCTCCTACCTACTCACCCCAGGGCTCTAAACTTACAGACTGGCTCTTCAAGACAGCAGGGAGAAAGCTGCAGAAGTCAAAATCCCCTGAAAACAGAGGTGGGTACCGGTCTGCCCAGCAAATGACACTGTGTACTAGTATCCAGTGCTCAGCTGGGGACAGCGGGTGTGTTTCATTCAAATAACTGCATGTCTGCTTGTCGCAGGCTTCTCCTCTGCTTTTGTTTCCAGGCCAGGAACAATCTCCTGCAGGTCTGGCATTCGCTGCTCCTAGCCTTGTTTTAAGGAAAAGCAGGTGCTGGCCAAAAGCGCCTGCGAGCTGGGCGTGATGTGACTGTGCATCACAACTCACAGTACTGCCAGGCTTCGACAGGATGAAGAGGACCGTAAGAGGGACAATATCCGCAGCAAGCAGCAGCATCTCCACCTCACCCACGGAGCACAATGGGTACTGAAAGAAAGGCCAACGGAGTGACCAAAATAAGGAGATATCGTTGTGCCAAGCGCCTGCTTTGTCTGGTTATCAGAGCTCAGCAACAGAACTGTTGCTGTGTCTATAATCAAATGGAAAGTCACTTTCTTGGGCCAGGGACAGAGGAAAACACCCACAAGACTCGTGTCTCAGCTTTGTTCCTCCTACCCTCCCGCAGCTTCTGTTTCTGAAAGACACCTTAAGACATTTTGATATCTGGAAATTCCTTCCCCGTATGTAGTTAGGTAGTTTTGAGAATCTGCAGGATGCAGAACTGTGCAGTTACAAAGGAAGTGGAGCAGAGAAAGGAAGTTGGTGTGAGATGCTTGAGGGAGAACAGAAAGATTATGAGAGACAACAAGTAGTAAAGAGACGAGCTTCAAAGCATCACTTTCATATGACGTGAAAGTCATCCCAGGAGATGCCAGCACAGAAATAACACAACCCTTGCTCTTACAACATTTAGATCTTGAAAGGACAGGATTGTGGGGTTTTTTTAAAGTTATCAAGATGTTAAACACCTTTACACAGATTTTTCTGGCATGTACGTCAGAGAGACTGGCAGTTTGGGATCTTGTCCAGAAGGCACCTCGCTGTGCCAGGAGTGCAAGCACAGCCTGCCCAGCCTCCAAGATCTTTAGTGAGTGCTGTCCATTTGCACACGCAACTGGTCCCTGAGTAGAGCACAGCTACTTGAGAGAGGTGGGGTTGTTCAGCCTGGAGAAGGGAAGACTCCTGTGAGACCCTGTTGCAGCCTTCCAGTACCTAAAGGGGGGGTCTATAAGAAAGATGGGGACAAACTTTTTAGTAGGACCTGTTGTGATAGGACAAGGGGTAATTGTTTTAAACTAAAAGAGGTAGATCTGGACTAGATATAAGTAAGAAATTTTTTTTCAGTGAGGGTGGTGAAACACTGGAACACGCTGCCCAGAGAGACTGTAGATGCCCCATGCCTGGAAACATTCAAGGTCAGGTTGGACGAGGTTCTGAGCAGCCTGATCTAGTTGAAGATGTCCCTGCTCATTGCAGGGGTGTTGGACTGGATGACCTTTAAAAGTCCCTTCCAACCCAAAGGACTCTTATCATTCTACTTTGCTATGTAGCCACAAACCCTGCCTTATAACAGCAACAAGAACTTTGCTACAGGCCCATGCAGTGTCTGCTCCAAAGATGTGTGTGTCCTATGTCGCTGAGACCTCTTTTTGAAGTCTGTCTTAGGAAGCCCTCTGAGGCCAATTTAACTGCATTGCTGATGCAACAGGTGAGTGTTTTTCTTTGCAAATTACGGTCTCCCAACTTGCTGCTAGCCAGCAATAACCAGCCCTAACTTGTCTGTTCTTATTGTCTCACTGGGAAACCAGAACATTTACCAGGAATCTTCAGTCCCATTTATGGGTAGAAAATGGATGCACAAAGAGATTCAGGAACACAAAAGAAGGCAAAAAGAGGCAGAATAGTAAAATGTGGTGGAAAACCCTTCTTCAGTCCTTTGCCATCTTAATGCCTGGAGTTAATACCAGAGCCTTAAACACCTGCAGTTCCTTCTGATAAATAGTATTTCCTACCTCTCGGTCTTTGACCAAAAATATAAACACAAATAGAAGAGTTTGTAGACTTCTGTATAACGATGTTTTAAACTCTTCAGATAAACACTCCCCGAAACAGTAGTAAGTGTATTTCTCTCACTTAGAGCCCTTAATATCCTCACCACTAACACAATGAAAAAAGCTAGAACTACTCATTTCATTACCTACTGCTCTCCAGATTAATCTCCATTCTGTGCTGCACAATGACAGGGTCACCATGGGGTTTCCATGCCACTGGGGCTGTGTAAGGAAGTACGCGGCCTGTGCAAATAAAAGCAGGGGAATTCTTTATTCTCACTCTTCCTAACCTAGGGTTTAATTCCCTTTCTTTTGTAAAATGAAAACCAGTCTTTTCTCAGAACATAAATGATCAATGCCAGCTTTCCCAAAGGAAAATATTACAACTGTGTACAGCTTCTGCCAGAGTTAAAAATCTTTCTTAGAAGGATCTTGGCTTAAAAGTAAGCTCCGAGTGCTCCAAAACAGTCACAGATAGTCTAAAAACGAGCAGGTGCCTCATGAAATGAAGATTAAGATTTAGAGTCCAAATCTGGTGCCCTTCAGGCAAAGGATTCCCAAGGCAGAAGCTCCTAAAGCGGCTTTTGTTAAGGTTTCATAGAAGTACCAGGAGATTGTCAAAGACTAGGGAATGCGATTGCAGCTCTTATTACGCCTCAAACAGCACCCGTTACTCTGCGTTTATCCCACCTATTTCACGAACCTACCACTCCTTCAGGCAAACACTTACAAAGAAGCCAACACTCCTTCACTCACAGGGTATTTATTCAGAGCCGTGAGCGGGGAAATCAGGCTGGCTCTGGGTACAGCACAGCCGAGCAGCTTGGGGCAGCACAGGAAGGGTGCCTTCCCCTGCCCTCCAAAAGCTGAGCACTGAAAATGCAAAGTGCTTAACGGACCAAGAAGGGCAGGGAGCTGCCCAAAAGACACCAACATGGAATAGAGGGAATAGACATTTCCTTTCTTCCTCTCCTCCTTGAAATTTACTGTAGCTAGAACTGAATAAAACAACTGAGTTTCTGGAATACAGATAGTATCTGAGATTTCTTGCTGCCTCTGTCAACAACTTTCAGACATTTGAAAGCACAGCCATAATCCTCCTTTCACTGCAGCAGAGAATATGAGAGTGGAACACGCAACAGCCTTCATTTTTACTCAGAGATCAAACCGTTCCTCCCAAGCCCTCCCTAACCCACAGAGCAATGCCGGGTGAAGCCTCGAGAGCTCACTGAGCCCGTCAGTCCCGTTCCAAGGAATCAATGACAATTTCTGGGAATAGCCTTCTGCTTAACACCACAGGTCGATCAGTGGTAAAGTTCTGTTAATATATAGTTACACAGACTGGCTGGTGGACGCTTGGTCCTTTCCAGAATATCTAGTTCAGAGCAACTCAAGCTCGCAAATGAGCAAAAAGTTAATAAACTTAGGCAGACAACTTTACTTCTGCCCTCATTAAGGATCCTACCATATTTCTAAAACAAACACAAGTTCTTGTGTCAGCCTTTAGGTAGCAATCAAAAGAAGGGGATGGGCAAGCCGCACCACCACGGCAGGGGCAGCTTCTGGAAAAAGACTACACACCTGCACGCACGTTCTCACATCCTTCCTCCCAAGGAGGGAAGGCTTACAACAACCCCACTCACCACAGAGAAACTACCTCCAAGGGAAAATAAAATCGTGTCAACAGAGACCTGTTCAAGTACACATCTGCTGTGAAAAGACTGTCCTGACCTGGCCCCTGGTAAAAATACTCCATCTGCTCAGGCTCTCACCTATTACAGAAGGAAGTCATGGATGTTTTCACTTCAGTATCTCTACACTTATCACCATTGGGAGAGAAGGGACAGAGGACTCAACAACATTTCAAGTGTGAGGTAGCTATATTTTGATTTTCCAGGACAGCAGCAAGGTGGCTGAAACAGGCACATCTCCACAGGCAATCAGTGACCCAATGATCATCATGCCTTTTGAATATGCTGTGGCATTTACAGCTGCGTAGAGGTTAAAATCATAGGCTGTCAGCTTCTGTAGACTGTAAAGAAAATATGATATAAAACACTTCCATAGGCTTCCTTTCAGAAATAGAAGAACTCTCCCTTCTAGGTCCCTCTTATTTATTTTCACTGTCAAACCAAGCACATGCTGAGAAGCAAGAATTGCCCCAACCTCTCGCTAGATAACCCAGGGGAGTTTTCTCTCATCACCCACAAACTCTTCCACACGATCCCTGCTATTCATGCACTGAAAACAACTAACAGGAAGCTTCATCTGAGAATTCTTGGCTTTTTCACTCCTGCAAAAAAAGCTAGTATGAAGCAAACTAGTTCATCACCTTTTCCCTACAGTACATAAATATTCAACACCCACTGTCAGCCCTGGGAAACGTGAAAACCAGTCACATTTTCAGTGCAAGCATCTGTTCTTCCCTAAAGTAAATCGCTTTTTTTATATTATCCAGACTTTCCCTTCAAGCATTTGAAAAACAGATACTGGTGTTCCTGAAGCAGACCAGAAATGAAAGGCCTGGATCCTTCTCTCGCTGTGTCTGTTGGAACACAACATGTTTTTTTCCCCGTGCCTTTTCTGTAAATAAATAAACAATATCAAGATTTTACAAGTATTTATGTTTCAGTAGCAGAGGCGAGTGTCCAGGGTGTGGTGGAGGGGTGTTTGGGCTGGAACCCTTCACTTCATCCCTCCGTTCCAAAAGCAGTTTCTGTGATGAATGGGTCTGAAATACCCCTTCAAGCTGGCTTCTCTTCTATACATCTAAAAAGAACGGAACAAAACCAGAAACCAAAGCCACAGCCCAAATACTGGTATTCCTGGAAAAAGAACAGCCAGCAGGGAATGGAGTTCATTACATCACCTCATTGCATCATGATTATGGGCTCAACTAAGGAGTTACCACCAGCATCCCAAGACCACCTAAAAGAATAAATACTGGAGCATGCCTTTTTGGAAAATAAATAAATAAATAAATCGATAAATAAATCCCAGAATGCCATGCACCTATTATTACAAATATTTTATTTCCTTCTTTCATTAATATATGCAAAGCAATCAGATTAGAGCCACAGGAGGTAATGAAAAAACAGCTAAGAGATAAGGGTCTCTCTGTGTGGTTGTGCTATGCATGTTTGGGTCCTATTTTAAAAGGAGACCTTGAGTCTACTTTTGCAGTGCTTGGGGTAAATACCAGCTATAAAATTTTCAAGGCAGGGAGAACCACCATCCTGCAGAAGGAATATTGTGATCCCTTAATTAAGTGGAACCCTAACATGATGAGCCCCATTATCAGGCTAAAGGCTGGAAGAATCCTACAGAGAAAGGAGAGGATAAAGACTGAAGATGAAGGTCAACATATCTGGCAACAGTCTTGACAGAACCAGGCAGCTCAAAAGATGCAAGGAAAGCTAAGTTTGTGGGGGTGGAGAAGGATCTTATTTGATGAAGGGCTTCTCATTCATTTCTTCCATCTGTGTTATCTAGTCTAATAAAAACGTTATCTCTTCCTACAGACCTTGTGTCTGAACACGCTCTCTGTGCAAGGGAGCTACGTCCTTAACACAGCGCACGATGCTGTAACCAGGTCTGCAAGAAAGAAAACCACAGGACACAGCCCTGGGCTGCACAGAGGCACTGGCGAGGAGCAAGCAGATTGCACGACCTCCATGTTTGGTACTCCTCCAAGACAGATATTGATAACACTGAATCTGTCCAGAGGTGTAGGAATGGTTTAAGCACGGAGAAACGTACCATTTTAGACAGAGGTTCCAGGATCTCAACCTGTTCACCTTATCAAAGGGAAAGGTAACTGGATCAAAGTAACTACATACCATCACAGAAACAGAAATTTGATAAAGACTGTAGAGAATCTTAATAGATAAAAGAAGAAGATTGAAAGGCAGAACTTTTAACGGAGAGGTTAATTAACAACTGAAACAATGAACTGCGGAGGCCTGCACATTGCTGACAATTGTCAAGTTAAGATGGGATGCTTCTCTAAAACATCTTTTCAAGTTCAAACAGGAATTAATCCAGAGAAAGCCTGTATGAGAGATCACAGCTTTCTGATTTTTATAATCTCCAAATGCAGCAGAGTAGCAGTACTGGATTTCAGGAACGCAAAGCTAAGTCAGTTCAGGAAGGAGCACAGGAATAGCTCACTAATATCAACTGGAATATTTGCATGAGCAGGACTCCACTCACATTGAGCAACGTGCAACCAAGGGGATTAATAAAAGTGACAAGCATAGAAAATAAGACTGAAGAAACCTACTACCTAATAAAATTAAAGTAGGTTGATTTATTTAGGAAAAAAGCTGACATGTCTGAAGCAAGTCATCACTAATGAGGCTTTTATACAGACCAAGTGTAACAGGCGGGAATAAAGAGGTTATAGTGTATTAGTTTTGTTCTGAGGTAAAAAACCAACCAGCTGACTCGCAGGTACCACTGGCTCCTGCTGCAGGCTGTGACAGGAGAGACGGAATCCAGGTGGAGACCCGGTACAGTATGGGATCACTTCTTTGGAGACTGATACTGTGATGCACATTCTTTATTTTAAACAGTCTTCATTCAGCACTGTAAGAGTTTCCCCGTTTGATTTATGAATCAGTGGATCTGAAGAACGTTAAGTACCCAGACTTACGCATAGGAAAAGTTTAGGCTGATCCTGGAAGAAAACTCCAGGCACTGAGCAGCGTTTGCTTTGAAACCCGCCAGAAAAGCTGCTTACCAAGCATCCCCTAGGGAGCAGCCTGGACTCCAGAGACAAAGAGCCTAGGAGACCCACCACTGTAGGTATTCCCCACTCTCCTCTTGTGAGGTTTGCGGTCCATGTACCAGATGTCTGGCAAAATCGCATTTCCTTCTGTATCCTCTAACTGTTCTGAAAGCGACTTTGGCTTTTTCAGTTATCTGGAAGTTGATTTGTTGCTTTAAAAGAAGCACCTGCCCCATAAGCCTGTCTTTTTCACTGCGCTGCAAACATATGCAAGATGTTTATGATAGCAAACAGCAGGAGTGTTGAGGAGTCTCACCAGCTCTAATTAAAGCAGGCTCATCCTACAATTTTACCCATGTAGAACTGAGCTTGCTTATTTGTTTAAGTGCACAGGCTTAGCTTGCAAATACCAAAATACAGGTGTCAGTATATGACAACCGTAAGCTGCTGAGAAGGGAGTTTTCTGCTAATCCTTTTGAGCAGATGTGTTGCGGCAGATCAAAGAACACAAGCTCCTGCGGGCTGGACTAGCACACATCCTGGGGACACGGCAGGGAAACGCTCGTTGCTTCCCTTAACAGGAACACCACCATTAGGATGAGCGCAGTGACAGGCACGCTCGGACTCTGTCTCCACCAGTCAGCAAATCCATGCTAATCGTCTTGTCACGGGCACTATCCTAGTGCCCCAGAACACAGCCAGTGCCCCACAAGACCCCGCTCTTTTTCAAGGGAGCAGGAGCTACCGTGACTGTTATGAAAGATCCTCTTGTGGGATGCAGTGCAAAGGAGGGACAGAAATTCAGTCATGCAACGGAGAACCCCTCCCTTACTTCTTGGTGCTGGGAAGCAATGTCTCTTCACATAATCCCCAAAAGGGCACGGATGAGACGGCTCTGCGGGGACATGGCAAGGATGATAAACACAATTTCACTTTGTTGCTACAGGTGAACAAGTATCTCTCTGGTAGGAGTCCAGCTGCACCGCAGTCTACAACCCAAGCCGGCGGGATGCCGACTGCTTCAGCCAACGGCTGTGTTGTCAGCACCAATAATTACCAAAGACAGACCACCAAGCAAACAAGTCTTTCAAATGAACCGCTCACTTCTCGTGTTTCCCAGAAAAAAATGCTCCAACAGTGAGATCTCCGAGCCATACCAAAGGCATCTTCAGGACAGGGGCTCCTTCTGAAACCCAGCCACCAAGACAGAGAGTTCAGGGTGACAAATCTGTCCCATACAAAATAAGAAAGAAGAAAGAACAAAGGTGAGTCGTAATATCAGCCTGTGCCTCATCTGTCCTTTCCTTTCCCAACCGCTGAAATAAATACTCCGCAGTGCCTTTGATTTGGGCATTCTCTTGGATTTTACAGATGAGTAGATGTTTGGATGATGTTTGACGAGCAATCTTCCTCTGCATTAGCATGGTAGTTTAAACTGAGTTTTAAACTCTCTCTGGAGTCTCTTGAAGGTTCACAGGATGGCAGGAGAAGACTTCCAAAGATACAACCAATGGTCTCAAATTTTGCCTTTAAAATTCTGTAATGGGCACATCAGATATCTGGGGAAACAATGACGACTGTGTCCTGACTTCCTGGCTTTCTGGAAAGGACAGAGCCTGCAACTAAAGCAACACACCCTCCTTTCACTCCACACTACAATCAAGGGCCAGATGAATGTGTTAGCTGTGAAGAAACACAGAAATGACAACGTTTGTGTATTCCAGTTCAGCCTTTTCAGGTTCATGTGTAGTTCAATGACTGCTCTGCTGAAATATTCAGTTTTCCAGGGACTTCTCCATCTATTGCAAACATATTGCATGCTTTTTTTCCACAGCCAAAATGACCTCTGCTATTTAAGGCTCTCTAAATCTTTCTTAAGTTAACAGCCCCTCTCGGTAGCTTGCCAATCTTTAACATTTTCCCAACAATGTTTAGACCCAACAATCTATTTTTTTTTCCCTTTTTTTTATTACCCCTTGAGAGTTACTGCAGGGAGAGTTTAAGGAATGTAAGCAAATGAGACAGAGTGTGTGGCAGTCAAAATGACAGATGAATGACATTTGGGAAGGCCTGACGGTTAGGTGGAGATATATGTAAACATCCACACCGCCGCTCGCTGAACTCGGCACACGGGGCTGGGCAGCGCCGGACAGACAGGCTGCCTCGGCCGTGCTAACCGGCCCTTGCTCGACAGGGTACCAAACTTCCGTGAGATGATATAAATCTCCAGAAAGCTATGACACTCATCCTTGGAGAAAAGGTAAGAGTTAGTACAAGCGTTGTTCCGCTCTAAGCAAGCATTTCTGCACAGATGTGCCACTGCAGAGCGACAGCCCGTGCTGTCAGACCCCTCACCAGCAGCCTGCGCAGGGTTTACAGAGTTAAACGTGAAGCATTCCTCCTCCTCCAGGTGCCTGCAGCCCACAGCCAGCACACAGATCGTGCAGAGAAATTAAAAACAGAATTTGGGGAAAGGAGGGGTGCGAGGTAATGTATCATTTTATATGGCCAGTTAAGCATCAGCGTTCTGCTATCAGTGCAGCACAAGAGGGGAAGGGAAGGAACAGGGCACTCGGGAATAAGGACCCAGTGATGAATGCAGGAAGCCCATTTCCAAGGCAGTGAAGCTGTAAATGAGTCAGTACGTGGCAACAACGTGGCTGAAAGAACAACATGGAGAAAAAAAAAAAAAAAAGCCAGAGGACTTGCAGAAAACTCACAATGGCAGTAAAACGCCCAGTATTAAACAGAAGAGACAGAGATTGTTGGGAAAGGGCATTTGGCAGGCACGGAGATAAGTGAGGATGGGCCAGTGCCACATTACTGCTGCGTATGTGAAACCAATGCTTCTGGTAGCAAAGAATAAACNAGGTGGCTAAAAGAAAAAAATGGGAAAAAAAAAAAAAAAAAAGCCAGAGGACTTGCAGAAAACTCACAATGGCAGTAAAACACCCAGTATTACACAGCAGAGACAGAGATTGTTGGGAAAGGGCATTTGGCAGGCACGGAGATAAGTGAGGATGGGCCAGTGCCACATTACTGCTGCGTATGTGAAACCAATGCTTCTGGTAGCAAAGAATAAACCTCCTGTTTTGCAGAAAGATGGCAGGCATGGGCAACGAACGTTGCTGATGGTTCCTCTAGTCTTGGGACAGTGTATCCTGAAGGACCTCACTTTCTGCAAGAAATGGCAGTAAGATTTGCAAGCTGCTATTAGAGTTCTGTCATATTAACCAGTCTTAAGGGTACGGAGCCCTTCTCATGAATACAATAAACGGCTGCTATACTGATGTAAGTTCTTTCCAGTTCAAATATTGATAGGGGAGTTGTGATCTACACTGGCATGACAATTTATGTCCAGTCTGGAGTCATCCCTTGTTTTACAGACATAAGGCTAACAGGTTGGTTAGAGGTCAAAAATGAAGAAACAATTTTCATCATTCTTGATTATCTTTGAGAGATCCTGAAACAAATGGAAGCTGCTCAGCCATTCAGTCGGTATTCCATATTTCACTCTGACAAGGCTCTGGCATCATGAGCAGAGGGAAACCTGAGCAAGAGTATTTCCTCCCATTAAACCTTCTTTACTATTAAATCTTTCAGTCGTCAGCCAAGCATTTCTTCGGTGAGTTGCAGAGGTTTTTTAAAGCAAAATACAAAGTTTAAGGTACCTCCTTTCTACATACTCACATTAGAGTCTTGTGACGTGTTTTGATTTTAATTAATAAAGCTGCCAGATGCTGTGGATCACTGACTATAAGACGAAACTAATACCTCTTCAGCCAGGCACTGCTAGTACATAGCCCCATATATCCCCAGGTATTTGCTAGCGGAATGAAAGCTTGTTACAGCTATCCGGCTCAAAATTAACTGACAGTATCAGCACAGATGCAATTCATGACAAGCACCATCTCTCAAGTTAACAGTAACTGTTTACTAGGTTGCCTGATTTGCAAGGGTAGCCCACCCTGAGCTACCATCTCATGTCACAACCGACATTTAAATAATAAATGGTAGCTCTGCTTTATTCAGTGAGGCATAGTCTAGGCTTTGCTAAATTTAACCATCCAATTAACCTAGCAACATTCATGATTTGAGAGTTTTCAGAGTTCACTACTTTCAAGGAGGCAAGCTCAGTTACACCAATTAACATTCTCTCTCTAAACTGCACAAGCAGCTACTTCCCAGGTCTTTCTGTGGTCTGAGAGGCAACGAGAACAACCGAGAGTCTCGCAGCATCTTTTCAAGATTCTCAGATGAAGATCACACTCTTACAGGTAATGCCAACCCCCTGGCTTGCTCTGGGCTCACATAAAAATAGACACACACTGCTGCTTTACCAGTAGTGAGAAATTGTTGCTGGCAAAAAATAAAACAAAACAAGTCTGAAAGACGAGTTAATTTTGTACAAAATTAACTATGATGTCTTAGCCCAAACCCTTTTCATTAGCTGCTGCACATAGAACAGTCACCATTTCTTTTTAACCTTAGGCTAATACAAAACACACCTATCTCCTGCTGGCACGACTGCACACATTTCTTCTGCAAGCTCAGTGCAGGAGACAGTATGCCCAGAGATGGGCAATGGAAATTCTTCAGGTCACTTCAACCCAACGTACACACACGGCTACAGTATCTGAGCAGCAATCACAGCGAATCCTGTCACCTCCAGCGGGCTTTCCCCCTCTATCGCACACAAAGCTGGCTCTCCAGAAAGAGGTAGCTTGTAGCATCTCTCCTTCGGTTTATGCAGATCACACTGCAGAGCACGAGAGTGCTCTGAATATTAAGCTACTGCACCTAACTTTTTAAAAAATAAATGTATAAGCTGAAGAGGAAAAACAGGGAAGACTTGGCAGATTATACCTGGCTATTTTATTCCAAACCTCTTGTGTATCCTCACATGCCTTTGCAAGTAGGACAAGACCAAGGCACCTGCCCCGAAGCAGTGGGGTCTGAGCGGTCACTTCTCAGCCAACACACCTGCTACAAATTCAGAGCTTTTGCCTTCCAACTACCTGCCCCCAAGAACAAAAATACAAAGTATATCAGACCCTTGAGGCAGCACAGGGAATACAACTTTCCCAAACCCTGCTCTAAAATTCTGGGAATTTGCAATGGGTTTTAAAACACTCAGCCCCGGATTTCACAAGGATGGATTCTTTCCTGGACCTCTTCAGTTTAATCTCCTTAAGCCTGGGAGTTAAATCTTCATCTAGAGTGAAAATATTTTACCACTGTAATCTAGTTACGAATATTTACACAATTTGCCCCAAATTCTCTCATTACAGCTGCCATTCTCAATTATTCACAGGTAGTGGTACATGCAGTTTCCGTGGAAACCTGCAGCTCACGACCAACTGATGTGCAGCCAATTGCGGGCAATGGGCACTCGAGCAGAACTGGTCGGCTGCGTAATTATGCTGGTATTTGACCATCTCGAACGTACAGGTAGCAAAGGACTAGTTTACATTTCAGTGTCTAAATTTCAAACTTCTTAACTATTCCAGGAAGCAACCAAGACCCTGTATCTCCCAAAGCATAATAAACTTGATGAGGAGGCTGTAACTTTTATGACACATCACATTTTCAACATTTCACTATCATTTTCTTTATTTACCACTGAAAGTAAATGTCAGATTACACCACCATAAAGCTGGTCATAAGTGATTCACTCCATTACACTTCAGGACCTTCCGTACTTTTAACTAGTGAATCTGTGCCAGTAATTTGCCTGAAAACATGCTGCCTTTTTTTTCCCCTCCGTTTTTCCTTCCAGTAGTAGCTATTTTATTAAAAAAGTGAGTATTCACATAACAAAACTCCTTGTTCCTTTAAGCTTCTTTCAGCGTTTAACACTCTGAATGCTGTGGCGCCCCAGAAGCAGGTATCTTTGAGCAGCTCCTTGGAAATGCTGTTTGGGTTATACTGATGCAGAAGAGAACAGAAGTGTATCCTTGTCGGGCAGAGCTCTGAAGACATGCAATATTAAATTGCTGAAGCCCGGCCATACAGCGAGGGCTGCCCAGCTATCACCCCACGCTCTCTGAGACAACACACCGCATTGCTTTTCTGTTTGAAAGACTCACACTTCTCCCTGATATATAACATTCTTCTGAGGTGCTGACTTTCTCCAGGCACCAGCAGTGCTTCATCACCTACACATCATATTTTCACACAAGCTCCTCCACATTTTTCCCCATGCAGCGCCCCAGGCCAAGGCAGAGGCTGTTTCGTAGCACGTTCAGCAGGACACAGGGCTACAAATCCTTCTTTTCCAATCTGATCTCTTCAGGAGTCAAGCAACGATTATGCTGTAACCAGTGATAGTCCTGGCGATCATTTAATCTCTGCGTTACCTCGTGCTATAGATACAAGTTTGTCTGTATCCACCTAGTGTCCTCTCCTACCTAGATTTTCAGACCCGCGAGGCAGAGCTGACGCTAGCACGGTGTGTGCCGGCATGGCATGCTGTTTCCATGGGGTCTTCTCAGGCTCCGCAATCAGAGCTTTCGTTACTCTAATGATGCAGTTAATGGCCCAACTGAACACCTTCCTCTGCTGCCATCCAGGAAACCAACTCAGATTTCACCACAAGTAAGACATCACAAAACTTACTTTTTTAATCCAGGACTTTTCCACTTAGCATAGTCTCAGGATCAGAGTTACGGATTATGTTTCTGGTGTAAAAACACTATTGAGTTAATCCCATGTGAAGTGCAGCCACCTCGGGGACAGTTACAGAAGTAGCACCACTCAATGACAGCTAGATGCTACAGCAAGGAGCACTGCTCTGACTGGTGGAAATACTCAGCAGTAAGAAATAAAGCTCTAACTAAAGGCAATAGATTAAAATAATTTGTTGCACCTGCTTTGCTCAAAATTTAGAGTTTGCCAAATGTAATTTCCAAACGATTCGGTTTGGAAAATCCTCAGAGCTCATAGAGGGAACCCTCTACACATTACTAAATAAAGCCAGACTGGTAAGGCACTTGCAAAATTTCTTTATGAAAATCAACAGCTCTGTTGGGAGAGCAACAAATGGAATGCCTACCCAGTACTGCTGCACAGAGCAGCTGACATGATAACATACAAACATGTCCTGAAAAGTGGTCCTCTGCTCTGAAAATCGTCAGCAGATCATAGGCAGACTTCTTTTATAAAAATATTGTGGTATACGAGTAACCAAAAGGCTGCTATTGATTCTGTTGTTGAAGTAGAAGGTCACCATCTAAGACAGCTGACCAGTGGACTGAAGATAAGCACCATCAACCTAAGGAGCTGTGCTTGTATTTCAAACAAACTTTGGACTTCTGCGTATTTGCTCTCTTAAACGGTACTCAGTGGAAAGGCAGTAGTGTTTCAATTAGAAACAAAGTTCACTTCCCCCTCCTGCACGGGACTGAAAAAGAGCCTGGGAGACATGCTGGTGATGGGGAGAAACAGCAACGAGACTTCCTATGCTTTAGCCATAACTCTACTAGAAGTTGTATTTAACTACAAAGCCTCAACTCTAAAGATCACAGTCTTTAATGAGTATCTGTCATGAGTGTCTTGAAGACAGAACGGCCTACTACAAGAAATGCCAAAATAACTTTAAAAATCCTGAAAGGGTCATGCTAACAGTAGCGCTACAGAGTCATCCTTAACTGCGTAACTATGGAGTCTGGGTAATTTCTGCTGGTGAATCTTGTGCCTGCACCACTCTACCTGCTCTTGCATAGTGGCTGTAAATTAGCAATTAATGTCACAAGGAGATCAAGTTCAAACTTTGTTATTTGGCAGTGAGGTCCAGTTTCCATGAAATCCAGCACTTCATGTCTCAATAAACTGAAAAGTACATAAAGTAATGAATCACCAGGTTATATTCCAATTCTGCAGATTCATTTTTCAGCCACAGAAAAACAACACTTGCCAGGCTTAGAATAGCAGCACTGATCTAAAGGACAACAGTGCTGCAATTTTTTAAAAAAATGTATACCATAAAAGAACAGGTTAAGTGATAAGAGAAGGCATTTCAATTCTATGCTTCAATGAATATTAGTGACACAGTTGTTAGGAAGGTGGAGAAGATGAGCTGTCAAGTTTTGTGACTTAACTTATGTTTCAGGCAGTTTCGTTAAACACACCAATTTTTTTTTTATGGACACCTTTTATGTATTTGCCATTGGTCAGACGAAGGGACCATATGGCAGCACAGACCTAGACAGGACAGCCCTGAGCTCTCCTGCCTTTCTGTATATAAAAGAGCAACAAAAGACCAAAAGGACCAGCTCTGTCTGGCTCAGCTCTGCTCGCTTCTCAATTTACTCCAGCGTTGCTTATGACTTGCGTAACTGACAAATAACATCTCGCTTGTGTTAGGACTAAATGTTCTACGAAAAAATGGGAAGCTGGCTTCAATCAAGTCTCAGTGGGTTACTATCACTTACTGTCCTTCATCTGCGCCAAGCAGCTCAAAATCCTCTACTGGGGAGCCTGAACATTAGGGCAGGTCCACTGAGCCAGGGCTGAATTTTAGCGAGGTGCCATTGTAGCGAGCAGAAAATTGCCTTGGTGCTCAGCTGCTTTTCAGATTTCCCTTTGCTGGGGAAAAGCCCTTAGTCAAGCCTGGAGATGAGGGACGTGCCTGCTCCTGCTGCCAAACTCGATGTGAGGAAGAGCTGGGTGCAGCCTTTCACAGTTGCACAAAAAGGCCTTGGAGCTTTTTGCCCTCGTCGCAGGTACTGAGGCAAGCTGCAGAGCACATCCCGCTGCAGGGCCGCTTCACAAACGGGAAAGATCTTAGAAGGATTATAAATAACGAAGACAGGCTACTGCTACGAAGTGTGCAGAATTAAAGAGGCAACATCCAAAAGATTATATATGAATACAGAAGAGTACGAAGTAATCTGAACACAAGGAATCCGAAAAAACCCAAACCTGAGTCATTGAGGCTGGTTCCATCCTAGTGCACATCACAACCTCCCCCCCGAAGTTTCATCTTTTATCTAGTTTGACCCTGTGCACTAACTCACCTGGACAGACTGAGATTTTAGAGCTTTTCAGACACTTTCTCGGTTGCCACAGGAACAAGCAAAAAACATATGCTCGACCCACAAGACCAGAGACAGTCCTGGAAGATGGCAGCTCAAAAGGCTCACACAATATTCACACAATCCCGTGACAGAGAAGGTAAAGCAACTCCAGGGTGCTGCCCAGCCCTGTTTCAACTGGATGAGGACGATGATTTTGCTGTTGCAAACAACATATGTTAGATCACAACTAAATAGACCAGGACTTTTTAGTAGGGGAGACACAAACAAGAATGGGTGCAATAAAGTTTAACTATTAAATCCAGGTAAATAATACTACTAATAATAACAACCCGCTGTCACTTCTAATACAGAGACTACAGGGCATCAAATTATATTAGCGATTAGCAGGTATTTTTTCACACATCACAGTTAAGGTGGGGAATGTCTTGCTGTGGATATTATAGTACACACCATAGAAGTTAACGTTCAAAGAATAACTAGATTCTTCTTTCATTAGTTTGACTATACCCACTATCTCTAGCTCAAAAATGCCAGAAGTACACACCCGTAGAGGCTGGAGAAGGATGTATTTGAGGAATCATTGCTATACGCATGCCTTGTCCTTACACCCTTCCCTGGCATCCAGCACTGGCTCCTGGAAGAGACAGTGGGATAGACTGATCTTCAGTTTGAATCATTGCTGCTGTTTCTTAGGGCAGTAAAATACAATGTGAATTGCAATGCATGCTCCAGAAGAGCACAGAAACAGCATGGAGAATTTCAAGATGAGCTACAAAAGCAAGCCAGAAGCTAGAAGACAGGCCATACAACAGGGGCTTACCGAGCTCAAACTATTCAGCGTGTTGAAGAGAATTTACAGAAGCTTATATGGAAAAAGGGGTCCCAGAGAGATAGGGAAGAAAAGAGGGTTTACAGTCTCAGAAAGAGCAAAATGGCTTGGATTAAAATTGAGATTATACAGTTTCAATCCTTGAACTAAGTATTAATTACTGGAATAAACCAACCAGTTAGTGCCAGACTCAGTTATTTTGCACTGTTTTGATTACATAGCATTTAATTTCTTAAAGACATCCTTCAATCTAACTTTCAGAAATATCTGTATGGGTGAAACACAGAAGATGCAAGGGAGAGATGCTAGACATGGACACCCTGACCACTGAGCCCGCAGTCGAACTGGAAATGGACACAGAGCCAGGTATGTTGGCTGGTATGTGCTTGAACTGATGCAGCCTGCTCTTCCCCGGGTACTCCCTGAAAGCCTGAAGCAAGAGGAGTCTTACGGGTTTGTCTGCATTAGAAAGTAGTGTTAGGGACAGAATGTAATCCCAAGGAAATGCATTAACTACACAACATGGACTTAACCTTGCCATGACTTAATAGTGGGCGCAGCTCGCCTCATCAATGCAAAGCCACGTCCCATCAGACAGACAACTCCTCAGAATGATGCTTCGATCGAATACAAGTCTCTCATAAGGACCAGTCTGAATAGAGACTTGAATTAGGGGAAGAGGCTAGAGGTGGGTTTAACAAGTTGTTTTACAGTGTTGCCACACGTTGAATTGCTGATGCCAACCAGCCTGTAAGTCAATACACTGAAAGTTTTTGAGATCTTCTGGGATCTGCTAGGATGAGAAGCTTTAGATAAATGAGTTGTTAGCATGAAGGTAGGAACCAAATCAACGGCATCTCAGTCAAACTTCAAAAATTAAAATTCAGAATCCTGAGCAAGTCAGGAAAACAGTAAATCCTGCTCCTGAGCCTGACATGTTCCTCATGACTCAGTGCAGGAAATAGCCCCATTTGCTGTAAGCAAACACCAGGAGGAAGGACGTGACACTGAAAAAGGTGGCAGCCTGCAGAAAGAGATAGACACCACAACGTGTGTTCTGCAAGGCCAAGGTTGCTGGGAAAATCAAATCCAGCCATCCGAAATACGGATAAAAGTACCAAAATAAGTACAAGGAGAACCAAAAGACTTTCCCTCTGCCAACCACAACAAATCGCTCAGTAACACAAAATGTCAGTTGGCACTTGAAGCACAGTGGATGGCCAGACAGAGAGTGCATTTCCAAATCATTAACACATTGGGAACACACAGATGTGCAGTACAGCTACATCTGTGCATTGTAATTTCTACAGTAGTCACAACTTAATGAATCATCAATTGTGACAAGATCAATGAACCGAACTGAACAACAAACTAAAGCTGGTAAATTCATGCCCGGGGCAAGAGCTAAGGGTTTATTTTATTAATTTTTTTTTAGCACTTCTTTGATTTTTAGTGTCTCATTACTAAAAAAATGAATCCTTCAAAATCCTTCTCTTCCTCCTCTGCCCTCCCCCTGAAAGTCCTACTGCAAAAATATAAAGATTTTATTCATGTTTTCTAAATTCAAGTCCAGGTACTACTCATCTGATGAGCAATTTCTTCCTCAGGACTACGAGCACATAGTAGGCAGAAGTTTTAATGTTAGGACATGTGCTACATACCAATCAGGTGGACACTGATTGAGCCTACCACCTCTAGGCAAAACAACTGCTATTTTTTCCATGAGGCCACAATATTCCTGCAGGGAAAGTGTCAGCTAAGGTTCTCTGCGATGCTGCTTTTTGAAGGGACAAATTCACATCCAAGTCAAGCAACCAAATAACTTATTTGTAAAGAATACACCCTGAGTTTCCCTCTGGTCTGAACCCATTCAACAACTGCAATGCTGGGTTTGCTGATGACACATCTCCACGCATAATGTAGCTAGGTTTTGTGTCAGTGATATTCTTACAGAAAAAATAAAGCTGTCTTAACTAACCTCCTGACAGGAGGCAGAAGACAGTACCTAATCTTCTTACAGAGAATGGCCCATGCAAGCAGGAGCACTCCTTGCTGACCTCTTCACTCTTTCGGGTGAACCATTCTGATCTCTAGCATATGTAGGCTTTCAGTGGATCGGTACTTGCCGGTGCTTCAGCCTGGGCTCTTGTCTCCCTTCCTGACAGGCTCCATGGGACAGTAAGCTCTCTGCTTTGCCTGGTTTGTTTGTGGCACATTAGACATGGAACTCCACCTGGAAGGCACCTCCTCGAATTGTAGCGCTGCTGGCGTGCACTGCTCTTCCCTGCTGGGACTCAAAGTGACGGAGATGTAGGCTCACTTTAAAAGGCTCATTCTGTTCCTCCTCCTGACTTTCTTGGTCTGTCCTTCATACCGGATATCCTGTCATCTTGGACTATGCATTGCCCAATTCACTACCTTCCCCTGCCACAGCTTTTGCTAATACCACCCTGTGGGCAGTTCCTGCATTTCTCATTGGTATGTTTATGGTTACTGTTCTCTCTCCAAGGACTCTCTCCTCACTGGGACCAACTGTGGCATTGTCTAAATCAAATACATACAGAAAAATAAATTCCAGTATTTCCTTGCTTGTAAAAAAAAAAAAGCAAGCACCATTTTGGAACTGTAATACCAACAAGCAAGACTTTGGATTTTTAAGGTCTCCAACAGGTTAATGTTTTCAGTGCCATTCTAGTGGTCTCAAAGTAGCTAGAAGGTCATAATGCCAGTTCTGCTGCACGTAGCGCTTTGTGCTGATTTTATTTAAAGCATTCAGCATCCTGTGCTGACAGGCACTCTTATCGCAGGGAAATTCCCCCCAGTCCCATCTTGGAACGGCAACACAACAGTGAACATTGCTACACTACAGCTGGATAAAGTTATAGCTCTAATTGCTATTTAAACTTCTCCGCTCAACTTGGACACTGAGAACTTGGAAAGGTTTCATCCAGGCTGGACCCTTGTGATAAAAGGATTGAAGGAACAGAGCACAGGATTAGCACAACAGATGAATACATTGCGGTGTTCTCCCATGGCATCATCCAACCTGCCTCATCAAGGCACTAGATGATCTTGAAAAGACAGATCTTATTATACCTCACACCCGCTGGTTTTCCTTAGGATAAAGGATTTGAAAGAGCTATTCTGGAGCTCTGGGCAGAAAGAATCTGAGCAGGTGAGAGTGCCAGAAGGAGTCACTACTTTACTATCCAACCGAAATATCCACAAGACTAAACAGCTATTAGAAAACTCTATGGGGAAGGTGCTGTTTAACTACTACAAGATTAATACTTTTGTAAAGATTCTCTGGGCTTCTAAGACAGCAAGTGGAATGTATATATTTTACACCGTCTTTATACCAAACATTTTAGTTGCTAACAGCTCAAATAACAAATTAACAATGAATGGTCACAATAATTACTTCCTTGCATCCTAAATTAGGGCCAATTATTCCTTTTGCTCATTATCTGGGCACTGCATTTTAATAAGCATCACAAATGTAGAGCCTTCCTGACACCAGACTGTATAAAAACAATACAAGATCAACAAGAGATCTGTAAGGACAACTAGATATGGGACTTATGAATAAGCATGACGCACAGAAACCAGCTGTCAGAATGATCAATACTATGGGTCTTTAATGCAAAGCCAGCTTTGTTTTATACAGTCAACATCTCAGACCAAGACCAAAAGGTGGCTCATCAGTAGCAATTATGTGATTTTCCTTTTTCTGCAGGAGAGGAAGTTAAGGTACTTGTGAAATGTACAGGTACAGTAGGTGACACATGAAGTATACAATTTCCTACACAGACATCCTCTCTCCTGTACAGCTGTGGTGGCTACAGATTTATTAGCATGCATCGATATTCCAGTTTCATGGTTTTCTGGCTTTCATTTTAAAACAGTGATTTCTCCAAGAATGATTTAATTGGGGCTGTGATTTCTTTCTAGTGAGAGGAAGAAGATAAGGTACCGAACATAAGCCCAAGATGACTGTATAGAAACTTCCTTGCATGCAGAGATTTATGCTTCTGTAGCTGTAAGTACTGCATTCCCTACAGTCGCGGTTATCACATTCTGTTCTCTCCATGCTCCATTTTCCATTTAAGAACTTACTCTCCAGTTCTATTAAGTGGATATATTCTCCCACTTCTGCAGAAGAAGTTATAGAAGATCACTGTGGTGCTATGTCTTCTTAAGTGCCTGTGTAAGTTGTAGCATACCAGTAAATGACAACAGGTCACTAAGCTTTGAGCAGAGATTCTCTCAGCTATGAGCAGATATAGAAGATAATTTTACCAAAGTAGTTAAGGACTCAGAAAGGCTTTTCAGGACATCTTGCTCTTGCCCTTCATTTTTTCCTTGGAACCAAAGCAGATAATCCACATGGCATTATCAAGCAGTGTTTCCCATTCATTTCCAATAGTTCAAACGATGAGCTACTAACTCTTTCAGATGGCTATTCCATAACCTAACAGACTTCAAAGGCTCTACAAACACATACCAGCAACTAACTTTATTAGTCAGCAGGAGATATCAGCAGGACTGACATACAAGCTACAGCGAGCACATCTGTCAATAACAGGTTGCTACAGACGCTGTCAGAACAAGGCATCTTGAAAGAGATCCAGCAATAAGAAAGGTCTTTTGAAACATCTGATGATAAAGATCTGTTATTTTAGCTTCTGATGGTCACCAGTAGATGTTAAATCTGACAAGAAATGTGATTTTTTTTTAGTCTGACAAGGTTTACAGTTGCAGTTACTCAAGCTGTTTAAAGGAAGTAACTTCTTTCTTGCCTGTTCCAGATGAACTAAATACATTTCCATTACAGTTCCTTTTACAATAAGAAACTCACTAAGTTCTAATTGTGGATTCTCATGTGTGGGGATTTTTTTCTTCTCTGAAAGACTTCTAGATCCATGTATACACAGTTCATTAATAAAAGTATTTTCTTCTGTCTGCCAGTCCTCCAAACTCAATTTATTATCTGAGAGTCACCGGGTCCAGCCTCAGCACAGTTATTACCAGATAAACATTTTGAAAGCCAAATCAGGGCTCACTGACTCCTCATCAACTCCACTTTCTTGTTTGCTTTTTTGTTTCACTGGTAGTGCAACAATGCTCTCTATCAACATGTTCCTTAAATATCAGTTTTGAAATGACCAGATGCATTAACAACCTCTGCACAAAAGGTGGGCATTAAATTGACAGTGTTGTAGAGATGCTGTAAAGAGGACAGTCAAAAAAAACCACAAACCAAGCAAGAAAAGCCAAATCACCTTAAGTGATGGGGATAATAGGAACAAACATAAGAAATACTAAGAATTTTTGCTATAAGCCTGGCACATACTGCTTGGAAACAAGAGGAAACAAGACAAACACAGGTGCATTAGAGAAACAGAGAGAAGCTATGCTAGCCAGTGACCAACTGAATGAAAAAAGCAACTGTGATCCTAGCATACGCTTCATGGTGCACCTCCAAAATCCATGGATCCACCAGTGTTTCTGGAAAGACACTTGCAGCGTTCCTTGTGTGGACATCTTTAGTTGAGTGTTCAAAAAAAAGTACTTGAAATCAAACAGGAAGAGGTGCAGAACAGGACCATTAAGACCACAAGAACTGAAAAGAAGATTGGCAGATCGTCTGTGAAACGATGTGGGGATTTTACTGCCAGGGGAGGCTAACCTGGCCACTTTCCGGTACCGATTAGAACATTGGCTAGCACGCATCTCAACTGAAATACTCACATTTTCCCAACAAACGTATTTACTTCAATCTGTTACATTACACCTATGTTGTTCTGGCCTTTTCTTCCTTCATATAACCTAGTTCAAAAAGCTTTTGGGACATCTCCTTGGGAGCCTTCACTTTGTTGGTGCACTCTCCTGCCCCTTTTAAACTACCACTCTTTTTAGCCTATGCTGGAGCCAAGGTTTCCACCCTCATTTACTGGCTACCAACACCATGAGAATCCCATCCCTGTCTAAGCTTTCAGACATTGTTGTGGCCGCAGGGGTCAGGGCACGTGGGAATGCCATCCTTTCTGCAGTGACGTGAAAGGCAGTGCTGGTGGTTGCTGTCTCCCAGCTGGGACCGATGATCTGTTCCAATGGAGAGTCAAAACAGATTAGTTTAAACCACAGACGATTTAATCTAACCTGTCTGATTTCAAACTGGAGCAGAGATGCAGGAGCAGTCATCTGGCCATCCCTGGTCTCAGCTGGGAGATGGCAACCCACAGGGATGCCTCCCCAACAAGACAAGAACCTGCCTGCGTGAGCACATCTCTGCCAGAGAGTATAACGAATCTGTTTGTGCCTCATTTCCCTATTGGAACAGGCTGAACGTTTTGATAGCGGAGCAACAGTAGGAGAGCAGCCTGACATACTTTCCATGACAATCTCCCAGGAAGCTGTAAGATAGCATAGAGTGCAAAGCAACCTGTCTCTACACCCTGAGCCCAGGAAGAGAGAGAAAATAATGCCCAGGGCTCAATTATCAATTTTCAGAACAGACAGAAGTTACCGGTTGGTTGCCACAAGGCTCTGAATGAGCATCCACGTTTCTGAATTACCTTCATGAGGGACTTGAGAAATGGAGCAAGTCGAAAGTATACAACTGCTATTGGCAACAAAAAGCCTTGGCTGAACATGATTTCCAGTACCGAAGTCAGTGCTTATAAACTGCTGAATAAACTTGGAACAAACCAATCCTGCGAGACAAGAAGCTCTGAGAAGTCTTTTTACAGGATACAACTGCACACTTACTACAGCTGCACACTCACAACTTCAAGCTACCTAGTATCTGGCAATACGAACCCTGCGTTAGAGCTTTTGTAGAATTCTGTAGAATACACTTCCTTCTTGTTTGACACTTAAAGCTCACTTGTTTTTAACCGGGAAGTCCTTTCTGAATTGCAGGCGCTGCTTTTGGGTGTTGCAGTATCACTGATGCCATAAGCTTGCTGATAAGAACATGACGACATCCCATCCTGTTACAGACGTAATCTCATAGGACCTCACTTGAGAGGCAATATGCAGAAACAGCCATTTGCTGTAAAAGAAAAATGTTCTCAAGATTAAGAGGTCAATACCTTTTCAGACAGAAGGTTTTATGGGAGGGCACAGCTCCAAAGGGTTCAGCTTGGCATTAACTATGTGATATTTCATATAAAACTTTTCAAAGGTTTTATTTCTTGCTTCATAAACTTGTGGAATGAACCTGGATGTTGACCTTAGTGCATGGCAGTCTTCTGATGGAACTTGCTATCATGGATACATTATATGGTTATGTGCCATTAGTTAATCATTTAAACAGAGATAAGAAATGGAAATTATGGCATTTGGGTCTGATACATTCTAAAGATCTGCTGACTCTCCTGTTTGGAAAAGAGAGCAACAACACTTAAAACTTTTCTTCAGCTGAAAAACTTACTTGTCTCCCATTCACAGCCAAGAAAGTCTTTCTTGTTAAATATTATAAACAAGAAACTGTAAGACTAACTTTCTTATTGAATCCAGTCTTTGAAAGTAAATAAATAAAATAAAGAGAACCTGAAGTTTCACATCTGGATTGAGATGATAGGTGTTCTATATATACTAAAAATTAAATAGCTGAAACCGTTCTTCAGATACTGTGGCAGTCTAGGTATCGACAGCGTGGGACATAATGGTGATAAAAGCAAAACAATCTCTGTAAATTTTCTTGGTGTAATTGAAACAGGTCGCCGATTCTGCTCAATCTTCTGTGTGCTACGGCACAAAGAGGCCGCCTATTTCCCCTTGAACTTTTGGGATTCTTCTAGCCACTCTTCAGTACCTGAGACATCACTGGAGTTCTTAGCAAGGATGACAAGGCTCCTAAATTGACTCATCAACCCATACCAGGCAACCTGCTGTCGAGCAGCACAATACACTCCTTCACTGTGAACAGTGTTTATACCTTAATAGCATAAGTCCATGTGAGCTGGGATTTACATTCTTCTAGGTGACAACCTAAACTTCTCAATGAGGCCACCATGAGTAATTGGCTTAATGTTTCCCTTTTTAACAAGGATGGGACATGCCGTGATCTAGTACCGAGCAAAAACACTCTGCCTTTTTCATGTCTCTGTGCAGCACTGTATTTCTGGATACGTCCCCGAGCAGTGAAGCACATGGAGGCTCACCATGCTGTAGCCCTTAGAAATGCAGTAGTTAGATGTCCATCAACTGCCTGCCTCATACAAAAAGGAAGTATTATTTGGATTGCCTGTGTAGAGAGCAAAGCGCAGGAGCAGGATCTCTGCCATCACAGCACTCCTTCCCAGGGAGAGACTAAATCAAGTTGGAACAGTTAATGAACATGAAACATCAAGAGGAAAGACCTGTCCTCTTCTGACCAGAGACATGAAGATGATACTACCAATCCCAGGAGCAGCAGGGTACGGGGAGCCTTAATTCATTTACACAATTAGTATGAGCACATCCAAATGGATTCAATTTCCCTTCTATAATTGTTTCAATTTTACAACACATTGCTAGAAATTCTTCTTGGCAAAAAGATGCAAAAGCAATGAAGACAAACATGAGCCCAAGTACAACGATCCGACTGATCCTTTTGTAACTAACCAAACACAAACAAGGATTACACATAGCTAACTTCTGTTTACAATTCCAATGACAAAATCACTTTTAGAGGAGTGTTTACAAAAAGGGCATATTGTTTCAGGCCTTCTGAGATCTAGCTCTCCGCAGAAACCATTTGTAACAGTCAAATGTTTATCATTTATAGCATTTCAAACAGGGTAACCCCAGGAACTGGAATGCAGCTGACAGATGGTGAAAGAAATTAAGCTCATGACATGGTTCGGTAAACAGCAAGCTACGAGAAGGTGGAGGTGCTTCCCACCCCGGGACAACTGCTGCACTTGGGAACTTTCTAGGGCTCCACTGAAACACACCAAAACCTCCCTGACTTCTGACAGCACAAAGCCAGCCAGGAAAACTTAACTTGTCAGCTTACCTTGAGACTGAAACCCAGTGTGCAAGCAACCCTTTCCCAGCTTTTCCGTCCGTCCCCTTTACCAGGAGCTGCGCTCCTGTGGAGCCTGGCAGCGCTCTCCAGGCAGGCACCTACATGCCACATGATTAGGAGTCGGGGATAGGGGCATGGGGATTTGTGCAGATCTGTGCTGAAGTGGGAATTGGAAACGGTATTTTCATTTTCATTTAACCTACTTTAAAACAGAGGGAAATGAAACTGAATATATTCAGTGTCACTTGGAAATGACTGCATGCTCTGGGTCACAGAAAAGTGACAGAAGACTGCTTATAGAGCATTAAAGAACCAGTTACAATTAAACAGTTTCCCAATTCTGGAAATCAAAACCTGTAACCAAATGTCCAAGCTGGAAAGTCCTGGGAGAAGGGATTGATAATATACTTTCGTTTCCAAAGAATCGATACGCTCCCCTCTGCCCCTTGAAGTCTTTTTTTTTTGCACTACTTTTCCCTATCTTCCTGTTGGATGGAGACTGCTGCTAGAAATCACAGACCGAAGGGACACTTCGGTGTACAAACGCTGCTATCATCACCCTTCCTAATGCAGTCGCAGTGCTGAACGCACAAGTCTCGTGGAAGGACACTGCGTAGACACTCCTGCGATCAGCCCGCTGCCACGGTCTTCCACGCCGGCAGCCGTCCTACTCACATTTCCTATAATCTTCCTATTTAAAAAGCTCTGTAATTCTCAGCATTACCACTGAATAATATATTTATTAATTTGTTAGTGCCACTAACTGTCCCCGAGGCTTTTCTTGGGAACGTGTGTCAGCTTATTGATTCTAGCTCTCCCTTCCCCGCACCGCTTTCCTCCTCTGCCAGGCAGGCAGGAACGCACTTCTGTGCTGCTTCAGGTCATAATTGGAAAAAAGATAGAAATGTTCAATATGACTCATACATAATTCAGCTTATCAGCTACCCAGGAGAAATGAGAAGAGAAGGTATATGCACGTCTATTTCTCCTACTATCAACAGGAGAAATACTTTCCAGTTACACTAAGCATACGTAGTTTGGTCACAACAGGATTTGCAGTTAGAAGGGAAAAATGAGAGACATGGGAGCAGAGAATGAAAGGGTAGCAGGGAACCGAACAGCTAAAAGAGATTCACTTATGTGAGATTTCCCGATTCCTCCAGGAGACTAGACTCATGCTTCTCTCTTAATATTCAGAATGGAATAAGTTGGCAATTAGAAAGGATTACCTGCCTCTGATCTGTAAAACATCGCAGAAATCTAAATAAAATAAAGCTTCAGATTAGTTAGCTACAAAGACATCTAATAACAGCCTGCTGAATCCTGACTGCGACTTCTGGATTTAATGTTAAGGCCTATGTTCTAAAGAGCAAATTGTGAAGAAGCATTAAAACTTATTGTTATAAAGGATTTTTAATGTAAAAATCAATATGTGCTGCGTATTTAGCAGCATGTAACCATGAGGACGTCTATGATACAGCTTTGTCATGCACCAGGGACTACTGCATTAGTCAAATTCTTGAAAGAAGTGCAGAATGTCTGCATCATTCAAACTGCCACCTGAGAGCAATTACAGAAATTATTTTAACCCCAGAAGCAGAGGGAAAATCCAATCCTAGTTGATAGTCTTCAGGGTATCAAGGGTTCCACATGAAATGTGTCATTTTCAAATACTTCTACAAAATTTACATTAGGAAAGTGATGGCATAACAGAGAGATGGGGAACTTACCACTATTTTTGGAGGCCACTGAGACTAAACACAACAACAAACAGGGCATTGAGTTGCAATATCCACTTTGTCAATGTGTAAGCAAACAAAGGGATATTAACAATAAAAAAAATTTCACCCTCCCAAAATGCAGAAACAGCATAATCTAAGGCAGATAACACAGGACGATAAGATATCGTGACTGGAAAAATACAGACCTGTCCATAGAGCATCTTGGAAAAGAGAAACATAAACCATTTTTTCTTGAATACAGATACATCATAACAGAACTCATCTTCATCAGTAAAGCCAACTTAAGAGGCACATGTAGCTCTTCAACCTCCGTAATCAAGGTCACAACTCTATACACATGAGCACATACAAACTGTTATATAGCAAACGCTTCTTAATTTTGCCCATTATCAGAGCGCCCAGCAAGAGGTCAATACTCTTCAGTTAGAGGGGAAAACACAGCCCCCCAGCCTGTGGATCATTTTTAACCTTATGGGATCACATGAAACTAGCACTACTCCCGATTAAAGGCAGTTTTCAAACAAAAAAGCAGATCCTGTGCCTGACTGGTAGCAACTTCTGCTTCTGTGGCTCATCAATAGTGTGCATGCTTGTCTTTTCCTGTCGCTGGTGTTTCCTAACATTCCCTATTTATGTGGTGGTCTGCAAGTTTCACCTCATCAGGAAATCAGCAGCAGCATCACGGAGCTGAGAAATGCTGTTGTGCTCCTTTATGCAATGCATGTCTCTGTAGGCCTTTGAACATTTAACACAGAGCAAATAAATTATTAGCGTGTGTGTGCATGTGCATACATATCCAAGATACATAAAGGCAACTGCAACCAAAGGAAACAGGAATGTGCTTGGAACTGTTGGGTATTCAAGTATCCAGTATCACAAAAATCCAGTTGCAAGAACCATTTAAATGCAGATCTGCACACAAACTGCTGAAAGAGCTCCACCGAGCTTTAGGCACTCACATACGCGGCTGCAAATGCTAGAAGTAACAAAAAAGATCGGCTTTTTACCCCAAGAACTTTCAAGTCTATAGCACCTGTTATCCTGTTCTTAACAGTGCTACTACTGAAGAGCAAGCTGATCCTTTAAGATGCCCCACCTCCAGAAACAAGATACACAATCACATCAAGTATTGAATGATTTCTATGATTCCCATCACCACAGTGTCTGAGCACATTACAGTTGTTTAATGTATTCTTTGTCACAGAGCAGAGAGGAAAATATGATTACCTCTATGCTGTAAATGGGGATGGGAGAACAAGGGACAATAGGTGACTTGTCATGTATGGTTGGCACACTCACTATTGGGATAACCAGTCTCCTCTGGTTCAAAACTATACAACAATAAATGCTTTCCAGTCTAGTTTTTTTCATTATTATCCAATTCGTATTGGATAGTATATTCAGTACATCCATATACACCAAGCAATTTGCCTAGGCCTTTTCCTGCTTGTCCTAGTAAATGCAAGTAAAAAAAAAAAAATAAAAAAATTCCATTCAGCCAAATGCCCTGGATTTATAACATCTTGGTACATTTACAAAATCCTGTATATGTAAACAAATATTACTACACATTGATGTTCTGAAAAAAAAAACACGTATTTCCTCGAAAAGACGATATTCTGACAATCGAATATAAAAACATCATCAACTGATCACAAGCCTTTTATATCTCACACACTGTTCTTCCACAAAATATTCCATTTAGAAGAAACATAGCAAGCAAAATAAAACCCGCTCATATAGCAGACAAGGATCAAAATCTAGTCTTTAATGGGAGAAACAGAATAACAAGTTGTGACTACAGTGAAGAGTAAACCCAGCTAAATTCCACATCAAACTCAAAATCTGAAGAGTAACCTGAAAATCTATTCACAGACTGTGCCAATTTAATCCAGAAGGTGCAGCAACATAGATTAAGTTTCTGACTGTCAGATACAGTTCTTAGATACCCTGATGATTGGTATTATATCAAAGCAGACAGATGAGAAAAGTATACAAACGTCTCCCTAGCTACCCCTCCAAGTTAGAAATGACACACCTCAGACAATAAAACTAGAATACTTTAAAGGAAGTTCAGAATCTGCAATCCTTTCGTGATTGTCTGAAAAACACTAGCTTGTATCGCTAAGAGAAATCACAGCAAATGATACAGGATGAACACGGCTTTTCCAAACCAAGTTAGAATATAACCACGTCATTTAAAAGCACCACAGCAACGCGGAGCTGCCAAAGCCACGCCTTCTGCCACCTAAGGCACGAAAAACTTCCCACTTACCTTCTAACACTGTTAATTTGGCACTCGTGTTTATCTCCCCAACACTATTGGTTGCTGTGCACTCATAGATAGCTTCATCTCGATGAACACGCAGGGGCTGTATCCGCAGAACTGATCCTGATCCATCATCAAACTCAATAACCTTTAACAATGCAAAGAAAGCATTTCTTCACTAATATATTCCGCAACAAAAACTGACAGTCAAAACAATCAGGGGTTAAATACCAAGGCCCAAACCAAGCCCTGCAAGCTATAAGGTACCATGCCATTAGTCAAGCATTCCAAGTCCAGAAATGCAAAAACTTCAGAGTCAAGAACGTATTTGTCCTCTGAGGAGGCCAGAACAAATGAAGATCCAACGAGGTTCTTTATGAATCAATTAAGGTTGACAAATTATCAACCTGGTAATAAAGATGTGGATCTGATGATTTAAAACATCTGAGCCATATTTGCACTAATGGTTTTACTAATCACACTGATAGCAATTTAGTGCCAACCTTCACCTTGATGGAAGAGCAGAATGATATACTCCTGCGGGATTACCAGGAAATAGTAACAAAACTAGAATAAAGCCTTGATCACCTACAGTGCATGCTAACTCCAGCAGAAAGTGAGGGGTTTTAATGTCCTTCAGCATCGGGTACTTTGCAACTCTGGTATAATCAGCAATGATGGAATTACGATCGCTTCCCCAGCATAATAAATTAAGTCCCTAATAAATCATTGCCTTTCCATCCATCCTGCTAAGCTGTAACATGCATTACTCTAACTTCTACATGGAAGAAAGAGGTATTTGTTAGTTTTCAGCTGGATCAGTATAAGCTATTCCTTAATGGCAAGGCTGTGAAGGCACAGCCTCGGGCCACTGTTAATGCCAAACTCATCCTTCTCCTATTACTGAGCACAGCAAAAGTTGGAAATATCAACTCTACTGCAGATGGTGACAGCATGAGGGAAAGGCTCAAGCCCCCCTCCTGTCACTTGGGAACTGCAGGGGAGATGAAAAGACTGAGCTATACTTGGTTCCAGACATGTGTACATCAGTCTAGGATCTGCATTACCCCCATGCAAAACCTCTACCCTGTTTTCAAGAGCCCTGTTTAGGAGTGCTTCTCACAGCAGAGAGACCAAATCAGTGAAAACAGGAAGGGGCAAGATAATGTGCACCACAAGGCTCTGCAGTGACAGGAGAAACGGGAAGAAATCAAAAGGTAACCAAGACCACCAAAAATCTGCTACTCCTCTCTGGAAGGAATAGCTCTTCTGTTCTAAGTAAGAGGAAACAGCTTCCAAAAAAGCCTAATTTGCAATCGAGTAGCAGCAGACAGGACAGAGAAATGTGAACATCACCACAGTACATTTTAAGGATTTTTTTTTTTTGAATGCTCAATTTTAAATTAAATATGAAACTGTGACAAAATGCTTAAATTTCTATCTGGACAGGATAGTGCTACTGCCAAATTTTAAAACAAGACAAAGTCAGATGCAGAGATTAATTTACTTCAGCAATAAGGACTAAAAAGCTAAGAGATGAAAGAGCAGAAAAGCTCTTTTGCCCTTACTATCCTTTGAACTAACACTATGTGAGAGGAAGGGAGCTACAACTACTAAGGACCTGAGAGACACTGACCAAAAATGCTGTTCATTTGCTAATGATGGATCACACTTCTGTGTAATAACTCTGCACATGTACATCAGATTTGTTTATTCATTTTTTTCATTTAAATGGAATTCCAATTTTCCTCCAAATAAAGACTACCTTACTAATGAACCAAAATTAAGAGTTATATGACAAAAGTAAGAAAAATAATATGCACTATCTCCTAACACAATAAAAATGCCACAACTGTGTATCCAACCTGATGTGAAAAAAGGTACGAAATTGCTCGTATAAATGCATATAACGTGGCATAGCCCTCTGGTCAGCCACAGTAAGTACCAAATTTACTACGAAGGTTATATCTACTTACAAATTAGAATGTTTAAATGGTTACTATACAACAAAACTTAACCTTTATTAGTGAAAAATAACAATGTAAAACAAGATTAAAATTGATTACTTTGATCAAGGTTTTCTGCTCACATACAAAATCGTGATTAAAATTGGTGACTTGAATCAATCCATACCGGGCAAAGTCATCTTGTGCTCCAGTCAGAAAAGCAAAAACATCAAAGACAGGGGATTAGAGAAAGGCAGCAGGAATGGTAGAAGGGTCACATTTCCAAGGGCATTTTTAGAGAAAAGGGACCAACTCCAGAAAGGGAAAGTGGAGAAAAAGGTGGAGAAAGTCAGTGAAAATGTTATTTAAAACATAAACCAAATCAAACCCTTTTTCAAAAGCATTTCTGATACCTGCCTGCTCTTTCCTCTTCCTTTCTCTCAGACTTCAGTTCACAGGGAAGTGAATTCACCCTTCAGGATGATTTCGACATTCCCCTTCCAAGGGCACTTGTGGGAAGGGTGGCAGCAGCCATCACTTAGAAAGCCCTCCTCTAGTGTTCTGGGATCCCGCTTTTGTATTTCACTGGGGACAGGAGGCTAAGGAGGTGCCTTACCAATTTTCACAACAAAAACAGAAAATTGCTGCTAGATCCAATTCTTATCCACTGTCCAGTTTGGTGTAAGCCCCAGCCTCCCATCGGAAGAAGGATGTCCTATGTGCATGCTTCCAGCATCATGCTCAAGGGACAGTGCCTGCTCTACAGATTGCATTGCTGCAGGGAAGGAAACTTACTTTAAAGCTCCAGACTCTGCATTGCAGTGATGCAGAGATACCTGGGTTGCAATGATGATTATTGTGTAATTAAGACTTTCAAAGCATTAGATTCATTACTTATTTTTCTTTTCTTTCTTTTTTTTTTTAATTACCTCAAACCGCTGAGAACTGACTTTCTTCCCCTTCTTCATCCATGTGATACGAGGTTTGGGCTCTCCTGTTGCCTGACACACAAAAGAGGCCACTCCTCCAGAAATCCCAATCTGATCTTCAGGAGCTTTCATAAACGTTGGCTTGCCTGCAAAAATAACCAAATCACCCCCATGAGGACACAACATCAGATAAGCAAGGAACGTGTCATGTTAATCTAAATTGTAAGATAATCGGTGCTCTTACTACAGATCCAGGTTGAACGGCCTCGGCCACACAAATTCAGCGCAGACTGCAACACGACAAGCAGAGTTTCTGCTTGAGAACCTTTTTTTCCTGAAATGAATAAAGGCCATCTGGCTTGCCCATAAATGAGGGCAACAGAGGGCTCCCCTGGTCCCCTGGGCATTCATTCAGGTGTAGGACAATTTGGAACCATTTTTATGGTTTATTTTTCTAATAAATGGATTTTTGCAGGTTTATAACATGGTCACGGCACTGAAAATTACAGAACAGCTGACACACCAAAACTACAAAATGCACCATACGTTGACATTAGTTTTCCTGAAAGCTGTTAAGACACATGTCAGAATTAACAGATACAGTTTTAAGTACACAAATAACCACCTTTAACTTCATTTTAGATGTGGATCGACATGAAAATGCTACAGTCTAGAAGCAGCCAGAAACCTGCGCAGGTTGGCCTATGCTTGGTAAGGAGCTAATCACTAAAAGTGAAAGTCAGCAAAGAAATCAAAGTGACATTCAGGCCTGAAAGACTCAGCAAAAATGAAAAAGAAAAAAAAAATATAAAATCATGTAACATTTTAATAATCAATAAAAGAAGTTCCATGAAAATACAGTTGTGTCTTCTGGGTTTGCACGACAAATCTGGGTGGATAAAACCAGGCATCCAGGTTGAACATTTATATTTCTCTTCTGCACACAAGAGAAATTTGCACTACGCACACAGAGGGTCATTTTGAAACCCTGCTTTGTCCAAGTGAGAAGTGTCTGATGATCTTGTATCTCTATAAAGCACTAAAACATTTAAGCCCACAGAGGGAGAACAGAGTCCACCTATGATGTCATTCAGCGCACAGGTTGCACAAAGGCCACGTTTCAAATACATAAACCACCTCAAAGATTAACCTGAGCTATAAATGGGACAGAGAAAGCTGCTGGGATGTGGAAAGGAGTAAGAGTGAGAGGAGAAACCTGTTCAACCCCAAGATACTGAACCAACGTCCCCACTGGAGCTGACAGCCAATCTGCACCTTCGTGTTCTGGACACGTCTGCAAGCATCTGCCCAAGGGAGAGGGGGACCAGCGCCTCTGTGAAGCAGATTCAGGACCCTAACCTGCCAGAAAGCCACTTTTTTCTTCTTTTCCAAGCTGGGTAGGGAGCGCAGTGGCTCAGGGCAAGATCAGATGGGGCTGAGGGGTGGGGGCCATAGAAGACGGCGCCTCTCCCTCAGCAGCTCAAGCTGGCACCTGCCACCTGAAGCTGCAGAGTGCAACTTCGCCCTTAAACAGCAATCTTTGCTAAAAGTGCAGGACTCTCCTTAACCCCAGTTTCACCCTCTGGTTTAGCCCATGCTAACCGCTTATGCAGATCCCCGCCATCCCTACAGCGCGGCACGAGGTGACTTGACACATCACCGATGTCACCACGGAATTTTGCCATCCTTGGTGAAGGGAGTCGGGGGCTGCACAAAGAAAATAGCTCAAAACCCAGAAAATGCCTTTTAAGACATGATGGCTGCTGCCTGCAGGCTTTGGCACATTGTCCTGACACGAACAACAAGCAATTATTAATTGTGCTTGCTTAAGTGATGCTGATTTCACGTATTTACTCATCTATAATCACGTCTATTTCTACTTAGTTTGTATTTACATATATCTGTGTTTATTCACCTCTCATCTATCCCAGTGAAATGTTAATTTACTGTTCAGGCTGGTAGTGATTGCAGTATGATTGACTGTTCTGCTGTGCAGTGTGCTGAGCTGATGTCTTGTATTGCATTTCGGCGGTTGATTTGTTCTTTTGATTTTCTGTTATTTACTCTGTGATCTTAGTAAAATAGTGTAAATTTTTCAAATGACAAATACAACAGAATTCAAAAAACTTCTGTCCTTGAAGAATACAATGCAATTATATCTTTCACTGTACACCTACTCCCCAGCTTGTGTACGCTGAGGACTTACTTTACTTCTGTACGCTTTAAAAAAATCAATACTATTAAAAACCAGAACAAAGGGAAACTGAATGCTCACCAGCAGTAAAACCTAAAAAACCCGCTGCCTTGTTCAGCTTGAATTTACATTGCTGTAATGGATCTTTTTCTTCTGCGCATTTAATTGAGCAACACTGATTTCTGGAAACCATCTAAATCCACCGAGACCAGTGAAAAAAGTATATACCTGTATATAAAACAAATTCTCACACAGTCTGGGAAAGGGTATTACTACAAAGCCATTTTAAACATTTGTATGCCCTAAAGTTTTGAAATGGCAGAAAAGTACCAATTAAGCAAACCTAAAACCCTGAGTCCTGGCCCCAGGACAATAGAGTCGGGCGTGGGCGTACATATTTTTATACTGATTGGTAACCGTTACAGCAAATCCCAAAACTTATCTCAGTGAGAGCTAACAGAAGCGCAACAGATCATCCATGAAAATCTTGATGTCTGTGGAAAATGCATGTTAAGTTGACTAGACTACCTCCACACCCCGCCTCCAAACACCACCTCTGGAACGCTGCTGCCTGGAGGAGGCTGCCGTGGGACACACAGAATTACAGAATGGTTTGGGTTGGAAAGCACCTTAAAGATCATATAGTTCCAAACCCCCCGCCATGGGCAGGGACACCCTCCACTAGAGCAGGTTGCCCAAAGCCCCATCCAATGCGGCCTTGAACATCACCAGTTACCTCCAAAATGCAGTAGGTAACAACCAGTAGGGATATGGTCAGGTGATGGCCCAAGCAGTCCTTTTTAAACCTGTTTTGAGTGTTTGCACTCTTAGGGTAGCCTTAGAAACACAACCGGTAAAAATAAGGATGTACTGAAAATACAATATTTAACCAGTAACTCGTCCTTATCTTTTACTCCCTCTTAAATTCAAAACTACTTGAGTCTCCACAGAAGACCATGCACATACCAAGCTTGAAGTTAACTGTTTGTTGTTCAGTCTACAAATAAATACAAGAAACTGAAATGTTTTTCTCAATGAAATCATGTCTTTTCCCTGATGATGTAGGGACCAGGCAAAGTTGAAGATTTTTTTTTAATGAAAGATTGAAAAAACAATAAAAAAAAAGGTGATTGGATTCCCAAGAGAACTCTGTGAAATATCTGCCTGGGAGAGAACCTCCTGAGCAAAGCTTGGGTGACAGCAGGGAGAGGTGCCGGATGGCTGGGTGCCCATCACACCCATCTTTGCCTACTCCACTGTATGGAGTAACAACTTCAGACCGGTGTATCTGTGGTAACTCCGAGTCCAAACTCCTCCAGCCTCCCTCTCCCTGGCCTCTCTGCTCAGCGTCAGATCCCTGGAGCACATTCAGTCCTTAACCTCTAAACTAATTCTCGCTTCTCATTTCGTAACTAAGTTCCCACTACGCTGGGAGTGGAAATGACTGCTATCATCATATTCAACTCAAAAGCTTCAGGTAGGAGAATGGGAAAACTTTCACCTTCTTGCCTGAAATTTTCCCTGTTTGGTCTTTGGTCAAAACTGAATTATTCTAGAGAGCTTATGGGAACTCCACAGTTCTGAGGAGGTGGCCTGTGGAAAAAAAACCCTGTTTTTCTTACAACAGAAAGAAAGAGGCTTCATCTTTTTCGGCTGGGAGCTGAAAAATAACAACTTGCTCCGACATGTTCTCCATTGATACACTTTCTTTTTTTTTAAAAAAAACATTTCAGAAGCAAAGGACTTTCACAGTTGATAGTGCGGGTTAAAAAATCACTTGTTGAGCAAGCACAGGTTCCCGATAATCCTATAAAGTGAATCACAAGGAGGGTCTCATGGTGTGGAAGAGATGCTAGCAGCAATCCAGGCACACAGACTCTACTTTGCTATGCTGGAAAACAGCAGCAAACTCATGCAGAGTCCTGGGCTGAGCTAGGGCACGTGATGCTTTCAAAAGAAATGCTCCCTTGAATGACATTTCAGGAGGTGCACGAGGACGTGGATACAGAAAGCCCGAGCAGTAGAAGCAGACACGTTAGGTATGTGCTCATCAGTAAGGCTGGTGTCTGCCCTCCCCAGTAAAAGCAAGTGTGATGGGTTTGGGAGAGGAACCTGAAGGCTCACAGGCAGAAGCTCCCTGGTGTGCTGGAGTCACTGACAGCCTTCCTGCAGGGCAGCTTGGAGTGAGGCACAGCCAGCCATGAAGACGCATCTCTCACCCCCCTGTTTTATGTATGAAATCACTGTTCTCTGCTATTCTACACAATTTGCTTGTTGTGGAACAATCGTTATAAATCAGAAAACCATCTCAGCAGCTATTTCAAAATTTGCCCTACCAAACATTTGTAGCAGCACAGTGACATTTCACTTCTCTCTTTCAGGTTTTCCTTTCTTTACCAGAGCTGTTCAGAGCCACTTCATCACATACTGTTTTTAGGCTGTGCAGCTTCTCAGTGAACCCAAAGAACCCTCCTAGCCAGAAAAGTCTCTTTTGCCAGATTTCCTTCAAGGCTGAGGCGCCTTCGTGTAGTGTCCCTCTAACTTGGCAAGGTGTCTTCCATGTGAACCATGGTCTCTGAGAAGCAACATATGATCTGCATTACCTGACTTGAATGCCAGCCAGAGCCTTGAAAAATGATGCTGGGTCATGTATATTTAGCACAGACCCTTGGATTTTGCTACACATTAAGCACACACTAGTCACATAAAAGATGCTTCCTTGTAATTTTGTAAGAGCCAAGAAATTTCAAGTGGCTGAAACATAATATATGCCAACATAAATATGCTTCATATACCCAAATATTAACTTGTTTTATTTCAAAGACCCATCATTAGATGGTTTCTTAAAATAAATGGAAAAATTAAATTGAATCCTGATGCTTTTTCAGTATTTAGCACCCACATCAAATATATTTCATCCAAAAATTTTAATTCAGAAACTGGCAATCATACCGCTCCTCCTGTTCTTGTGGATGCTATTTTTTCCCAAAGAGTTGCAGACAGGTTTGAGAAAAATGAATAATTAAACACTAGTCTGCAATTAAGCGTTCTGTGAACTCTCACCTGCTGTGAGAGATTTTAAAGAAAAATATCTCTGTCCTCATGCTACAAGTGTCCACTGTTCTAAATAGAAGGGCAGCCAAAAATAAGACCAGCATTGTAGGAGAGGGGAAGCTTGTATTTTTATGTGAAAGCTTTCATGACTTGAGCTAAATTAAGATTGAAAGTGATCTCCTTTGTGAAGGAAAAAATTACTGTTGCGATATGAGATGAACTGGATAAGCACGCACAATAGGCGTACATGGGTAACCTTATTTAGGTGCTTGGGCTAAATGAATTAAAGGAAGTTATTGACACAAGCAGGAAAAGATCATAATGGGAATAGATCTCGAGTCTGGAAATTGTGAAATTCAGATTTAAATCTCTGGCTTTAACCTTCCCTTTCACATATGCCAAGGCACAACTGTGCCTCAGCTTCCACTGTAAAACCTGCCTGCTGTTCTCCCACGGCTGCTGTCAGGATGAATACGTGAGAAATGATGATGTGGCTCAGTTGTTGTAACACTGGGAAGAAACCAAGAATGACACAGACCTTCTCATGTTCATGACTGACTTTGAAGTGGAAATAAAGTGGTCCAGAAGACGGAGGTGGCCCATTCTTATAGATACAGCAGGGATATTTCTCCTTCTCTGTTTCCTTTACGATCCTGGATGATTGATACCTGTGCACGGATGGATGCCTGCTGGAAGGATACTCCAATGAAACCTACTCTATGATTTCCCTCCTAAGCATCTGCTGCAGGGCAGCAGGCAAGCCAGTAAGCTCTCCAACTATCCTTATGTTTAATATCCTTATGTTTTCCTTTCAATATAGCCACCATCATTTAAACGCAGTTCCTGTCCCTCTGTGACCATTAGAAATACTGTTCGCCAAAGTAGAATTTTTCAAACTTGTACTTTTTAATTCTTGTGTAATTTACAGGTAGGAAGAGTCTGTTCGAGCCTTGTAATAACATTTCTTTAACAACAGCTTACTACAGCATCAGTGGGTCTCTGTGATCACCATGATAATTCATTCCTCATTTATCCTATTGCAGTTTTATTTCACTAAGATAGAATAGAATAGAATAGAATCATTAATGTTGGAAGAGACCTCAAGGATCATCCAGTCCAACCGACCCCCCCCCCCCCCCCCATTACCCACTAAACCATGTCAAAAATAAAATGGAAGAGACCATTGTCATGGAAGATGACAACGCATTGTAAATGAAACTTTTGTCCTTTATTGCTTGATGCAAGGTAGTTATTAAATAAATGCAAATATATATAGTGACATGTTGCATGCTCAGATACATACACAATTTTCTTTTTATCCAGTGAACGGATCATAACCCTTTCTCCCATCCACTTTAGAAAACACTTAACTGCATCCCAATCACAGAAAATGGCATCCCAAATTCACCATCTTTCTCAAATCACTCTGAATTACAGGTTACCTGACGTTACCTGCACACCCTCCTCTCTAGTTTTATCATCTTATTGTTATTAGGTTTTAATGCTTAAGAGATGCCCAACAGCTAGGACAAATGATTCTGCTATTTCAATCCGATTTTAGTAGTTGAGTTTTCCAGCTTCAAGTGTTGTTATCCCTGATAATCAAATCTACAAACATTATCTCAAAGCACGCTGCATTTCTCCCCACCTTCATCTCCTGACTTCCACAAAGTTACTCATAGATACTTTTGAGTTCACACGAAATGAGACCAAATAAAGTGAATTATTAATATACAAATCTCTAAGTAGTAGATCTTTTAACACATTCAATGACATGTAAGTTTCAGTAGAAAAATTACGTTACAAACATAATAAAAGCAGTCATCCAGGAGAGGCTGTGATTGTCCCTACACACTACCGGGAGAGACGGGGAGCTAAGATGCAAGTTCCTCATTTCATCAGGCGAGACTCACTGTGCTTCGTTTATATGCAGGAAGTTTAATTGAGGAGAATGCAAGGGTACATGTTAGGTCAAATGTATATGTTTATCAGTATTTACAATGACTTAAGCTCAGAAACTCTTACAATCTTTGATTCTCACTTCTTCACCACCTCAGCTCTTTCCTTACCATAAACCCAGTGTAAAGGCGAAGCCCTGGATGGGACCGAGGTGTCTCTGCAGGCACAGGTAGGAATCTTCACGCCCAGACTGGCATTTTCAATCCCTCTCTCCCTTTTTGCTAATACAGAATTTATACTTATTAAATCTGATATAAAACATTAAATACTATTCAAGTCAAAGCTGAATACTTGATTCTTGAAGGAGTATCTTAAAACCTCACAGGTTCTGTGTACTTCTGGTCAGTCTGGTCAGTTATACATAAACCAACCCTGCACCAGTAAAAACTGGGTGTCCACTGTTAAATGCTGATGTTTGGAGAAACCTGCTTATTCCACAGAAATATGGGTTAAAAGTTGTTAGTTCACTCAAGTGGTAAGGCCACAATTACTGGATATTAATAAACTACAGCAACAGCCTGTCATCATAGTATTGCACTTCAGTAGATTTCTAATTCTGTCTCTTTATGAATCATGGAAATTGTTGAAAGAGTTTAAACGCCTAAAATTAACTGACAAGCTACTGAAACAGAATTGTCTCCGGCGACCATCGCAGAAGGGCGCTGTGCAAGGCACTCAGCAGCGCTCCACGTTTTGGGTGCAGATTTGTTTGTGGAGGGAGTTTTAGGCAGGCAACTTGGACCTTGATGCAACGGGGAGGTGGCTTCTCTTCACATCGTATCTGCAGGGTGCCTACAGATTTTGGGCACAGGGTGGCAAATTTTCTCTGTTACTTTTCAAGGCTCTTGTAATTGCAATGTCTCTCTCAAAGTGCCTGGTTGGCTATCAGTGTGAGCCGCTTTACATCTTAGTAAGAAAATCCCTAACTCTGGCTAATCCCCGCGCTGTGACTGACTCTTGTCCATGGGTTTTTCAAAGTTCTTTGTGTGCCAGGAAAGCGGGGGGCGGGAATAGATCAACCTCTCTACTACGACACTGTTCTTACAATTGTTTCCAATAACTGAAATAACACATAACTAGAAAAAGAAAAAATACGCCAAGAAGCACAAAGCAGTCCTGCATACGACTGAAGAATACTGATTAAAAACAAAGCAGAATAACAGCAGAAAAACATCTCTCTAGAACCTGAGGTCGTCTTCATTTCCCCTCCTCTGCTTTTACGTCTCCCCAGAGCACCGGCAGCCCGTGCGTGCAGCTTGCCACCTATCCTGGGGAACAGCCAGCCCCCTGTGTATGGGTTTAGCTTCTGCCCGTAACTCGCCGGCATTCACACGAAGCGTGACACAGTGCAGAGAGCAGGGCAGAGCAGAGAGGAGCTGCTCTAGCTGCAGACCTTCCTGCAGCCTCGCAGAACCGCTTTCTGCTTCGCTTTAATTTAAAATTGAAACCTGAAGTCAAATTTCCACCTGGTAATAGCTTAAAGGCACTTCCAATTAACTTGGTAATACACACTTTCTGAGTTAATAAATTTTGCAGCCTCTGTGTTTAATACAATTAAACATTTGGGCCTTTGGCCTTAGACCTTATTTAGCTTGAGAAAGGATTGCAAGGAGACTGCCTCCAATTATCACCATTTACACAACATTCACTTAAGGGCTTTCAAACGCATACATATAGAATATTAATTTAATCATACACAAAATTCAGTACCCAAGTTCAGGCCTCCTCTCCCTTGCACAGAACACGTACAACGGACAGGAGAATAATAATGCCAGAGCTACCGGGCTCCGAAATCCGCCATCGCAACACTGCCCAAGGCGGTACATATCAGCTGTCCCTGCGCCTAGGAACTTACTTTTCCTTCCAAATCTGCGTTTTGTTATTTGCAAATTTCTCCAAAACTTCAAAGTTAATAAAGTGTCTTGCATAGTGTAAAGAACCTGTAAGATATGCAGGACCAGGAAACAAAGACAGAACTGAAGTCTTGTGCTTGAAAAAACACGAAAATTAATTTTGCCAGCATGCCTACCACATTAAACACCATATTCTTTTACACAAAAGGATTAAAAGGTTTTAATCCCTCTTTGCAAGCAGCTAGTTCTTGATTCAGCAGTTCAAAAGGCTTTGCCAAGCTCAGGTTTTTCCTCTGCTTTTACGAATTAAAAGTGAGCATAAACCTTATTTTGTAAACAGAGAGCATAGTACAACGATTTTAATAGAACTGGGAGCCAGAGTAAGCAACCTCTTCAGAATATCTGTTACTGAAACAAAGGCATCCCAGGCTCTCAGGAAGGGACCTGCGTTTCATTTTAATGCCACTGCACGTTGTTCTGTCCTCCTCATAGTAATGAACCAAATTTCTACCTCATCTACCTGGTGAGGAGGAAAACTTGCTGCTTAATGATAATGAGCGCACTCTGGCATTTGTTACACCAGTGATTTTTTTTTTTTCCCTATTTGTATCAACTGTTTTATCATGCAGCATCTGTAGTACAGTCTGCAGAAAACCAAGAATTATCATTGCCGCATTTAAATGATTACCAGAGTGTAAAAGAATTCAGCAGGTAGCTAGGCACCTGAGCAAAATACTGTGGAGTGCAAAAAAAAGAAACCCAGAAGTTACTCGGTTTTGCTCTGACTTGAAATTCCCCAAGAAAGAGGAGTATTTTCCCATTAAGTTTTCCTCCAAGACAGAGTCCTTGATAAGCCTGAATGGAGAGGTTCAATGCTTCTGGGAGACACCAGGCAGCATTTTTTCCCCGTAACGATGTGTTTTAGCAGTGGCTAAATGCAAGCGCAGAGTCACGCACAGCTCAAAAGCCATTTGAGCTGAGTTTCGATGCCAGGGCTACCACCTCCACCTGGCAGCAGGACTGCATGAGCAGAGGGCTGCTGAGCAACTCCGATCCTCCACAGCAGAAAGAGAAGATCCAGAAGGGAACGCTGAGGCCATGCTGTGCAGCACCCGGCTGCACGCTGACCATGGTGCAATCTGTGGTGGAGCTGGGGAAGCTCTTGGACCCACTGTCTCCTTACCATGAACTGCGCCCAAGTTTCCCCAAAATGGCTCTGTATGTGTGTGGAAAACACCTGACTCCATCCAACATGAATATTGGGTGTCTGAACCCCTCAGTGAAGAGAATGATTGACACATGCCAGGGGTTTGGGGTTTTATGCTCGCTGCAATGCAGCCCTGCTCCATGCACAAAGCAGGGCAGGTGCTTCATCCCAGGAGGTGCCCAGTCCCCTCCTCCACCCAGGGCTTTCAGCTTCAGCAAGGGCTGACTTTTAGAAAGGCATCAAAATTAATCACCTTCATGGTTGCTGCATTCTTGATTTAATTTTTCTAGCATCCATTCCTTGCTGTGTTATGAATTTAACAGATAAAATGAAAAGCTCTTTTCACTTTAATAACTTTTCTCTGTGGAGATGATTGGGTCAGCCTCTAACTGTTTCCAGACTAAACTCCTTAAATCTCCAGCTACCAGGCACAGTTCCAGATTTGATTTTTTTGTGGCCTTTTACCTGCACCAATTTTTACCTGATTTCACCTGATTATGCAAAGTGTTGCAAGAAATGCAGAAAGCTGAGGTCCACGTGCACAAGTTACCGTTTGCCACGCTGGAAAAGTTGCTGTGGCCACCAGAGCTATCCTGAAGCCCGGAACGATGCACTGGGACCACGAGGTGCTGCATTTGAATTTCTGGAGCTGGCCTGGGACTTGTGTGCAGGCTGGAGTACGCACTGAAGAGGAAAGGCTGCGTGCAGGACCTGCGGGAGCGGGGAGCCAGCCCTGCGGGTGCCTTGTGCACAGAGGCCGCGGGAAACCCAGCACCACAGTTACTCTACGGGCTGCACAGCAGTGTGTGCCTCTGAAGGGACCGAATCTAAAGGAAATATTTCCTCTGTGTCATGAATTATCTCTTTCTTCAGCACCTCTGACAATATCTGTGTCTCTGTGAAGAAGGAAAACCAGTTAACATCACCACCGCAGAAGGTATCTTGGCAAAGCAGCACATATATTCCACCAAGGAGATGGTATTTGAGACAGCGTACTTTATCCTCTCAAAGCCAGAAGCGCTGCTTGCTACCCAGAAACAAGTTTCCCTTGTTAAAAGCACCAAAAGCATAATCCACACTGGTTTAGAATGACATTCCTCACTCACCGTGGAGCTCAGCTGCAGGTCATGGACCTTACTACAACATCAGCTCCTGCAGTGCCAGGTGGGACATGAGCAGACCAAAATCCAACAGAAAGTAGTGGCAGAGAGTTACAGCACACAACCAAACCCAAAGAAACAGCCACCCCTGACATCAGCTTTCAGAGCCATCCCTGCAGCAGCTGCCTTCCCTGTAAAGACCTTACTGCTCAGAGCACACTCACGAGTCACGAGCCACACGGGCTGGTCATGAGCCACACGGGCTGGCATAGCACCTAAAGAGTAACGTGTACCAAGCTGGCATTAAGCAGGAGCTCAGTACAAAGACTAGGAATGTCTCTGAACAATGAAATGCATGCAGTAGCTCCTGTAATATTTTTTTTGGTATTCTCTTATGCATCTTACCTCAAATATGTTTATGTATTAGCCATGACCTACTCAAATACTTCTGGATTGTCCCTCAACTTACACCTCCGGCACCTTCTTCCACATTTCTCCTCGCGTCAGCAGCAAGTCCCAATTTCATGGAAGATTCACAGTCACAGAGGGTAGTGAGGAACTGAGAGTGGCTGTTCCACTGTTGGCTCCTCGCCATACACACACCAGGGATAAGCCCCTCTGGGGGAGAAACCAGAACTGGCAATGCCAGCCCTCAAACTGACTTTTGCAGCCTGGAAAGATGTTCATCCCCAAATCTGAGACTCACAAATGCATGGATGGCTGCAGGTGCCACCAGAGAGCTGTAAGCAAGTATGCTGTCCTTAGTGTTTGCCTGCATCACTCCTTTTCATCCTCACTGCTAGACAAAGTTATCCCACGCTACAAGCCTAAGGGACATGCACTATGCACAGAGATGTCAAACCTGCAAGGTTCAGCCCACTTTTAAGCTCTTTGTGGAGACTACACGGGATATATTTATAATAGAAAGCAGATTTGTCTTTTAGAGTGCTGTGTCTAAGTTTCCCTCACCCGTCCCCGCTCTGTTGACCAAGTCCCACGGTTCCTGGCTTCACACTCGATCTGCTGAACTAAAATCCATACCAGCAAAGAGAACGACAAGCTACCTCAGTGCGAGCTAACTGCGCTTCTCAGGCTTTACACGTGTGACAAAGGCGGCGCTGTTTCTACCGCGGGGATTTGACATCCCGGTATATTTCATGAAGGACGCGCACCAGGGTAAAACACAAATCTGTACGTGAATTTCACAGAATCACAGGGGTTGGAAGGGACCTCGAAAGATCATCTAGTCCAACCCCCCCCGCCAAGGCAGGACCACCTAGAGCACATCACACAGGAACGTGTCCAGTCGGGTTTTGAATGTCTCCAGAGAAGGAGACTCCACAACCTCTCTGGGCAGCCTGTTCCAGTGCTCTGTCACCCTCACGGTGAAAAAGTTTTTCCTTACATTAACCCGGAACCTCCTGTGCTCCAATTTGCACCCGGTGCCCCTTGTCCTATCGCTTAGTGAGGCCGAGAAGAGCCTGGCTCCATCTTCCCGACACTCACCCTTAACATATTTATAAACATTGATGAGGTCACCCCTCAGCCTCCTCTTCTCCAAGCTAAAGAGACCCAGCTCCTTCAGCCTTTCCTCATAAGGGAGATGTTCCACTCCCTTGATCATCTTAGTGGCTCGGCAGCCTTCCCCAGCTACTGCAAGTCAGCGCACCACTACATCGTGACACAGCCTAGAAAGAACAGGAAGAGGAGAGGACAGGGCCTGTCCCATCATGCCTGCCGCAGGTGAATTTCATTAGTGTCTCAGCTCTGACAATGGCGAGGGTAGCGTACCTGTAGATAGGCAAATGGATCTTGCTTACGAATTACCCATGCAGGAATAATCCCCTGCCTATCACCAATCTTTGATTTTCATGTTATGTTTTAAAGACTGACTTGAAGGTGGGTGCCTGCCGACTCCGCTTGTGTTCCCCCAGAATAAACGTTTATCCAAGGGGGGCTCCCCATTTGCTGAGTCGGAATTAGGTACACCAACAGGGCATCAAACGGGTTGCTGCCTGTCACCGTTATCAAAGAAGAATTGGAAACAGAAACACGAAGCAGCAGCGACCGAGCACCGGAGCCTGTCGGAGCACACGGGACAGCCAAAATGTACAGGCAGAGGGGGCTGGAGGGGGCTCTCCGAGGCGAGCCCTGTCCCTCGGCTCGCAAGGGCTGCACGGCACAACCCCTTCTGTAAATGGGTTATGCACCGTGCTAAAATCAGTTTGAGTTTCAGCCACGCTCCTCTTACTGGAAAACTGTTCTAAAATGATGGTCATGGAAACAACAGTAGGAAAACACTGTGGTTTTAAAAGTTACTTGTTGTCAGTGACACCCACTTGTTTGTATGCTAACAGGAGCCTGCATCTGAAAAGGGTTCCGGTCCATCTCTGTCCCTTCTCTCTTTCCCCCAATGTAAACCTCAGATCATTTTTACCTTCTTCTTAATAACAGTAAAATGTTTTCTGTCTTACATATCCCCTGTGAGACTTCACAGACTAAAGATCTCCTTTTAAATTAAAAAAAAAAAAAAGAGAGAGATTGCATGTTAATTCTTAGAAGATTTCTTTGAATTCTGCTTCATACTTTCATACGCTCTTTTGGTAGAATCCATGCTGCTTTATCACCATCATCTTATTGAAAACTAAGAAAAAGCATAATTTAAACTGAACCAAGAAATCGTTGAGTCTTAGTTTAATTTATAAGATCACATCTACAATGGCCTCATGACATACCATTTCCAAGTTCCAAGAAAACTTGCAGTTCTGTTGATCACACGCAGAAAGTGTTCATTAAGAAGGCTGCTTGTTACACAAGTGTATGTCCAGGTCTCTGCTTTAACCGTGGTTATGGGGGGAACAAAATTTTATTTGTAACTAGCCAGACCCCTCAAAGGCGTGTTTATTGTGCAGATGAGGAACTATGCTGCAGAATCACACAAAACATGCAGTTCCGCTGTTGGTATATAATATAACCTCGGATAATTAAGAGCAAGATAAAGGTAGAAAAGCAGAAGATGAACTGTAAGCTGGGAGAACGAGCCCACCAGCACAACAGCAGCTGCCCACATTCTCAGTGCTTAAGCCCGTAAAAACCAGGCTGACAACACGATTTGCAAAGTGCTGAAATCACCCAACAGCACCAGTCATAATCTTAGATGCACATTTCCTTCAGCCAAGCATTTTCCCACTATTGCTGGTGATAAAGCTGGCATATGAATTAAAGGTCTGAGAAAGGATGATGACAGTACGGAAATTAATCACACATTAATTTAAAACTCCCAACTGTCTTGGCGTCGTGAAGCCATCACACTGCCACGTCCTGGAGAGAAGTGGCACACCGGTCCACCACCACAAGGAAATACAGCCTCCTGTTCCAGGTGACTGCGTCTTAAAAGCTATTAAATGTTTTCACTGAGTTGCATCAAATCACATTTCAGAGGCCAGTGTTTAAAATCCCAAGTATTAGAAAGCCCCATTCAGAGTATTATAAATTCAGCAGTGGCACTGCAGCAGGCAGGGATTTATCTTTCAGACTGCTGCGATCGTTATTAATAATATTACCAGCCACTTTTGTTTTGCTAATTTGGTGCTTCACCTATGAATAAGCGAACTTCACGAAATAAATTACAGAGAACAATATTAGTGTTGTTCTTACTGTATTAACAGGCATCCATGTATGTAATTCACCCACAGCGGTTCCCGAGTATATCCGCGCTGCACATAATGCCATCAGGCACCGATGGGCTGGCTTGCAACCAAGCACACGCTCCATGGAGTCCCTTCCGACGGCAGCGCAGCTGAACCGGTCAGGAAAGCCAGCACAGAAGGGCAGCAGTTCCCTAACACAGACCTAGGAACTCCAGAAAAACTCCAGAGATGCCTTTCTGATTGTTATCTCCTTCTTGGATGCAGGGATTTGGGGCCTTTTTTTTCTTTCTTGGAATAATGATTCTTCAACAGATCAGTCAGAATGCGGATTGCTAAAATTAAAACAGCTTAAATTGAATGCAGGACTCTGTCACACGTTGTCAAATGTGCTACAGGAAGGAAGGAGGACAGGAACAATTTCACTGCTGCCCAAATACGAGTTTGCAGTTGAACAGGAAAGAGAAGCCTGAATTTAGGAGTTGAGAGGCAGGATTAAGGAGAAATACATGTTCTTTTAGACCCTTTTTCTCTTCCAATTCTTTGCTCATCGTTTTATTGAGTAAACAGACCTCAGCTGCTTGGGACATCTGCTCTGTAATTCCTTTTTCAGAATTCTGAAGTTTCCTTAAAATCCAGGTTTGTTGCCATTTTGGCATGATTTAAAGAGACTGACTGTATCTAAATGACTCAGAAGTACTGCAAACCCTCTTTTTTTTTTTTTATTTTTACATTGAGAAACCCGTTCCATCTATGAAGAAACAAGGAGAACACTGCATTAGGAGTTTTAAAAGGGCCATTATCTGCAGGAAGCAGTAGCAAAGCAGTGTCACTCACTTCCTAGAACTTGATTCTTCTCTCTTTCTAGTAACTCTCAAAATAAAATCAAAGAAAATTGTATTATTAGCTGCTTTACTGGTATATGCTAAGTAAATACTCAATGCTTACAGTTGGATTTTCAAGTTCTGTAGGAATTTAGGAGGAGACTACAACTGGTTTTGTTTCCATAGTCTTTCATTATGTATTGGTGACAAACAGCCAAGATCACGCAGCTGAGCTAACTGCTCTCTGAAAGGGCGAGACATCCACTGCTCCAAAAGCAGCTCAGCTCTTCCCACCTGCCACCGAGTGTCCAGAACGTGCTCTGCTTGCCAAATGTGACACACTGAACCCTGATTTCCAGTGGCACAGGCCAGGCTGAAAACTTGAGCAAACCTTGCAACAAGCTTGATTGTATCTCCTCTGAGCTAAACAAGTGGCAGCTTGCTGAAATACTCTCACCCTATTTACTTGAGGAGAGTGAGCGTTTGCAGATGTCTTCTGACTAGTACACCTGCAAGGGATGGAAAAAGAGGCGATACAAATGAAAGCTGGAGCAGGCATAGCTGTCTTCATGGAGCCTGGCAACACTTCTGCAACAATACAGGTAAGGAAAGGAGGGAAAAGGGAACTATTTTCTTTGACTGTTTATGGAAAAAACTCCACTGAATCTCCTCAAGAGGCCTCCACGTCCAGCCTCCTGCTTGAAGCGGTACCCTCCCCAACACCAGATCATTTGAGCACCGGTGTTGTCTAGTTGAGCCTCGGGAAGCTCCAAGGATGAAGAACCAACCACCTTGCTGAGCAGCCTACTCCCCTGCTGCTCTACCCTCCAACAGGAAAAATCTGATCCTCTATTTCAATTATTAATAGTGAACTTCAACACAGTTTCCTCTATCTCTGCATCTCCTCTCTGCTAAACTACTTTATCTATTATGACAGCTATTGAGCAACTAGAAGACTAAAGATGGCAGATACTATGACTGTATGCATGCATCACAGCCCATGTTTAAATAAACAAAACCACTATTTTCAAACATGGCTAATCACCACATCAATAGACTTATTAATGGGATTCCAGGACATGGCTGAATACATGTTGCAGCAGCAGGGACTGGCTTCAACAAACAGAGCTCCATTCCAACCGTATGTCTCAAAGATAAAAGAAAAATTGGAGTGCAATCAAATGCAGTGGATTAAATAACAAAAGAAATTAAACAAATGGACAATGTTTCACTGTGTACATTCTGCGCACACACACCCCCTTCCACAGTTTTGAGCACGTCAAGAGTTTATGAATCATAGAATAATTTAGGTTGGCGGGGACTTTTGGAGGTCATGCTTTTCAAACACCCACTTAAAGCAGGGCCAACTTCAAAGATGGGTCCAACTCTGAAGCTGGATCAGGTTGCCTGGGTCCCCGTCCAGTCAAGCTTTGAGCATTTCCAAGGATGGACATCCAATCCCACAACCTCCCTGGGGGCCTGCTACAATGTCTGACCATCTTCATGGTGGGGAAATTATTTCTTTCTTTTTATATCATCATATATTATCACTATTTGCCATTCTAACATATCTCTTGGCTCTCATCCTGTCATCAGAAACCTGCCATAAGAGCCTGACTACTCCTGCTCTACACCCTTCCACTGGGCAGTCGAAGACAGCATGAAGGTCCCCCCTTTAAGCCATCTCATCCTACAGCAAACAAACCCAGCTCCCCCAGCCCCTCCTGGCACATCTGGTGCTCTGGAGCCCCCTCACCAGCTCAGTACCAGTATATTGCATGCCCATACACCAGCCCACGATGCTGCAAATCCTTTCCTTGCTACCTCATCAGAAAACGGCTTTCTTTGCTACCTGCCTTCAACAGGAGGAGCTGCGTTTAGGAGCCAGGCTCGCTCTCCTATCTTTCTGTTTGTGGCTCTGTCTTCACAAGCATCTACAAGCTATCTGCTGTAAGCATAAAGTATGACCATCGCTAATGAAAGATGACTTCTTACAATACCTCCAAGACCATATGAACTGTGCAGGATATCAACCGGCAAATTTATCTCCCTTACACAGAAATATTACTTGACTAGCAGCCACAGCCCTTCCAAATTAACTTCACTTACAATTATTTCAAATGTTTTCGCATCTTGCGACACCAGCACAGGGAAAGGCAAGCCCTGAACACTGTTATTCCCAGGTACCTGGTGCTTGTCATATTCCTCACACCCCTGGATAGCCAGCCCATCTTCAATTAGTTTTTTAAATCAGATTTCCACTATTTACTTCCCCCCCTCCACAGACTGCAAGACAGTTCTTCTGCTGTGTTTATCGACGCTTAGGAAGCGCATCACAAAATGTGGAGGTATCGTTATCATTTCTGATTCCTCGTATGCCGGCACCCTAAAAAGAAAAGCAGTTGAGCGGAGCTCCCGCGCACAGGACTGCTGCACACACTGCTAACGCTAACACGCTCTCAAAGACACTTCCCACTTCCGCTGCAACACATCACCTCTATTTACGTTCAGTTATTATGTTCGTCTGTGCACCAAACGAATCCCAGTTGCAACTTTCACTAAGTAATTAAGTAACTGAGTATTTTAGAGCCACAAACAAAAGATGTTGCCTCCTTTGGATACTCTAAAGCAGCCCTTTGTCACTGCAGAAAGAAAGCTTGACATCCGAGATATAAAATGCTCAAAAGAAGGCTGTATCAGTTAATCAAAAGAGAGTGATGACTGCAACAAACTTTATCGGTTCTGACATGGTAAAATGAGAGCTGGAGACCACTATCCCAGACTGGCAATTCCATTAACTCTTTGCATTATCATATTTCTATTTATTTTTCACTGTTCACAGACTATCGATAGCCACGCAGTAAATAACAAGAGCAGAAGCAGCACGCTGAGCCCCCTGCTACCAGGTCTTGGCTTTCAGAAAACCACCTTTAGCAACTCTCAGTTCCACTGAATACGGCCATGGAAGAAGGAAAAGAGCAGGCTCTGCTGCCAGCAGCAATCACAGTAGACAGGTTTTTTTCCTCTAATCCCAGAATTACTTTAACTTTATCCATGAGAAACTAACCTATTTAGACTCTGGCACCATCACAAGAACTTAATGCCATGGGAAATATATATTCTATATGTATTTTATATAAACAGATCTTTCTTCTTGATTCCTCAAGTGTTCTCTCACTTTCCATCGTATCGAGCTCTTAGAGACATTCCTAATTTCCACTTACACGCAGGTTCAAGAGCTAATTCATGGACACTGAGGAGTAAACTTTCAAAACCGCATTTGTTACCATCAGATCTCTTGATGTCAACAAAGCAGCTGAGCAACGTGCCGCAGTTACTGGTTCCTCACTCTGTACATACAAGGTATGCAAAATCCTTGTTCTTGCCAGTTTGTCAAGCAGTAGTGCTGCTGGCCTCAACCTCAGTATAGGGGACAGTTTAGAGAAACACCTGGAGGACAACGCACTGACCCAAGTGCTAAAACAGCACCAACAAAAATGGAACTTGCCTGAAAACATGTGACATGAGAACAAAACCAAAATATCTCTCCATTTCTTCTCCCTGCAGAGAAACTGTATTTAATGGTCAGGACTCTAAACAAATCCCTGGAGAGGCTGAGCTATTACTACTTAGCAATTTGATAAAGCTCCTTTGATTATACTTTGCACAGCATAAGGAGAAAGCATGGACCACCGGGAACAACAACCAACCTCCTGCTTTATGGAGGTTTGCGTACAGGTCAGCAGGTAATGATGAGACTGACAAGGACTCGAGTCTAAGAACCAACAAGAGAAATTGTCAATGTGTAACCATCAACTGAACTCACAACTCTGATTTTCTCCCGCTAGTTCTGAGATCTTCAAATGGTAACAACAGGCAGAATTAATGAAATCTATCATTTGCTGAAGGGTCCCTCCTTGATTAGCCATCCATCAGGCTGTACAGACATGGGTATTTGCTGTCCTCTCGCAATGGCTAACTACTTGCTCCTTGGAAGATGGAAGGGGCTTTGCAGAGACAGCAGAATTGCCCATCTGCAATCTCTAGGTAATAACCTACACACTGGAGAAGGACGTATGTACCTTGCTTGCCTGGATCCCTAAGGCAACCTGCTTTTTGTGGTGCAAGTGAAGAGGTTATTAAATCTTTCAGGTGGAGAGAAATGTTACCGAGACTCGCAGAGCTGCTAAGGTTTAGCCCCTTTGAAGCTGAGCCTGGGAGCGCAGGCTGAGAACGAGCTGGCTGGAGAGGGAGCTGATGAACGTGTTCAGGCTGGGCAAATCCTTCTACGCTAGTGCTTAAACTCCTAGAACATGTCACCAAAAAAGGGCCTTTCACCTGCTGCATCCTCCTGGAGGAGGAATGAGCAACTGCCAAGAAATATACCCTCTCAAAAGAAAAATATTAACTGTAGAAGCGTAATAGCTTCACTGGAGCTGGAAGGCAGGGAAATGAGGGAGCCTGTTCCCAGAAATACTCCTTCAGCCACAGCAATTCAGCCCCTGCGCTGAGGAAGCTTCTACCCTGACAAGTCACTCCATCCAGTTTTAAGGCCAGCCGCTAGAGAAAACCCTCTTTGACACAGCACGCCTACCCACAGCACGCAGCTAACAGCCGCTCATTGAGGAGCACGGCGCAGCAAGGCAGCAGGGTCTGCGGGTGGGAGGGATGAGGAGAAGACAGGCTGGGTCCACTGTCCCTCCTGTGTCTCCGGGAAGGAGGGAGCAGGCGATATACTGAGCGCGGGCGCAACCTCAGACAGGTAACGCGGTCACTACTGCCTGTCTATACAGGGACGGGGAAAACAGCTCAAGGTGCAACCACCAAGGCGCATTAGTTGTATAATCCTCTGAATTATTTCCTGTCAAGTCAGTGGTTATCTTCCCATATTTTTCCTGTGTTTTTAATGGAATTCAGTGTCCCCAGCAGTAAATTGCATCACATCGGACTGCAAGCACACACACTGTTTTCAGGAATACTGCTACGAAATGTCACAAACGCTGCTTAATGTTGGAGACCTTGGCTACTCCGAGAAAGCAAATGAGCAGAACAAAAAATACCCAACACCTTCTCCAGCTACGTGGGAGACAGCTCATGTGAATGGTGGGTGAAACTACCGGAGGAGAGACTTTCACAGAGAGTCCAAGCAGTCAGGAACAGCTGGATGAGAATGGAGGAAAACAAGGTGGCAACAATGATGAAATGTAGTTTATCTTGCTTAGATAAAGGAAAGAAGGACCGGTGGCAGCAGGGAGGGGGAGAGCATGAGAACAGCCTTCAAGGACCTGGAACAAAGCTGCAATATGAAAAGGAATATATTTTTTTTGCTGTGTCATGTGAATGGACAAGAATTCATAGTCACAAAACTGCTGAAAGGGAGTTTAAGGTTAGGATGTTTGGGGTAAACTCCTATACCATACTCCCAACGGTATAAATGTACTGACAGTTAAACACTGGAACAGCTTGCTGAGGAAATGGTAGGCTCTTCTCTCACCAGAAGTTTTTAAGAACATGCTAGACAAACATCTGTTGTGAACAGCTTAGAGCAATCCTGTCTGAGTAGAGAAAGGAGGGACAAAATTCCCTTACGCCACTACTGGCTACAAGTAGAAATCCTCTATCCCTTTTCAAAGTTCAAGAACCCTAGTTTTATTTCAGATTTTGCAGAGAAGTTTAGTCATGGCCACAGCTGTAACCTCTGGGTTGCAACGTGCCTGCAGAAGGACAGCTACAGACGAGCAAACCAAGGCTCCTGGCGCTACAGCACTGCCGGGTACTCCCGCGTCCCTTCGCTCATGGGGATGACAATACTTGGCACTGACGAACAATGCCCTCACATTGCCAAGTAGCTTTTTTTAATGGAGACACATTTTAGCTGCTCCAGAAGATGACAGAGCCCCAGCCAGGAGCCAGGCGAGCCTGCAGAGCCCACCGAGCTGCCCCCCGTGCTCGGCAATGCCCCTGGCATTGGGCAGTCGCGCACCGGGCACATGGGCACCCCTGCGGGCAGCCTGCCTCCCGCTGTACCCTTAAACAGGCTGCAGCCAAAGCAGCCTCAGATTTATACTAGATTATAGGAACAGTTTATGAATTCACAGTATCAAACTCCTAAATCTATAAACTATGCAGGTAAAACTCCTGAGCAGCATAAGAGATTATCGGGCTGGAGGGAAAAAAATTTCTAATGCAAGGAATTGCATTAAGGCTCCCCTGTATTTTAAAAATAAGCATTGAAAACACTAATATTTTAGACTACTCATTTAATGATTATCTTAATTCTAAACTTATCTATAATTTTAACTTAAAAACAGCAATAGCTTAACCCTTTCAGGCCTGCTAACAGGATTTTCCACATGGTTCACCACCACTGTTTTTTAATACTCTTGTGTTCAACAGAGGAGCTACTGAAAAGTAAAAAGCTCCTGCGTTCAAGACATGTAGAATCAAATTTTGGCACAGACAAATTTTGTTTAGGTATACGTTACATGTCTGAAAGACATTTGTAGCATTGCAGGTCTCAAACTTTTTTGTTGGTGGTTGGTTGATTTATTGGTTAGACAATCACGGAAAGCTTTATGAAAAATAAATTTCTGAGCAGCAGCTTTAATCTGTTTTAAACCAGACAGCAGCAAAAAATTAAAATCTTGATTCCCCTAGTGACTGCACCTGTTTGAACCCCAGCAGCACTTTTTCCCACCCAATCGAGGTGTCGTGCTACACAGGATGATGCTGGCCGCTCCCACTGCTGCTCTGCGTGGCACTTGTGAAGCCCTGCAAGGCTGCTGCAGAGGAAAGGAAAAGCGTTTGATTAAGCCTTCTTAATCATAGCGGTGGCCACCAACACATGAAGAACTGCATCCGCAGGAACTAACACTGCCCACGTTACTGCTTGCTCTTAAGGCTGCCTCGGCATCGTCTCAGTCTCTGGATTGATTTGAGGCTTGCCCCAAACTCGGGTACTTTGACCTGGATGAAGCAAAGGCAGGTTCCCGTGACAGTGAGCAGCAAAGGCTTGTCATCCGCAGCTCCCTCCCACTCGTGCCTCAGGGCTCCCCGCTCACAATCCTCCACAAAAGGCACAGCAGCATCCGCTTTTTTGTTAGAGTAGCCATTTTCTCTGAGCAGTATTTTCAGGAGGCTAACTCAGGCTCTATTTGCTACTTGGTGAAATCCCCACTATGACCTGGATCTATTTACTTTTTTAGCACAGCAAAAAGACCAACACTGTAGTACCCCAAAGTTCTGACCTGAAACCAGAGCTTATTATTCAATCAGGAAAAGAGGGCGAGCACAAGGATAGCCAGTTCTCCAAGGTGAAACTAAATCACAATTGTGACAAAATCGGGTTGGGTTTTCTTCCCGTGTAAGAATCCATGGTAACAAACCCGCATAAACGGTCAGCCAAGGCAGATGAAAGTCAGCATTGTCTAATTTAAGGTAATGCATTTTGTAGGGAATAATTTGAACCAATCATGCACTCTTCTGGATTCTAAATTAACTGTAACCACTCGGGGAGGCACTGGACATAACTACCTAAGTAGATGTTTTCAGTGAGCTGCTCAATGCAGGCACAGTCGTAAAAGGAAACTAAACATTAGGAAGTGCATAGAAATGGGTATGGAACAATACAAAAATACACTATGGTGAGAGAACTTCTCAGGCAAAATAGTCTAATACCTGCATCAAATGTGACCTTGCCCTTGGAAAACAGGGTTGACAAAACTCTGGAGAACTGTCTCTGAGAAAAGACTGAGCTGGGCACTCCTGTTTCATACTTGGAAGAGAAACAGAAGTTCAATGAATGTAAAAATGATAAATTCAATACAGTAAGTCTTTTGTTTTAACAGCCACACAACAGATAATTAACCTCTAGTCAGCGAGGTGCCCCAGAGCAGCGGCAGAAACAGTAGACTTGGAGAATCCCCTTACAGGACAACAGCTTAGGGTAGAAATGGCATTAATCAATGACCTCACTGTACTCCATACTATAATAGATGCATATTAATATTCATAGATTTTTAGGACTGAATGGTCCACTCTATCATCCGGTCTGACCTCCCTTCTGACACAGGACAAGTTTCAGCCAGCTCCTCCAGCCTCTGGTCCTTGTTAGGCTTTTCTCTGCTAGGGCAGAAGAAGCTGCTTTATACGAACTAGATTCCCGGGCTGTAACACAGAGACTGCAAGGAGGGTGTGATGCAAATTTTGGCTCAGCGAGATCTTGTAATGAAGTGTTGAGTGGAGATCTGAGTGTCAGGAATGACATGAACCCTACAGTTGCATCAAATAATCCCAGAGGCAGGAAATGGAAAACTCTCTCCGAGCGCCCACAGTACGTCAGGAAATCACGTTCGCGGTCCCTCCCCAGACCTCGTGTTTCAGGTTGTCGCTGCACTTCTATGAGGCCACCCACAAATGAAGTGTGGAGCTCTCCATGACGCAGGTCAGCAATATTTTTGTTACAGATGCTGGAATCACACCACTCCCCACTAGCTAATGCTTTTCATGTTCAAGCCATGATACATTTTTAATCAATTTTGGAACAAAAATACCCAGGAAACAAACAAAAACTTTTTTTTCCCCTGAAATTATTCTCACCTCTTTGACACTGAAAGAAAAAAAGGAGGATTTGTATTCCTCATTTTAACAGAGTTCAGCTTTTGGGTGACCCCATTCTGGAAAAGGTTAATTCTCATGAACTGCACAGCTTAAACACAGCTCAATACAAGCATTAAGATCCACCCAAAAGGGATCCTTTCATAAAATAAGAACGTAAAACTTATAATTTATTTTCAAAAAGTATCTGGTTTCCAACAAATTCTAGCTCATTGTGAGTTTTATGGCACCGGGAAGTAACAATTCCTACTCTGATGCATTTTCCACCCCTCCAGTGAACTCTGGGGCAGGAGGGAAGAGAGAGGGAGAGTCATTTCCACACCACACCCCAGAGCTGCGGAGAGTCCGCGCCTGCTCCACCACCTCTACCCCTGGCACCCAGCAGCGCTATGGATCCCACGCTGGGACATCCAGCGCTTTTACACCTCTTAGTCAAGAACAAAAGCAGCCACGTTTGCATTTGTCAAAGCAAATTTCCTGCTAAAGCAGCAGAAACTGCATCCTCGGATATTAACGACAGCTGACAGACAAATAGAGAAAACCAGTACAGTGCTTTAGAATGGTCGCTCCTCTCTGGTGCCTGATCTATAGGTCTGCCTGCCACTCCCTGAGCCAAAGCAGGGAAAACCCCACTGGACTCCAACAGGACAGAAGTCCAGTAAACGCACTCAGTGACTACAATGTGCAACCACGCAAGTTACTGCACTGCTACGCTCGCTTCCCTAAACAATAGTTTTGTCAATGAAAAAAACAAGTTTCAACAAGTGCAGGAAAAGTCTGCGTGGAACAGATCAAGTCTGATCTCTGAAGTGGCAACCGAGTCCTGCTGATCAGGGCCCGCCACGCAGGGACAGCAAGCCCTCTCCTCTTCACTCTGCTGCCCCTGAAATGCCGAACTTCCTCTCCAGCTCATTAACGAGCGCTGGAAGGAAAGGGCTGCACCACATACTGCCAGCTCAGGAATATATTACCAGTACTGGAATCCATTTTAATAAACAACCACCATGTGCCCCCCGAATTACAGACATTTAGAAATGCAGTTCAAGTTAAAGGGCAGCCACTCAGGTCAGAGATCCGTGGCGTGCGGGAGATCAGTCTTGCACTGTGGAGGGATAAAGGAGCAAACACCAGCAACACCAAACACTGAGGTTCCTACAGAAGCTGCAGGCTGGACTAGCTGAAGTATTTGAATAAATACATATCCCACATGTGTATCAGGAAGCTTGTGCCTTATGTGGTGAGATCCTGAGTGTGAAACTTGTGTCCTCCTTCACACTGGGCTTGCTGATTTTTCTCCTATTGCTGCTGTACAATGAAGTTCATCAATATGTGAAAGAAAAGCTTGAGTCCGGGAGGCAGCATGAGCAGAAACCCTTGACAGCACTAGGAAGTCTATAAATCCCATGCTTTCCTAGCCAGAGCCTTCCATTACTTTTTTCTGTTACATTTGTTATAGTAAAAAATGTTGAGGTTTAATCTCTGAGTGTTCACTTCTCTGCTCTATACAGCCCCTCCTAAGGCTGCAAGGGGGGGAAGGATCCTTGCATCTGTCACAGATGCTGGGTGGTTTCTTTGATGCTGACAGGAGTCAGCACACACAGGCAAGATGCCGCTGCTGCTCCAACAGATCCAACATGAATCTGTACCCAGGACTCACGGGACTTGCATAGGGACCCTCATTCCTCCTCAGAAAACACCAAGGTTTTAGGAAAGGGCTAGCAAGAGTCACCTTCAGTTCCTGAGCAGGACCCCTACACAACTGAATAAAACTAAAAAACCCCAAGATGCCATGAAAGCCCACAAACAAGAAAGCTGACATCATTTTAAGGGGAAAAGACAGAAGGTAGAATCTGTTCAACAGCAACACTCCTGAAGTCAGCAATCCACAGTGCGTTTTACCCATGCGTTACCATGGATTACCAACAGCTTGGTGGGCTTTCTGCAGCCTCGGACAAGTCCGCAGCAAACGGGGGCTCTGTTAAGAGAGACTATGTACACAGAATACAGAGGGCTTCGCCTGCATATGCTACTCCAGTGGGTAGGAGGTAGGTAACCATGCTTTACCAAGCTTTGTTTGCTTGTTCAAAGGGGCAACAAATGTCTCCTGGTTTACACAGAGGGAAGAAGTAGTTGGTAGAGAATGCATTCAGCAGGTCTCTCCAATAAAAACCCTTTACTGGCACAAGCAGGGCTTTTGCCACCGGATGTGGGTAGCCAAGACTTTAAAAAAAAAAACAACAACCAAAACGAAACAAAACCCAGAAGAGTTTCGACCTCTGTAGAGCTCTTGACTATATTAGTATCATGAAACACTTCTTCAAAAACAAAAGATCAAGGGTGTTTTATACAGAAGGAATAATACTCTATATTCACTCAATGCATGTGCTGGATGTGCTTTAAAAGTATAAATCTGCCATACTGACTCCTTTTACAGCCACTAATTTGTTTCAGGCTGAGATGTGCTGTGCTCAGTTCCAGCACATGGCACATTACAAACAGGTCAGAAATACGCCACCCCCCCAATTTCTGCAATCATAGAGTGGATTTTATAGCCCCTCCCATCAAACACACTTTACATCTGGGCTCCATCACAACCCACCAGCAGACTTGTCCCAGTCCTCCTCTCTGCAACACCTTTACAGCCATGTTCTGCAATGCCAACAGCCCGCACCAGGGCTCTCCAGGCTGGCGAAGCCACTGTGACGGGTCCAACCACCATTTCCACCAAACAGACCAAGCCATCAGCAGTATTTCTGGAAATCAAACAGCCTCCATCTCACAAGCGAGCAACAGCAACTTGGGTTGAAGAACCTGCAGCAGAAAACTTGAAAACACAGACCAAAGACAGATGCTCTGGAAAGGACAAAATTTAAGGCCAATCATCCAAGTTAATTCCTTTCAATGGATTTTAGTTTCACATACACACTTGTTGCACAAAACCGTAACAGAAGTTGCCAGAACAAGCCGACGCCGGACTCCAGTGCAGAACCAGGGAGACACAGCTGCTGCCATTTCGGATCGACCTCCACCACCTCCCAAAGCACAGCCTGCCCGCAGAAACCTCAGAGACCAGTAAAGCTGACACCCTGGGGCTCAGAAGGGAATCAGATATTTAGCAAGATTATGCTATCTGCTAATCTGATTAGCCCCAGAGACTGCAGATAAACATAACAAAGAACAGCCGGACACCAGCTGTAAAACCCATCCAGTCAAGCAAGTAACACAGCTGCCCAGAAAAGCTCAGCATCTGGGACCTGTCGCATGCAATGCTTTTAGGGAAATGACAGGCTCGCTGCTCTCACGTTAGACATGGGGAAATGTGTTAATCTGTTTACCTTAAATGGATTTAACCTCAATCTGAACAGGAGAAGGCTGACACAGATATGTACGGCCAAGACACTCCGGCAGCAAAGCAGAGCCAACGGGGAGGCGGCAATCCTCGACACCATTTACACAGGCTCGAAGGATCAGGCACGACACAGGTCAAATGAGAAACGTTAAGAGATTAAACAGGCACATGTATAATTAGGTGTAATGTCAATTGTCTTACCCCCCTGAAATGATAATCAGCTACCCCATCTAACCATTGCAGCCGCCTGAGCTTCCGGCTGATGCTGAGTCTCAGCAGCCAGCCCCTTCCCAGAACAGGGAATGTGTGCAGGACTGCAGGGTGGATGTAGGCAGAAGGGATTTAAAAAGATATAAAAATACATCAGAATTAGCAAAGAACCTGCCATGCCTTCCTGAGAGGGAACGGGCTGCTGAAAGGAGACAAAAAGCTACCCAACTCACTCGCCATACACTGGCTGCTACTTTTGCAAGTGCAGCGGGGAAGCCAAGGGCATTATTTAATGTGTCCACTTGACATTTTTAAACACAAGAAAAACAAGAGAAACTTGCTGAGGACTGCATTCATCACCGCCTGCCAATTACAGAAACAAAACTGATCAGTCAGGAGGACACACGTGGCACCCCGAGTCGGCAGACCACCGCCGCAGCAGCACAATCGTGTGCTCTTTGAAGCATCCCTTCAGATCAACAGGCGGTATGGATGTATAGAAGCAGGTCTAGAGCTCTCCAGTGACTCTGTGGTAAAGCGCTGCCCTCCCTTCCTAATTAGCAAACACTCTGCAGCAACCTCAGCCTTCCCCACAGCTCTCACTTGAACTTTTGACTATCACATCAGATATTCTGTTTTTATTTCCCCCCCCAAATCTGACCCAAGATTCTCCAAGGTTGAATTCTTACAAACACTCACCTATGCTGACAGAATCAGCTCATCTCCCTCCACTCAACAGAAAAGAGGAAAACCTTTATTTCAGGGCAACTCAAACGAGAGCCGAAATAAACTGGGCCAGATTGCTCTACCAGCATCAGAGGCAACGTCGTCCCAGTGGCATCACCATGAAACCTGGCACCAGTAGCCAGGACAGACACAAGATCACCAAAGACAAGGATGTCCAAGGAGGCACCAGGAGCTCACCACTCAGCCCATTATTTCCCAATGTTTTTGGGATGTGGGACAATAAACAACAGAGTTTGAGGCCATTTCAGAAATGTGGGTATCCTGACAGTGTAGGAAGCCACTTTCCAGAGTTAGCCACCACACGAATGCAGACTGAGGAGGAGTTGGGGTCTAGCTGAGTTCAGAACAACAGGGGAAAAGATAAAACAGTTCTAAAGAAATTGTCTAAAATATGCATTTTCTATTTTTATGGCAAACATGACTAGTTACTAGTATTCAAATGCAATTATGTAGAGGCTGTTCTATAAATAATGCAAAGCCCAGAAAGGAGAGATCAACACTCATTTACAGCATACCGCATGCTGTACTGAATAATGTTATACACCAGCTTTTGCCATCCCCATAAAAAGGAAATATGGTTGAAGAGCCGAGAAAGAAGCATGGTCTCCCCCATTCTTCCTCCAAAAAGGAAGAGCTAAACCATGGTAAAATTTAAGGTAGTTCTATTCTGTACTACTTTTGTAGACAGAAAGCATCACTTCTGCATTTCCAACTTGCCAGCTAATTTCACACGTGTCTCCAGAAGCTGCAACCAGGGTATCAGGGAAACACACCACCTCTCACCCTGCTGCAACGTGCTCTGAGTAGATGCCATACAGAACCTTGCAGCATCAAGTTGCCTCCCAAATCTGTTATGGGGAGTGCTTTCGTCCATTGCACAAAGAACTGAATAATTCAAGCTGGAAGGGAAGTGTGCAGGTCAGCTACTCTAATAACCTCCTGCTCAGAGAAACACTAAATTTAAAGTAGCGTTTAAAGTTTCGAGCAGGTAGCTAAGGACCTTGTCCTGCTGAGCTCTGAGTATCTCCACAAATGAAGATCCTCAAACCTCTCTTGTTCTCTGTTCCAACTGGGCACCACTCTTTGCCATCAAAAAGTTTCCCCGTATAACTAACTCTTATCACCCTTGGTTGCAACCCGCAATTTTTGACTCTTGTTTTTCAGCGTGCACCTCTAGGAAGAAAAGCATTTCCATTTTCCCCAAAAGATTTTTACTTCTTGATTGTAACTACTGAATTCTAAAACAGTTCTTTGATTTAATTTTTTTTTTTAAATTTATTCATCTAATATCCTTACAGCAACAATACCTTCCCACACATCCTCTCTGCACAATCAGATTTATGCCATTTACATTGAAAACTAAGGTCTTTTTTCCCTACTTATAGCTCAGTTAGCTTTGTTATAATGCAGTTTATAAAATTACATTTAATGGAGAAGGGAGCAGGGAATTTGTTTATTTCTGAACTGCGATGGCTAATGGATGGGGTGGGAATAATGACAGGATATATATTATGTTATAGTTGAACAATACAAGGAGAGAATGCATGACCTGATCATTTTTATCCTTTATTAAATGGTCTATTGAGCTGTTTTTTCTTCCTATCAGCTTTTAAACCAGAAAAAGCATAGCAAAAAATAACATATTACTTCAAATCGCAAGATTAGTCTTAATTAAAGCAAAAATTACTCATCTGTTTCTTAAATTCATTAGCAATAGCTGGAAACATATAAAAAAATAAGCACATCAGCATAAGGAGACTAACTGTAACTAGCCGTGGTAACTACCTTCCTCCATAAACGCTGAGGCATTTTAATTCCCCATGTCTGGAAGGACAAATAAAGTCTGCGGCACACTAAGCATCCTTGCCAAGTCCTTCCTCCTCCCAGCGAGCCAAAAGCAAAGTGGGAAGCAGAACCCAGACCTCCCTGCACACCCAGCTGGAGTGGTGTCAGCAGAGCTACATCTGCTTTAGAGGCTCGTCTCGGCTTTTCCAAGAAGAAAATGGGACCGTACGAAGCAGGACCACCTGAACTGCCATCCCTGGGTTTCACTTAGATGGGCTACCAGCGGTTTCATTCATGTTTGACACAAGAGGTAATAAGCCACGGCACATGCCTGGAGCCCTGCCTGGGGAAATGACAAAGAGGGAAGAAGTTCCCAAGGACACGCAGCGAAGGGTGTCCCATCACGCAGCCCCCCACAAGAGGAATCCCCACCGAAGCGGAGCAGTTCCTGAGAGGGTTGAACCAACATCTTCCATTGAGACCAATAACCGATGTGTAAAAATCTACAGGAAACAATCAAGTTTGCAGATTGAGAACCAACCCACACGGCATGCAAACTGTCTCCAGTGTAAAGCAACACATGACTGAAACAGGGAGATAAGGAAGGAAAGGGAAGGAAAACTGATTAGGTCCCTGGCCTAATGCTTGAATATTTTCATTTCCTGTAGGGAAAATTACTGATACTGGTCAGCACCAACTGGTTAACGGGCTGGCTGTTATGGGTTTATGGAGGTTTCAGGAGAACTTTGATCCAGATCACACGTCCATTAACAGAGACAATAAATTACTCTCGCTTCCCATGACACAACGCACAGAAATACAACTCACGTGTACAAATGAGACCGAGCTCTTTAATGAGTAAGAGTGCTAAAACAGTAGCGATACATCAAAAATATACAAGTTCGTATGCAACAGCTACAGAAGAGCAAAAATGAATACCCCTGGAAGAATGTGCATTTAGCTTCACGGAAACAACCAAAAGGCAGAGTTTCTTCCTTAAGAAGCTCCCCTATACTCAAGTTTCTTCTATTTCTGCCAAGTATGCTCACATGGCAACAGAAAAAACATTTGTGGCATTTGATTTCCAAAGTCTGCATACTTATGAAAAAGTTTTCCCAAGAAAGTGCTTATCTAAAAGTCCTTTTCTGTGGTTTAAGCAGGAACACCACTAGTGAAAAGTAAAAACAGGGAGCTGGCTGATGGGCAAAGCGCTGGCACTTTGAAGCACTGCAGAGGTCACATCGTGCCAGGGAAATCTTGCTCTGTAGCTTTGATGTAGAGCAGCTCACAGAAATATCTTTGTTATTTCACTGAAGCGCATTGCTGCTGAAGCCTCTTTCTTATCCAGTGTTAAATAAGCTGTTACTGTTCTTTAATATTAAAAAAGAAAAGATTAGTTTCTGTCAGCATTATGGCCTCAAGTTGCATCAGGGGAGGTTTAGGTTGGATATTAGGAAAAACTTCTTCACAGAAGGAGCAGTGAGGTGTTGGAACAGGCTGCCCAGAGAGGTGGTTGAATCGCCGTCCCTGCAGACATTCAAAAAACGCATAGATGTGGCACTCCAGGACATGGTCTAGTAGGCATGGTGGTGGTAGGTTGGCGGTTGGACTTGATGATCTCGGAGGTCCTTTCCAACCTTAGTGATTCTATGATTCATTTCAGAGGAACATGCAACAGGCAATATGACAGGTCCTATGACGGTCTAAATCGAGTTCGCGTTCATTAGGACATCAGCGACTTCCAAACAAAAACCACAGTCAAACATAGCATAAATTCAGGTTGAACTTATGCCTGCCACAGCACTAGCACAAAGCCGGGGTAAGAAACCCAGCATTCAGAGATCAGGTAATGAGGTGGAGGTGCAGAAGCTCACCTTTCCACTGCACCTCCTCTTGCTTTTCACTTAAAAAGACTTTCTCTTTATAATGTAAATGATGTAATTTATACCTGCAGAAACAAACACTGGAGTGGGTTTTTTTTACATGTCTCTCCAGTGAAGGTTAAATACCGGAGAGAAAGTCTTGGTTTGGTTTTAAAATGCTGTTGAGATCCTCATAAAACAACTTCTGAAGAAAGCCACCGCAGTGGTTTGAATATCCTGAATGCTGTAGGTTGAGAAGGAAGAACATCTGCACACATTTTTATGGTCCACTCAAACCTTAAGTGCTTTCAAACACACAGCAGCTACGACGCTGCTTTAGATTTAAAAGACACAAGTCCATAAAGAGCCCACATCATGATCTTCTGAATTTATCTAAAATTCCCTTCACTTACATTTACCTCATCCAGTTCCAGCAACAAATCCTTCATTTCACCAGTTTCCTCCACTCTTCCATGAGACTAAGAGCAGTCAAAGAGCTAAAACCCCACCAAAACCTGGAACAACTATTTAAAACGAGCAAACTTCCTCCACCCCCACGTGCCTGCCAGTACTGAGCCCTCAAACACCACCACCTGCCCCAACCAGACAGATTCCCCCCACTTCCCCCCCTTAAACCCTTCTGGCTCATTCATGATTTTGGTCCTTTTCACTGAACTCCTACAGCTGCAAATGCCCTTCTCTAATGCGACGCCCGAAACGAGAACATGAGAATTTTCTTGAAAAATGGAGGAAGTCGGTGCGGGAACGCGACCAGCACCAGCTGCCCATCAGCATTCGGGGCGTGCAGCTGCTCTCGGTGGCATCCCTGGAATTCAGCTTGGCTGGGGAAAAAACAACTGCCACTGCTTTTTTCTGAAATTTCACCTAACCACTGTAACATGCCTGTGTAATTCTGCCCAAATTCTTACATGTGTTTTAAACACTTCAGTGAAACAGTTAAAGCTCAACGTTTATTTTGCAGGAGCGCCCTTGTTTGCACTGCTCCCTTTGTTGCCATCTGTCAGGCTTCCTCATTGAAGCTTCTTACACGGAAAAACATCAGTAAGGGCAAAACAGCAGGAATTTAGGCAGCCAGCCACTCCCTCCTCCTGCCCTTAAAAGGTTTGTGCCTGTATAATTTTAATGGGGATCTCTCTTTGCTCCGACATAGACACTGAGCACAGTATCAGCTACATCCAGATGGTGCCAGTACTTCAATATTCCATTTTATGTTGTCGGGTTTTTTTTTCCTCTAACCAGTGCAAGGCCTCTTCATTTTCCACTTCCTTCTAATCACCCACCCAGATATCCCACGGCTGAGGCAAGAACGCACAACGCAGAGCCATGAGCCCAGCTGTTAAAGCAGAACGCCCCAAATCCTACGGGACTGCAACAAGCACCCTGTCCCCGTGCGGGCACGCAAACACTAACAGGCTCACAAACTCCCCTGGCTGCTCATACACATGCTCAGCAGAAAATAAAGGAATTATGAGAGTGTGTTATCTCGATTTGCTCCTCTGATTCAGTATCAGGCAGGGCCCCTGCCTCCCCCTCCGCATTTCAGAGCCGGTCTCACAGCCGAGCCTCACACAACATTTCAGCACAGCTCCCCACAGCTCTCACGGGACCTTTTCCTCCTTTTTTTTCTTTTTTTTTAAAGAAAGGAAAGACTTTATGAGCAGGACTGCCTGGATTACATGTTTTCTGAAGTGCTAAGCACTTCACTTGAGTTATGAATCATCAGCAGTGACAGCAGCAGAAACATCTTGTCATAAGCAATGAAGAAACTTCAAATTAAGTATCCCACCAAATAATTCACAGAGACTGCCGATCCGCAGTCAAGAGGACTTGCTTACAAAAATAATTTATAATTTAAAAATGATTGCTGGGACAAAGTAAAACTCCCCAAAGAACTTAAAAAATGTTAAATCACAAGAAGCAAAGGGGAAAGAGGGAGGGGAAGACAGGAGACCAGCCTGTCTCCAGCATCTCTTGGAACTCAAAAATGCAAACATTTCTCGCATACCTGTAAGGTGATCCATCTGCAAACATGTTGAGAAAAGGTATTTAAATTTCCCCAGGCAAATATACCTTCTCTCTCCTATTCACCCTTTTTGCAGCTTAAAAACCTGATGCTCACAGCCTGGTCTCAAGCTCTGCATATTTTTTATCAAGTCACGTCACCGCTCTTCCGAGGGATTTGTAACACATGCCTCGGCATTAACATTCACACAATGGCACACAGTAGAAACAATTTTGAATTTTTTGTAATCTGAAAAGTTATATGGTTTTGTCCCTTTAGTAAATGCTCTCATGATGTAACTGGAGTGGCACCAGCTTCTGCATTTAGGTTACATTTTATCATTTTCCTTTAAAATTTAAACCTCTGGGACACCAAGACCTGCTCTAACCATGAGACTCTTCCCTCCCAGAGTCCCATGTCCCATTTGTTACGCTCCTTCCAGCTTCTTCAGCAAGAAAAACTGGCAATTCACACCACCACTGCCCTTCCCCGCACACAGACCATTAATTCCCAACGCCCTTCTGTCTCATGCACCAAATAAATCAGGTATTATACACAAAAAGAAGCTGCTATCACATAGTTAAGAGTTCTCCACTCGCTCAAAAAACACAGTTAAGCTTAAAATGTGTTGGTTTCCTTGACTTCACTGTAGCCAGCTTATACACGTACCCAAGTTCTATATTCAACATCATTAAAAATAAATTTCTATATTCACAGTATCTGGCTGCCTCTAGCTGTAATCCAAAACCAGAAGTCGATGGTGCTGACTATTTCAGACCCAAGAAAAGTATTCCTCTAGTTTCTGCGCCCTTCCACCTGCTTTCAAACCTCCCCACACGGAATGGATGTCTCAGCACTGCTGGATCTGGTCCCTTCATCTCACAGGTAAAAAAATTCTCACCCACGTATGGGCCTGGAACTCGAGTCCTTGCAAAAATGTTGTGTCTTGGGAGAAATTTTATTAAAAGAAGCCATTTCCTTTCCTAGTAACACGTCCAGGTGCAGCGAGTGCTGAAAGGCAGCAGAATAAATGATTTTAGGCATGTGTGTATGCGTGCAGACTGACCTCCCGGTACACAGCCTAATGAAGATCAGAAATCATCAAGCACCCTGCTACAAATAACTTAAAACCTGGCATGTACGCTTAGTAAAATGTTCAAGTGACTTCAAAAGACCTCTATCAATACGGAAAAGAGCTGCATTAAAATTCTGAGCCTTGGAATCTATTAAGCGTTTCCAAACGCAGGAGGATGAGTACCAGGATTTGTTCACCCACCTTCACTGCGCTGTTCTCAGGAAAAGGGAGTTAGCTCGGTCAGTCGGCACGCAGCCAGCACAGGTCCCTTCCATCGGCTCAGTGCTTTAACAGTCAGTAAACCTAAACTGTATTTATCGCATTTGTAAAAACATCATTTTAACTTGGTGAAAACCAACATGTTGCACCTCTGAGGGGCACCGGCACCAAACGTTTTCCCCAACACATGCCACCGCACTTTGGTCCTGGAGATGGATGGCACAGCTCCTGCGACGCACCAGCAGTGGTACAGATATCCCACGTGAGCTCTGTCTTCTGCATCGCGGCCATGCACGACCACAGAGGTGACGGCCCCATCCCTGGTGCCTGTGGTCCTGGTCAGAGGCGCTGGCCATGCACAGCGTGGTTTGGCAAGGGTCATCCTGGATGATGGAGCTCGGTGGAGGGGAGCAGTGAACACACAGGCAGGCTGGTAAATGGGATTCATTAACCAGGCTCCAACTGCTCCACTTCACTAGACGGGAGCTCTTTATAGACACTGCCTCATTTATTTATTTTTTAAATGCTTAGATTAGTTTAGTGTGAAGCTGTTGAGAGATATAATTTGTCTGAGCAGATGATCTATAGATCATTGAATGAGCACTAACCAGGCTCTCGCAGCCCACAGAAGAAACCTACCGTGTGTTCTCCCAAAACTGCAGGCAGGAAAGATGAACCTTCTTTCCTAAAATTTAGCCACAGACACACCATCCTTGGCAACCCGAAGGTCAAAGAGTTGGCACCTCTCATGACATGCTCAGCCTTGACTGCGGGCAGAGAACAGGGCTCTCAGACCAGAGGGAAATCAGCAAGTGATAACTAACCTGATACGCAGTTGGGTATAGGCATTTCTGTTACAAACAGCCTTTCCGCTCGCATCTGTGAACATATGCATATTTAAAAAATAAATTATCTTTCATTCAGATTAGTTACTAGAATATCTCTTTCTTTGCTGGAACAGATTTGTTCCTATGGTTGTATCTACTGCTATTCTGGGACTTGGTATTGTCTTCCCACTATTGCTGCAGAAAACGTTCAGCAGTTAATTGCGCAGTCAAGTCCTTTCACATAATTTTCCCTTTGACAAGAGTAATTAAAAAAGCTAAACGGCTCGAGAACCAATTGATTAGGTCTGCAAGCAAAGCTCTGTTTGGGCGATGCTGGGATGCACGTGTACAGAACAACAAGCTTTTACAAAACACAATTAGGAACATGTTCCTGAGTGTTTATGATTTAGTATCAGCTTCTTGCAAGATCTCTTTTTTTGTCCAACTCCTATCATATGTTATGTTAAAATATGTGCTGCACATATACCATGCTTGCAAGATTCAGGAAAATTAACCTTATAGGACATGTAAAAAGATTTTACTTCCCTCTCCCATATTCCCACTGTCTCCAAACAGTCTAAGTTTGAAGATGGGCTCCAACACCTCCCATCACAGGAATGGAACCACACGAGCCTATTTCACCACTAATTTTGAAAGACTCTGAATAACGACAGCTTCTGAATTTTTGCCCCTTTGTATACCTGCACCACAGTAAAGACATTTCAAAGAGTAATCCTGTCTGTAGACACACTCTCTGTGGTACGGTGCTGAATCATCCGTTTGCTCACCTTAAAATTGCTCCGAGTCCTCCATAACAGGACTTCTAATATCATTACATTTCAAACTACATAATTGAAGTTATAAAGTAAAGGGCTCCAAAATTACTACAGATGTACCAAAATAATGAGCTTATGAACAGTAATGAAATGGAAACTCTTGGAAGCCTGAGGTTACACACAAACTTACGAGATGCTCACTATAGTTTTTTTTAATAAAGATAATAATTCTACTCTAAAAAGAGAAGTTGAAAGGGTTTTCTTTAAAGCACTTCCTTCTCAGTAAGTTTTGGTCAGTTACTGACTATATATATGAAAAATTGTCATGAAACCTGCAAGGTTTAAAGCTAATGGGAACTTGGAGCAACAATAAATGAGAAACTCCCTCTACATGCAAAGGAGAAGGGTCAAACACCAGACACCCAAACACCTCCTAGTGCTACCTGACCAGCAAGAAAGTGCTGGCGCTCTTCAAAGCCAACGGCTTTGGCCTCTGTATGGGGCATTAAGGCACAGATTAGAGGACAGGTTTGTGGCAGAGGCCACCAACACACAGGAATAAATCCTTGAATAAAGCCAGAGTAACACCTGGAAGAGAGCTGGGCACACGCAGGCCTTTCTGCGGCGTGGTTTCAAACAAAACTCGGAAATCTAGTGCCAGCAGCTCGACTCCGGTCCTGCTCTCAGCAGCGGCATCCCACGCCGCTGCTCCGGGCAGAACAGTAGCCCAGGGACCCAAAAAGAGTTTCTTTGGTACAGAAAGCCAAAGGTTGCCTTAACACACCTGCACACGTTAATTGCCAAACCTTTCGAGGAAAGTCGGAGATGTAGAGAACTGTCTCTTTATATAAATAGATACGCTGAAAGAAGCCATAGGAAGGTTTCACACATTTGCAAATGTGATAATTTAGATGACAAATGTAACAAATTAAACCCAACTTGTTAGCTAATAGAATATTTAATTACGTACTATGAATGATCACTTAAAGATTTGGGAATTTAACCAATTATTTTCAGAAGGCGTGAAACGTTCCTAAGCACGAGGTTTTTTCAATGTCTCCGCGCTGTCCCCCTGCACCTCCTTCCACCTTACCTTGTTTATAGCTCTATCCAGTAATAGTTTTTACTTGTTTCCTTGATGTCTTAATTTCCTGCAATAATACATCTGCCATGAATAATTAAGCAACGCATTTGCTGCTCACTGAAAGCTGAACAAGTGCTATAAATCAGTTCTGGGACCCTCTGCCAGCACAGACACAATCAGTGATCTGCTAATGTTGGCATTTCTTTTTACAGGTGAGAGAAACGAAGCACAGAAACCCCAGAGGAGCTGCTGAGCAGCACCGGGCTCCCTCACCCTGGCGCTGGCCGCTCGGGAGAGCGCTTGACTGCATCTTCTCTTAAGCAGAAGGGCTCCAAAACCTGTTGTAGCATTTTCCCGGTGAGGGACGGAAAACTGACATATACTATATTCTTCACATTTATTCGTTTCTTACTTTCTTACATTCTTGGGTTGTTCCCTCTGGTTTCCCCGCTCCACAGGTAGGAGGAGGGCAGAACAAGATGGCCTAAGCGTGCAGCAGTCCCTTCTCAGCACCGAAATGATGGGCTGCCGTGGGCGCTTTGCTGCGTTGCCACCCGTTTTCTCCTGCTGCCTGTGGCTCAACGCACAATACAGGCTACAGGATGGCAGCGAAGCGCTGAAGGATCATCTGTAGTCAGGCCCATTACACCCTCTGAAGGTTTATCTTGCTGATTCACATTCGCCCTCAGACAGCTGGGCACGCTGCATTTCTCACTTTTTTTTTGGTATATGAAGACTGATGGAAGATAAGAACGAACTAGGAAAACAGCAGCGATAACACTTTCCTACAACACTTCCACTTGCATGCATATCAGGGGAGAGGAACAATAAAACAACTTTCCATTACCCGAACAGCATCACCTTTTAATTGGAACGAGGGTTACAGCACAATCGCTTTAAGGAAGCTCAGCTGCAGAGCGCGTGAGCCTCTCCGCCTTGGCAGAGCCAGCGCATTAGAAAACTAATCAAGCCCAGGTATCCAGCCAGGCCTAGGAAATGTGAGGGTGGCCATTATGATTCCACGTCTTAATTTGAGAATCTCCCTGATTCACTAGGAAGTGCAAAGCCTCAGAATACTTTTTTAAAGCTCAAAATATAGAATGGTTCATCATTACATTTCCCTACAAAATACCCTCACACAGAAATGAACCATGTAACATTCCTGCGTTTAATTCTGTTGACAAAAGATTGTACATATTTTTAAAACGTAAGGCTTAGCAGCTGTGCTGCCAGTCTGCAGAGTTTGCATATATAGCTGGGATATTACCATACTCTATTATTCATAACAGGCAACAGACTTCATTCCTGGTCTTGTGAAAAATAATTGCAGTTCGAAGCCAAAGTCTGACTGCAAAAAACATCCCAACATAATGGCCAGAGTTTCCAGAATTCAGGAACTCATGCAGTGGCCTGCATCTTGATTTAAATCAACTCATTAAAAAGACAGATTTCCTGCGATGTGTTTACGAGAAAGCCTTCCAAGAATCCAGGAAAGGAAAAGCTTAGGTGGGCAAACAGCTTTTTCTTATCCAAAACCAATATGCAACAAATTAACCATAATCTCATTACATGAAGCATGAGAGACTCTGGTCTCTTACAGTCTTGGGACTCCACTCACCAGACAGAAGTTCATGGGTTGATCCTTAGTTATTCATAGGAAGAATAACTACTGGAAGGAGAAGGAAAAAACCTTACACTTCTTCCTTTCCATGGCCATTGACATCAAAAGCGTTCTACACAACCATACATTTGTAATACATTTTCCCTTTCCTACGCACAAATAGGTATTAAGTCAGATTTTAGTCAGAAGATCTTAAAAGTCCTACAGCATCCTTTGCAATTGTCACACAAAGCATTTTTGGCTGCCAGAAGCCATTTTAACGCACCCCGCAAGGGCTGCCGGTCAGCACTGCTCTAGACAGCAAGCGGCATCGCTCGCCTGGAGCGGTCCGACAGGCAGACCCTCCAACCCGCTCCGCTGCAGCACGCGCTCTGTTATACAGCCCGGCACAGCCCACCAGCTTCATCAGCGGTATTTGACAATCCGCGCAGAACAGCAGAGACGTTTGGCGCTACGGGACAGACGGGCTTTTGCGCATCACGGCAGCAGCCGCCGTAACAGCGCCAAAACTCCCTGCCTTGGTCCAGCGGCTGCCTGGCCAATAAAGTTCCTGCAACCAGACCTCTGCATATATGTATAGCCTGGTAAAGTCTCAGGGCAGGTAACTACCTACACATAAATACGTATCACGTACGGGGACACATACACACAAAAAACCAACCACCAAAAAAATCAAACGTCACACACAGAACTACCTGTTATAATTTGCAGCGCTGAATTCACTGCATGGTTCCAAAAGATGAACCACGCATCATAACAGGCAGCTGAAAGACCTTTAGTCACTGCACAGATGTTAGCAAAAAGATAGCAAACCTATGAGGGTTCATGAGGAAACTACGTACAGAGGATGTTTTTAAGCCTTATTTTGTTAGTGGCATCATCTCCCCTGCATTCTCCCCATTGGCTCCTTTTGAGGAGAGCTAGAAAGTCAGAGAAGGGCACTGAGGAGGGCCTGGAAAATGCTTTCGCACAAAGTTACAAAGTCAGATGGAAGGGAGTGATTGTCACTTGAGAGGAGGATGAAAAAAGACAGGATAAAAATATCAGAGTGTCAGGAGACCCAGAGAAGGCAGACTGGGAGCCTGTACCTTCCTGGTTCATAAATGAAGACAAAGAAACATTCGAGTTAAGAAATAACACTGGCAATTCAAAACCTATACGAGGGAATACTTTCTGCTCATACATGAGATTCCAGAAATCCCTCCAGAAATTCAGTTCAGTGCTCAACAACCCTTCACGTCAGCAAGCATTGCTCAGTGCCTGAACTGAACTTCCCGGCTGCAATTTAAGCACATTATTTCTTCTCCTAGCACTGGGCAGGGAGGACTGACTTCTCCTCAATTAGTCCTTCCACTCTGGCAGTGGGATGCTCAAGATGAGATGTCATTTCATTGGAGGCCTTATCAATGTGAGCAGAGTATCTAATGTGTCTTCAAGACGGTATTCCTCATTTCTTCCTATCACTGTGATGTTTGTCCCTCTCAAAACAGCGTGGCACTGTTGACTCCTGTATGGTTTCTGATCCATTAGCACTGAAAGACCTTTTCTGTACACCAGATGTCTAGGCAGTTGTCTCTCATTCTGTATTTATGTAGCTGATTACTCCTATTTTCAAACATCTATCCACATTTCTCCTTATTGACATGCATCCTTTCAGACAGTTTCTCCAATTTGTAAAGATCATTTTGAATTCTAATGGTGTCCTCCAACATGCTTGCAGCTCTTCCCAGCTTGTTGTTGCCTGCAAATTTAATAAGCATGTTCTCTATTCTATCAGAGAGATCATTACTGCAAATGCTGAATGCTACCAAACTGCCAAATACCCACCCTAGGAGCAGATGTTTCACAGGAAAAAGTCTCATGAGGGAGCACTGAAAGCTTTACTAAAGATAAATGACATCTACCGCTACTCATTCACAAAGCCCGTTATCCTGTCATTAAAGGAAATTAGATTGATCTGACCTTGATAAATCTACATTGGGCATTATTCCTTTGTCCATATACATGTGGATACAACAATATTTAGAGTTGTCACAATTGATAAGGTTTTACAAAAGTCCATCTTCTTAAAACAATTTCTAATTTTACATAGGAAACGGGAACTAATTTGGGTGGGATGAGAAAAGGGAAGACTATAGGATAATTCTTTTTGCACTTCCCTAAAACATGTAGCATTTGTTGGCCATCCTTAGAGGCTTATCTTGGGGCAACTCTGGGATAAATGGACTTTGAGGGTGGCACAGTCCAGCAATGATTATAACACAAAATAATTCATAGTCTCTTCTGCAATTTGACATAAACCTAGAAAACACCATGTGGTATATACTGCATATTACTCTCTATATGTGAAAGTGGACTTTCTTAAATTCCTCAAAATTACACAGGAAACCGTTCTCACGCAACATACTACGGATTAAAGACAATGACAGAAATTTTAGCTAAATTTGCCTCAAAAAAAAGCTTTATCTGCAACAGAAGGCGGCATGTCTAATTGAAAAGACGTTGAGCAGCGCATAGATGCTGACTGAACAATACATATTCCCTGAGATTCTGTCTGTATGTGGTAAAAAAACAAACCCCAATCATACTCTGCTCCTAGAATAAAGGCCCAAAACTCCACAGATGTAGGAAGAGAGGCGTATCTCTGCACTTGAGGAGAAAACCCAACAAACTTAGACAGTTAAATCTGTTAAACGTTTCATGCATTTGCTAAGACAGAATCAAGGTGCAACAGGCATCGTCAAGAAAGACAAGTCCAAACCCTTGTGGCCTACAGTACAACCACAGAGCAACTTCAACAAAGAAAACTCTCTATTTACACAATTGCCTCAAGAAATAGACAAATGCACTAGAACACGAACTCCACGGTGTCGATGTGAATTAATTCTCTCTGCCCACATTACAGGCTACGCGCTGCAGGATCTGGAGGACTGACTGTCTCTGCTGTGCACCTCTGGGTCTTCGAAAGGCTGACATGAGAGCAGCACTGGCTACGTTCACAGAATGAATACACAGGCAAATCAGTTACACGCAAGCTCAGACAGCATCCTCTAACTCACATGCACTTAATGGTTTAGCATGAAATCCCCTTTATATTATTCCCCAGCTTATTCTTCTACGGGTCACTCCCTTCCACAAATCAGGTTCCATTTTCTCTTGACTACTGAAGCGCATCGTAGTAATGTCAATTGTTTTCGCAGGCATTTTAGACTTGAGGCCTATGAATAACGCCACAGCTTGTTTTACAGGGCACAAAAGTATTTTTCTAGTTTCTTTGTTTTTAAGAGCATCCAAAGACAATTTTTGCAGAAAGATCCAAAAAACAAATGTCCAACTCATAAAATACAGCCTCTCGACTTGAGCTTTGGCTGAAGACCAAGCAGGACACATTTCAACCATGAAACAAACTCATAAAAAGCTGAAAACAATGGGTTATAACTAAAGAACTTTGTGTAACCCCTGATAAACTGTGTGTAGTGGAGCATAAAGTATGTTGGAAGTCTATATACGGCATGTATAAATGACAAGTCAACAGCCAGGACCATTACCTGTTACACCAAACAGGAGCAAAGGGAGCTTTTCCAGCTCTTGGACTACCCTCACCATCCTCCCAAGAGCCATACTAAACTCTTTGTAGTCTGCATGCCAAGAATGAGAACACTGTGCCAAGACAAGGCATCCCAGTCCTTTGCATGGGAATATGAAAGTATTTTCTCTGTTTCCAAGTTTTACTGATTTTACTGATTCCCCCTGCTAACACCCTCCTCCCCCGATTTATTATTGACTAAATGTGGTGAATGCATGAAGTAAGTTCACTTCTCTACAGGTTTTCTTGCATCCTGAAACTACTGAAAGCATCAGTTTGATGCTAAATAGGATTAAAATACATAGTCATTGTATCAGTATTTTAACTGCTTTTGGCATTTCACAAGATTTTGACCACTCATCATTCAGTTCTTCCAATGAATCTTTCCTCTTGTAAATTGAAAACTGTGTAAGTACAATAGACCTACAGCCTTCCTACTTCCAAGCTGTGTTTTATTCAAATACAAAATTGAAATCCTTTCTGAAACCAATGCATGGCAACGGTCCCATTTACCTCAAAAGGGAGAACTTCAGTTTTAAGTTTGAAAACCAAGGAAGAGCCACCTCTGCATTAGGTACGGCCCCACAATGAAAGCCAGAGCTTGGTGACACGCTCACGTCTCCCATCCATACAAGCCACCAACCGGGTTTGACAACCCAGCCCTACCCGCGCTAATGCCAAGACTCAAAACGGTTCTTACAAATGGAGGTTTTCAGGGGCAAAAGACCTACATGAGTAAAGCTGCTGAATATTTCCTGGCCTCTTTAGAACTCGTCTTTCAAAACAATATTTAACAGAAGTAGCAGCACAACAACAGTTACACTAACAGTCGAAGTGAATTTGGCTAAAAATAAATCCAAAGAAAACATGTAGGTATTCTGCACTCTGAAATCTAAGTACAGAGGCTCAAGAGTCATTGTCTTCTCCTTCCCACGTGGCAATTAACTTGCAAGGGCTCTTATCACTCAATTTTGAGGTGAGCCAAAGTCATCACATGTAGACAGCATATATAATAAATAAATAAAAACAAAAGACAAGAAAAGCAGCAAAAGAAGCAACAATTCCCCGAGTGAAATCTTCCTTTTAGATGTGCAGTATTAACCAGTGCCAACAGTGGACTGATGATGGTCTTTTCTATGAGACCATGACTACTTCCAGAAAACCCAGTATTGGCTCAAGTAGAACAACCACACGTAGCAGAGACAAACCAAGCCCAAAACTCTTCTGGACACGCTGACTTTATCCAGAGCACCAACTCAAAACGGTCACCTGTGTTGCCACAAACCTCTATTGGAAAATGGTGGCATTTCCATTTGCTTTTGGTTTTCTCAAGGTACTATCTACTGTCTAAAATTGGTCTCAATCCAATTTTAGAAAATAGAGTCCTGGAAGTTGTATTGTTAACTACTGGGGGAAAAAATGGAAACAGTGAGTTATACATGCAATAAAGGGCCATCTGAAAAACACAGCAGGACTGCAAGTTCATTCCAGCCTATACTACATGAAATGGAATACATTCTGTAATTATTTCTTTTTAATACCATGTGAGTAACCCTTAGAGGGAAGGCTTAATGTTATGATGCATCAGAGAAAGCCCAAACATAACTGACATTCAAGGCAAGGTCTACCATTGCAGGCTACAATTCATATATAAATGTAAAGCCATCGTCCACTATAAAATGTGCTTTGGTTTAATTCAGTAATCATGTGTCAGCAAAGCGTGCAAAGTAGAAGACCTTTCTATGACTTAAAACTTTCAGTAAGCACCCTACGGTGTTTTCACACCAACAAAGTAAATTAGATTTGTCTTTGGCATAGACAAAGCACCGATTCTCACAAGGGGCTCAAGACAATGTTCATTTAAAAGTACACCACTGCTTTTCAGCTACTGATACATAAAGATAGATATCTTACCAGAGGAAAGCATCCATGAACAGATGCTTTCTTTTTTTCTCCTTTTTAAACCAAACATGTTCACCATCAAAAAAGATTGACTAACATTTTGAGCTAACAAATTTCATACTCTTGGCTGTTCACAAAAATGAGCTTGATCATCTCACATTACAGTATCATTCCGAAGCACCAATATAACAAACAGATAATCAAAGAAACCAAAAAAGCATCCCTATTACCACCTCATTGCTTTTTACAACTGCTCAGCTAAAACACTGAAAGCTCCAGCAGACTGCATACTTTTCCCCCATCTGACGTCAGTACTGCTAGTAGCAAGCAGCAGCACGACAAACCGTATTATTTTATCAGTTTCCTGGCACTCCATCTGCAAAGAATGCTACCATCACTACTATAGGATATTTTAAATATCCCCTTACAATCAATACTCACAGCAGTCTCTGCAAATAGTCACAACAGATTAATATCTGGGAATAAATGCAACTAACTCGCAAGCAGATTTGGAAAAGCAAGGGTAAGCGCTACCAAGATTGGTAGCCAGCTACTCACAGCAGGGGAAGGTTACCCATACGGAGTTACTCTGATGACTGGATGGGTTGGGATCCAACCAAATTAATTTTAGTATATTTAAGGGCAGATATTCACAAGGAAAAACCCAAGTCACACTAATGAAATAGGAGTTTGCATCCTGGGAATCAGAGGCCCAGAAAGGGATTCAAAGGTGATTGTGGAGGACCATGTTCCCACCTCAAGGTTACGGGTAAAAGGGCTGAAGTGCCCTTTGTTGTACTGTGGCAAGATGCAGCCACTTCTCTTCTTGGCCCTGGTCCCTTGACTTCAAAAACATGTATCAAAGAGTCAGGAAAATTAGTGAAGAACTTTGTAAAAATAATCTCTGATCAGAAAAATCAAGACCAACCTGTTTTTCTATAACAAAAAGGCCAAACTTTCAGTTTGTCAAACTCCTACTGACTTGCTTCTCAGGGAGATGGCATTGAATAGCAGGAGTCTCCAGCCTAGCTGACACAGATTACAACATCCAGTGTCTGAACCCAAAAAACACACAGAGCTTGAAATAAATACAGATTTGTAGAAGTAATGATTACTTGCCATTTTTAGACATCACACAGGAGACAGGTAAATTCTCTAGCATTTAGTCTTCAAATCATGATTTGATAGCCTCCTAAAAGCTACGTGCTAGCTCATCCGCAGCTGTTAAAAAGTAGATGTAGAAATTACTAGCTGAAATTATACAGCCTGTGCTATGCAGGTCAGAGTAGAAGACTACACTGATCTGATTTCTGGCCTTAAAATCTATGAATCTACACTGAAGATAAAATTTTAAGCAGGTAGTTTTACTGTTTTTCTATATCACCAGGCCAATAAGCACACTCTGTCTCAAAGAACTTGTATGAAATATATCAGCCCCTCAACATTTGCCGCTGTGCCGGGTAACTTACATGGACATTTAAACACAGGAACTCCCTTGCGAAGGCAAGAGAGTCGCTCTGGCTACGCAGCTGAGTCTGAATGATGTGAACAGCAAAGAGGGACTGCTTTGCCATGCAGGGCAGCCGTAAGTGGGTTAAACAAGGAACTGTGGTGTAGAGGCAAAAGTCAGAGCCTACGCTACGGCCCCAGGATGTCCCTGATGACTGACAACGTGCTCACAGCTGCCTGAGAGCAAAACCCAGGGTGAGCTTGTCTGAGGTTGCCTACACCACCTCTTTGGGCTCAGGAGCCACCACTCGCTGAAGGCTAGAAGACAACACCAGGAAAGGATCATGATCGCTATATATTTATGCTGTTCTTACATCCTCCTTAGGTCTTTGTACTGACCACTGATGGATAAGGGATTCAGAGCTAGGGGGACCTTTGGCCTAGCCGCTGATGTTGATTGATGAGTGAGGTTGGCTTTATGAATAAATAAAAAAAGACAAATGACAATGCTGTGACCTGTTGTAGGTGGCTACTTAAACAAATTCACATGACTCCTGCAAGTGCTGGAGCTAAAAGGGGCATGGCTACAAATGCAGAAAAAAGATCTCTCACCTATTCTCAACGTGGTGTTTGTTCTCACAGCATTCCTCCTACCTTGATACCTGCTATGCTCAGTTACAAGCGGGTAGCATTTATATATATAAAAACATATAGATCAAAATATCAAACTGTGCACCAAAAATAAAGCTGCACAATAACTGTGGTTAATATTTCAACCTGCCCCTTAATGATGCAACCCCAATGCCTCAGGTACAAGGCTTTTCCAAAACAGTATTTTACATGTTCTTTTCATGGATGGAATGTGTCAAGCTAGTCAAGGTGAAATTGCAGAAAATTAGTATTTACCTGTGCTACAATACCTGGATCTGATCGTACCAATTACAAATAATCACTATGCGCAGCGTTTGGGGACGGGCATGCAAACAAAGAAAGCAGGAAGCAGAAAGAGATGCAAAGCAGCAGTGGAGAAGCCCCAGGTCCGGCTTTTGGGATGAGACCCAGCAGCTATTATCCAGGGAACAGCAAGCCTGTCCCGCAGGGTGGCCCAGAGCAGCTCCATCTGGAGCTGAGCTGTTGTTGAGGCATCACTCAGGTTATGAAGCAAAGAAGGCAGAGCTGAACGGGGGAGGTAGAGCCAAATCAGAGAGTCAAAGCCTGCCACACTACCCCTACGTCCCAGGAACACAAAACAGTAACTGCAGAGCTGGGGTACATAAGCAGAACCGAGCGCCGCAGCAAAAGCTCCACCGCTCCTGTCCAAGACCTCTGGACGGCCCTTCAGGTGCGGTGCAAAATCCCTGGCAAAACAGAGCTCACCTGCAGCCGTGTGTCTAAAGGGCATCGGTACTCTTCCATTTCTCAGCCTTCACCAGCACCAACATCTCACCTTCCCATTTTCTTTTTTCATGTGTGCCCTCAATCCAATTAACATCCAAGAAACACGGTTGATTGAAAAAACATAAATCCGTACGACATGCATACCTTTCGGATATAAAGCAACCATCCTCTCACAAGGGGCAGGGCAGCCTTGAGACACTTCAGACTTAGGGTCCTTGCTTCCCAGACTTGGTGAGAGCCAGAGACCTGCCTTCCCCAGCCCCAGCTCACTGCTGCAAGCTTCCCCCACCCCCTCAAACAAAAGCCAAGTTTGCTCTATCTTTAGAAATCAAAAGGTGCAAATTGTTTGTTTACCGTGTATCACTTCACAGGTAGTTGGCCTAATACTGCCTTAGTTCTTTCCTTCTACAAGGTCACTTTTGAAGTGGTTTTCTTCCTTAAGCTCTTTGAAATTCTGTGTACTTATTTTGGTTAGGAAATACTTTGGATGGATCACCTAGACTCTTCCTTTGGCTAATGGAAGCTGCACCCAGGACTTCAAAAACAAAACCTAATTTTTAAAAAACCAACTCAACAATGAAACACACTGCTGATGATTTCTGATGATGGTATTGATTTTTTCCTGTTTTCTCTGCATTTGTTTTGAGAGGGGATTTTTTTTTTTTGCTTTTTATTTTATTAGAGTAAATGACATATTTCCAAAAGCTGGAAAAGAGCATCTTTTAGCTGACAATTGAACTGAACATTAAATGAAATCTGCAAAGCCATTTTTCCCCATGCACAATCAAAAGCTGACAGACAGGGAAGCACAGAGTGCATTAAAAAAAAACCACAGGCAAGCTGAGGAAGAAAGTGTAGAACAGCCATCCTGAATCAGCTCCGAGCTGCTCTAATGGAATTAGGGTCACCCTGACAGAAACACAGTCAGATCACAGAGAAAATTTAATAATTTCTTACTGCAGTCTGTAAAAGCCGGGGAGGATCTGAAAGTGCTTTCTGCCAAATTAGCCCTTCTGTATCCACCGTTCACACGTACGTGCCCCTTCCCACTCACCTTCTCCTCCCAGCACCCCACCAGTGCGGCCGGGAAACCACTGCTCCCCTCCTGCTGGCATGGGGCACCCAGCGAACCCCTCTTTTTCTGACACACTGCCACACGTTTAACCTTTGGATGCCCCTTCGACTCCTCAGCGCCAACATATTCACAGCTCCTGTGAACTCAATTCCAGGAGAGGCATCACGGCGCACGCCCGGCGCTAATTCTGCTAGGCGATACATATCCAATCTGTTTTATCTCAGGCGTTAACATCTAGCTATCTGCCAGCTGCCTAATTGTCAGGAAGCTACAGCAGTGACGCGAAATGTGTTACGACAACAGCAGCTCCCAAGCGCAGGCGGGGAAGGTAGGGAAGCCCTGGTGGTGGTGCTCCCCGAGCACCCGGCCATGAGCAGCCTGCTGCCAGGGATGCGGCAGAGCCCACCCCCAGCCCTCCTTCCCTGCCCTGGTTCCTCACTGTTCCTATAAAAAGGTAATTTTTAAGGGCTGACTCCAGGAAATCCAGGGATAACTCTGCTCCCCTTATCACATTGCTTTTAATTGGGGAAACGTAGGAATGCTTTGCAGATACAGAGCCTGCCCATCCCTCCACTGCCTCCAAGCAGTGCTGCAATGGGGAAAAACAAGAATCACAGTGAAATCCCATGCCTTCCCCTTGCCCTTCACTGCTGCCCTGAACCAGGACTCCCCAACGCCATATTCACTGCTGTGTCTTGCCCATCTGCATCACTGACGGCAGGACATGAAATATGCAGGGTTTGGGGATGGTTCTTCCCCTGCAGAGGTGCAGAGCAGGCTCTTTCATGCAGCTCTCTGCCACTGAGAGTTGGTGGCAAGATTCAGTGGGGTAAGATAATAGGAAAGTTGTAAGTCGCTAAAATACATAGAGCAACACTTTCCATCCTAGCAAACCCTCGGTTAATCCACGGTGGCTCTGGTGGTTAAAAGGTCGTTGTCCTCCAGATCTGCCTTCCAGATTAGGAAAAAGTAATTCAGAGTCAGTATGCGCCAGAGAAAAAGGCGTACATACAGACACGCTTGCTTCTCAACACAGAAGTGTTCCCCATCTCAGACACCAATATTTGGATCTGGGCCTGTGAAATGGAGCCAATTTGTTAAATTTAAGCACGTGAAAGTATTCTGCAAAATTGGCAAACGTCTACTGCAAGTTATGCTCGGCCAAGAACTGTCCTAGGACACCTCAAGCTCCACCAGCTTCTGCATACCTGATGGAGAGATGCTTCTCTCCATTGCAGGGGTCAGCATAAAGGAATTTTATACACCTCAGAACATTAAACACACACTTCTCTGTGCCAGACTCCAAAACAGGCTACAATATGTAGACATAAAGTGATCTGAAAAAGCATATTCCAGCATCACCAGCTGTCAGGGAAGAAAGCTGAGGAAGGGAACAGCTGCTTCCCCCCAGTTTAACTGGGCAGCTCAGACTCATACAGACTGCACCCTAATCCGCTGCCTGTGCAAGTCATCCCTAGTGACACCAAAAATAGTGAATTTGTATCTTTCTTCACATTCCCCCTTCACTTTTCTCTCTGGCTTCTCTAAATTTACTCCTTCCCATTCAGTCAAGGGCATTTAGAACCTCCAGACTTTTTTCTCCATTTAGCCAGGCTCCTACCAACACATATCAAGATCTCCTTCAACTTCCACAAAATTACATCTTAATTATAAGCCTGGTGACTAAAGCTGGAGTGAGAAGCAGATGGTTGGTGGCAGCTCAGGAGGTGCATCACGGTCACCTTTCTGCTCTGACTCAAGTGTCCCAGGAGCTCCTGGTGCTTCCAAAGGCACAGAGTATTCACAACTGCTACAGTCTGCAACAAATGTGCAAACGTCTGGACACAGAAAAACTGGTTAAAAAAAGGGGTGGGGTGGGGGAGGGGGGCTGCACAAATACTTGGGGATAGCCTGGGAAATACACACAGGTTATGAAAACCAACGCTATGCAAAGAACCCACAAGGTTTGCTGCATTCTGCATAACTCATGTGATGGGAAATGCCGACTTCAAGGTATTTTCAGTAGTCTACCATCAGCCAAATTTCTCTCCTCTTTTCTGTCCACGACAGTGTTTTGTGCACAGCTTAGTCCCTGGCCTGGATGGGGCTAATCAAAGCCACTCACAGAGGCACCGTAAGACTATCAGGACAACAGGCACGGACACAACAGCTTAAAGCATGACCACAAGGAAACATTCAACTCCAATTCTGCTGAAATACAGGTGTAGGAGAGCTACACCAGAAGGTAAAAACTCACACTCTTTCCCCAAGAGTTCTCAGTCACCTGCTGACTCAGGAGAGATGTCTCAGTACTACACAAATTATGAGAGCTGGAAAAAGAACAAGGAACATAAAGTAACGGGGATTACTGCGACCCCAATCCTTCTCTCTTCCTCCGCCCTCAATTTTCTTTACTCATCTGTACACATTAGAAATCAAATTGTCAGGTTTTGATCTTGCATCTACCACAGAAGCTCTTCCTGCTCTTGAAAAACTTCCGTCAGCCTTTTTAGTTCCCCTTGTGCCCCTTCACACACATACCGTTTATCTGCATTGTGCACACTGGAAAACAAAGAGATTGGGCGGTGGGCGGGGGGTATCCCTTAGTCCTCAGTGTTTCCAGTACAAACCAAGAAGGTTTAGTATTTGTTGAAAGAAATTTTGCAAGGTATTCAAGCTTTCCAAAAACAAATGTTACTTACTGTCCGCTCCTGCTAAAGGCAGCATCAAGCAGCAGAGGATGGCTGCTGGCACAGTGAGTACTGGGACACAGAAGTTAGGCACCATATTCCAAAGTAGAGCAAGTCCTCTTCAGTCTGAGGCAAGTGGTCAGGGTCAGTACATCCAGTGTTACAGACACAGACTTACTCCTGCAAACCAAGAGAGGGAAAAAAGGAAAGTGATCAAGCATCACGTAAATTGTCAATATATTAAACTACACTGTAAAGACACGGTTACAGATACTCTTAAAGAGAAATTTAACTCCCTTTCCTGCTTGAGCAGTAGAGCTCCACACTGATGTCCCCAAATCCCATAAGCTGTTTTCAAGGGTCACGAGGCATAAATGCATGCCCATCTGCAAGTTTATCTTCATGTCCAGTCACTATTATGGCCTATTAATACATCCTTTAGATGCTCTTATTCAGAAGAAATAGTTCTGAAGTTCTGTGTTACCATACAAGTAGTAGTCTTAAGCTCATGTAGCTCTTCCTCATCCATCTGCCCAAGACAGACATGCTTGACTGCATATGTAAGGTGGTTTGTGGTCAACTACATGTTAAGCACAGCTTGGCCCATCCAACTGGGCTGGTGTACACCAGACAGGTCTTGGCGGGTCCAACCAGGAGAAACACAAGCTGAACTGAATCAGCTGTCAGTTCACAGGGCTACCAGAGTCCCAGCAGAAGGTTATTGAGAAAAGCATCTATAATGAGAAGCTACCCAAAGCAAACACATAAGCTTGAACCTCCCAAGGTTCAAAGGATTGAGGATTGGATATTCCTTCTCCAAAACAAAGCCAATTATCTTAAAAATTTGCTTAACTTGGGCATCTACTTGGATATAGAAATACAGAAAATTCCTTGAAACCCAACCAAAAAAGGCAGGTATTTAGAAAGAAAGCAATGCCTGTGTGTCTGCCTTCTTTATCTTTTCATGACAATATACTCACTTTACTTTCACCTGAAAGTCCAAGATCTGCCTGCTAAGACAGATTTTAAAGGTGCTAGCAAGCCCCCCAAAGTTGACAATGTTCAGCAGGAACAGCAGCTCACTCTTTCAGTGCTGGGTATCTCAAGGTAAGCTCAAGAGTCATTCAAAAGTTTGTGAGAATCTCCTTCACTAAGCCGCAAGAGTTACTGAAAGTTGGCAACACAGCATTAAAGTGGAAAAAACCCCCACGCTGGCAGATGCTAGTCTGATATCCAGCAGCCTGCAGAGGGCAAAGAGGAAACAACTTGAGACCTGAAGGTTTCCCAACCTGAACAGTGCCTCTGTGAAGTGAGGTATTCAGTGCCGTACACGTAAGAAAGTTTCCGGATCCCATGAGTATCTTTGAAGCAAAGTATCTGCAAGTGCACAGGCTGTAGGTGGCATAACCCATCACTCCATCCGTGTTGGCAGACATTTCAAAAACAGGTTCAGGACTGCTCTAACAACGGTATTTTTGCATTTTGCTGGGGTTTTGGAAGAGGAAGTGTATTACTTTTTTTTTTTTCTCCTTCCCCCGAGAACCACGAAGCTTTTGATAGAGGTAACACATGTTACAAACATGTTTACATCTGACAAAACCACAGTGTTCAAAGAATGGCAGCAATGACGGTGCTCAGGGAAATCCACAAGAAATCTCAAGAGAATCTACCTAGGCAAATATTTACATTGCATCGTACTAACAAACAGCAGATCATGATTCTTCTCCATTCTGTTACTGTATTTGCACAGTAAATCTTTTCACACGTTATAATATCACACAATACAGAGAAATTTTTATTTATGCAATGTCTTCTACAGCCAAGACATCTGAAAATACTTTACAAAACAACCTAGTTCTAACCTAGATGCACAGAGAATACTGATCATCTCATCCTGCTTTTATCATCTCAACGAGAAAGCATAAATCCAGGTAAGCTCAGCAGCAAGATTCTGAATACTGGAAGAGGCTCTTCGTACCAGCCACACACCCAGTTCTCTTTGTTGCTCTCCAACCTCCATATCCTCAGTCGTCTCTCACCAAAGAATTACTAAAAGCACCATTAACGTGTCTTACCCCGCAGAGAGGATACAAATAGTTGTAACTTTATAGCTGCATAAGCTCTATTCCAATGGGAAACTCTGTTCAATCCCCAAACCGTTTGCCCGGTGTTAGCCAGCTCTGCAGATACGCCCCACACAGGAATAGGAAGAAATGTCTGGATTAAGAGCAAAGATTCTATCTCTAAATGCTGAGTGTACGGTGCTAATTCGTGCAGCCTGGAGAAGCAAAGCTACTGAGGCACACAGAAGCAGCATTGTATCTGGCTCAACAGCAGCCAGAATCTTAAGAGGCTACTCTTCTTGGGGGGGCACACCACCAAGGGTTGAAATTACTGTGTCAAAACTAATGACGTGTGTCAAATTCTCTCAGATTAGGACAGAGAACAAGTTTTACAGGTGGTGCTGAAAACATCTTAGGTATGTATCAGACCAGATTGGGTATGAACAGCTTTCAAAGACCTTTTCCTCTTTCATTCACCTCCATTAACAACAACAGAGCCTGATCCAATGGTGTACCTCGAGTGCAGATTGCTCAGAAGTCATGTGAATGGCACCTCCACAGCCCTCATTCCAGCATAACTCTCAGGAACACAAAAAACCTCAGCTAAGGGATAGGTCTGCCTCTCCATTTCTCTCGTCTTTCAGCAAATGTGATCAAGCTTCTCTCCAGTTTCAAGCCTGACAGATTTATAACTTTCCTCTCAAGCCCATGAGATACATACCACGTGCATCATGCAAAACTGATGAATTGTCAGTTACCCTACCAGATGCTTTATAGACTTGATCTTTTTGCAACTGTTTAGTGCTCTATAACAATTTACCATCTGGTAGAAAAGCTAGATTTTCTTGTGCAAGACTGCTGTCTGTCCCTCCAAAGTTAATAAAGCACCTTTGGCCCTTAACGGGATCAAAAATTGGCCGCTTCTTCTTTCCATGGTTGCTCTGCCTATGGAAAAGTTGTCTGCATTCAATATTTAAAGTCCTTTAAATTGGAATGTTTTAAATTTTTATAAATCTCAGTAGCTGTCATTCTCTTTCGAAATTGAAAATACAAAAAAGTCTCTCCCAGTGGTTCAGCTCTCCCTTTTTTAGAAGTGAGGTACTCTGCCCCAACAAGACAACCCAATATTGAAAGCAAGGTGACAGGGTGTTAGCTGGAGCTCAGTCAACCCTTAGAAGGCCAGCGTTACTCTGAGATTTCTCAACAGCCATCTCAAACCAATGCTAAAGGCTTCCTTTCCTGGGGCTGAAAGGCAGCCCAAGACAGAAAGTACCTGTAAACCAAATAATGTTGGTAGATTTTGGGAATAAACTAAACAGATACAGAGTGAGTATTAGCTTGGTAAAATCAAATCCAGCAGCAACCAACGAACTAATGCTCTTAAGACTCTTAGTGTGTCTTTTGCCACAAGCACCTCCTGCCTCTTCACGCTGCTCTCTTGCCTCTGGAACTATCTCCTGTGCACCAGAAGACCTCAAGTCCCTTCATCTCACTGCTTTGGCTAGCATCTCACAACTAACATTGCATTTGGGAGCCCAGACACTGTAGAAGAAGTTTTTTTGAAAATACACGTACGTTGTCATTGCTACTTCTGCATCCGGTCCTGGCAATATTATAAACTCCGGAGCACGTAATCCAAAAGGAGGCTGAGGCTAAGCACTCCAGATGGCTTTGTAAAAACAGCTTTGAGTTTAGCAAGCTAAACTCCTGCCTCTGCTCCAAACTCAATGTTAGAACTACTGAGCGCTAGTTTGGCAGAAAACTAGAAAGCGGGAAAGCACAACTAAAAAATAGCAAACTCCATTTAAATATAGCTGATTTTGCCGTGGGGCAGGTGGATGGAAAAGAGGCGGTCTTGAGAACATTTTTGAAACCTGCATGGTTTGATTCTTTCAGACAAGCAGAAAAAGCTGGACTCATTTAAAACAGAGCCAAGAATACCAACAGCTCATATGGTACTAGGAAATTCTGGCAATGAGTGTGTCCCACAGGAGACAGCAAAGAGATTAGAAAAAGCAGTCAACTTTAAAGAGTCAAGATGAATTTCAAACCAGCACCGAATAGCTCATGTTTTCTATGAACTCTTCTGGAAGCTAAACTGAACTGAAGCAAGGGTCACGTGGGTCACTAGCCATGAGCAGCATGGTGAAGAAAGGCATCCCCAAAGCAAGCCAGCCTGTTCCAAACCAGGGACAAAAATATTGCACTGAAACCACTTCTTAAGTTTAAGCTACTTTGCAACCAAAGCATCTAACAAGTCAGCACAAAAATGTTCCCTCCAGGAACCCCTGAACATCCACAGAACTGCCAAGTTCAGTTGTGTGTGTGACTACTGACACTGCATTTGCTGTGAAACACAGTTAAGACACTCTCTGAAAACTTACAGGGTAGGAAGGTAAGACCAGTGCACAAGCAATGTCCCTATCTGACCCAGAGACAGAACAGTATCTTTTCATAAAGGAACCTGAAACAATTGTGTCTGCTTTTCAAGGTGGGAACTTCTTACATGTTCTCAGCGTGAGCCCAAGGATGCAGGGCAGAAGGTACCAACTGGACGCCACCCAGATGATAGTGAAGAAGGGGCTAAAACTGAAATCAGCTCCTCCCAGCTCTACCACATGTGACACAATGAAACCCAGTTCTCCTTCTGGATACCTACCCACAACTGTGTGTTCTACACAAATACCCTGAAGGGGAAGCAGTGCTCTAGCGAGACCCAATCACCCCAATACTTGGGGGTGTCACACAATCAATGGTAATCAAGAACTGACTGAGTAAGGAGGGGGCACATGCCACACAAAGCAATCAGGCAGCTATTTCTTCTATTAAACATGAGAACAATAATTGGCTACAGCTCAACTGCTTCGTTCTGTATAACACCTCATCTGTGCGCTGAAGGAGGAAGAGGAAAACCATGAGGCCCCATATAATTCCAGATCATCATATTGCACACATTAAAAGTTGTAGAAGCACAGTTACACACAAGTTAATGACTTTCGAACGTTTCACTTCACTACATTAGTATTCCTTTAGCATAGATTTCTTTGTGCTTTTCTGTGAGAAATATAATATAAAGAGACTTGGGGAGTACAGCAATATGGCCAAAAAAGACAAAATGAGTCTCATTCCGCTTCAAACTCCCACATGCAGGGAACGTATTAAAGAGATTCAGTGGGGAGATATATGAAGATGGCAATGCTCACACGGATTTAGGGAGGAACTTCATATGAACCTGCAATACAGTAAAATGGTCAAAAGCTAAAGCGGCTGCTACATGAGCAAAGGTATCACCTCCAGGACACAGGTGTGAGCAGACCTAGAGCATCAATTTGAAGACTCTCAAACCATCTGGACAGAAGGGATGAGAAAACAACTCAAGAACCAGGAAGGATAAAAATCTCTGTCAAGATGCAAGCGCCAGACAGACTGGCTAAGCAAGATGGGGATTTGATAACCATCTGTAAGTACATGAAGGATACAAACACCAAGAAAGGAGTGGAGGAGTGTAATTAGCCAAAGGCATAGAACTGTGAGTAATGGAATGAGACAGAGCAAAAGAAAGTGTATGTTGAATATTCTCAGTAAACTCTCCAAAAAAAGAAAAGAAAAAAGAAGGAGAGAACAGACCGTAGTAGGAAAATTTTTCATCATTTGTTTGGATGGAAATTCAAAACACGAGGGGGGGGGGGGACACCAAAAAACCAAACCACTCCACAATATTCCATAATCTAGGAAAAAATAAAAACTGAACGAGGCAGATTGGTATGGGGAAATATATACAACAGCAAGAACAATTCAGAAGTACTTCAAAAAGATTCTCCTTATTTTGGCAAAGCATTAAAAAAACCAGGTACGAAGACTTTGGCAACAAGCTGGCCCCACTACAAAACTCTGTGATCCTGAATGCAAATCACAACTTGACCCAAGATGAGGAGCAGAGGGGAAGAGAAGCATTTAAGCAGGATGCAGGCACAGCTTGGATACTCCTGTCTGCCTTACTGGCTACATCTGCTTCAGAAGATATTAATTTCTGAAAGTGTCATTGCCTGCAGACAATCCTAGATAAAAAGGAGGATTTTTTCCACTGGAACAAGGATTATGAAGGGCCCCGTTAAATAACTACAGCGATAAGTCAAAACGTCCACTTAAAATATACATCAGCCTTGAGCCTCACAAGCCCAGTCATCACTCACGCTGAGCACTAAATACAGATCGCTGTAGATCACCCCATCCAAGTGTATAGGCTCTTAATGCCTGCTGTAAAGTCTCCTTAAAAGAAGTAAACTATTGCATATCATCCTTTCAGTGAAGGTCTTATTACATTTACAGAATAGGCCCAGCAGTGCAACCAGAAGCATGGATTAAAGGGCAGTAAAAAATCCTACAAAAATTTAAAAGAAATGCCGACAGCTCAGGAATAGCTGAAAACTCCGCTAATGTGGAAGAACATACTCATGTACCAGTCACTTCCACAAAGAAAGAATGCCTTCTCTTTTTCTACAGATTACTACACATGTGACAACAGTCTTAACACAAATGGCCATGCCATCACAGGCCTGCAGTCGGCACAATGGAAAATGGTGTAAAGATTAAAATCACGAGGTCCCCCAGTCCTCTCCTCTAAACCCCAACTCCTCGGCATCAAGGTTCTGCATCTCAGACTGACACAACAGGCAAAGCAGAGCAGATACAATATCCAGTGAGCACCAAAACTAATTTTAACTGAAAGAGCAAGAATGCAGATGATCAATCAGAGAAGGGATAATCTGTGCTTCCTTCCCTTCAAGGCTTTTTCCATGGTGTCCACTGGCTTGAGATCAAACTAAATGCTGAATCAATCCTAATTCAAACTAGATCAGTTTCTTTTTTCTAAGAACCCCTTTGCTCTATCCACATGTCTTCTCAGCTTCATTAGTGGCCTCAGTGTAGAGATTTTTCAGAGACCTCCTGGACGTAAGCCCACTCTCCAGCAGCTTCCTGGGCATTTCAAGCAACCACTAGAACAGTTTTTCTTTGCAGAATCCATGACGTCAGACCCTATGAGAACGTGATCTTCCAGGTATTTTGTTATTTTCTCAATAATTTTTGTTTCAATCAAAGTAAAAGGTATATAAAGAACTTCCTTCTGAAAAAGTGGCTCTCTTTAATGAAAAAATTCCTTCCTTTTGCTGGAATTTCAGCTAAGTTTTATATAACATAGCATACTATGGGGGTCTGCTCACTTAACGCTTTTCAGATTACTACCTTATTCCAAAGCTGCTTTTGCAAAGACCTCAATTTCTAAAATTTGCCTATCTCTTATATTTAGAAAGACTGGGCACAATACTAGTACTAAGTCTTCCACAACATTTCTGGCAGTTAAAAACTGACGTGAAGAATTAATTTCACTTTTTAGCAGTACCGTCTCTTCCTTAATTGCTGTCTTTAACCTCCAATCATCCAGTAAACCCAATTTTCACACAAAACAATGGCACTGATTTGCCTAAATTATTTATCTCCTATGTGAAGTCCTCAGTTCTTCAAAGCCCACCTTGGATCTCTCAATTTTCCTTTTATACTCATTATACTTTATACACTCTACTACTAATACCTGGGAGTTGCGTTTTCAAATTTTCATCTCAAACAGCTTCTCAAACCTGCCATCTAGCTAGCGCAAATTATTCCCAGCCTTGCTAATTTAACTGCTTTTCCCAGCTTGCTTTCTTATGTTCCGCTATTGGTTTCTAACCACATCAAGGAACTGTTTCACTGTTGGTTTCCCCCCACCTTCTTTTCTACTCTTACTTTCTCCCATTTTAGTTTCAGGGATGCTTTGAGTAACTTGTTCACTTTCAAGTTGTCCCTTCTGAAGTTTAGCGTCATTCTTAACATTTAGATCTTCTTCTTGGCCCCTCCAAGCTCAATGGACATACTCATGGACTACGTGCACCACAGTCATGGCCACTCATGAAGATGTATGTGAGGATCCTACAAACAACTTCTTTAGCCTTGGTGACTCAGATAACAGCAGCTCGATGGGTGATTAAATAATGCTGAGCAACTCCTTGTGTCGAGAGCTATTTTAATTTGGGCTCTGGAAAGCGTGCATGTGCTGGCAACAAAACCTCCACCCACCATCTCACAGCCACTGTCACATGGCGCGACTGAGTAAAAAGGACTTGCTGCTTTGCTCTTGCTAACAGAGACAATAATTCTCTTCCACAGGTCCACCAAGCACCTGTGAAGTGGCAAGTTCACAAACACATTTTGGCTGCCATCCTTTCCAGATGTGGTCACCACCATACAGGGGCAGCACCATTACTTCAGACCAGACCCCAGCCCCAGCCAGACCTTGTCAGCCAGCTCAAAGACCGTGCAGAAGACATCAGCAGGTTGCCATGGGGCTGGTTTCTTCATTATGCCATCATTTAGCAGACAACTCATGCCCTACTGGAGGGTTTATATATCCAATTAAACTTTCTGTAATTCTCATCCTGTGAAACTACGAACATTTTCAATGCTAGATTTTGGAATTATTCTCTCCTAAAGGGTTTTGAAGTTAATTATGTCATAGTTGTTATTACTGTCTCAACCACAGATACTGCTTGAACCCCATTATGGTGTGTGTTACTGAGGGCTAAAATAAGAATAGCTGCTGCTTTGGTGTGCTCTGGAGCTAGCTTTTCCTACAAACTGCTGCTTCTCTAACCTTTGCCCAAACATTATGTATGCTCAGTTTATATGCAGGTAGTTAACATAGCCCGGTAGGGTAAATGGGCTTATTACATTTATTAAACTGAATTCTCTCCATGCAGAACGCCCCCAGCATCCTGCAGTCCTCTGGCTCTGGAGGCATTTGGCTGTTACCATGGAAGACAGCACCCAGAAATTCCCTTTGCAACTAATAAGCAGGAACTGTGAAAGCACAAGTTTCATGCAATTGCTTTCTGTATGAAAAATGAAAACTGTTTCTATAACCTATAAAGAAACCAAGATGCAATCAAGCTTATTATAATAAGATGCTAAATTTATGATTATTACTTTTTTTCCCCTTCTACTAAGGTCCCCTTGCTTTGCTTTGGCAAAAGAAAACACCCTCTGAGGTAGCATATACTACATAGTACCCAAGCCATATTAAAGGGATGTAAATAAAAAAAATCAAGCCCTAGGTGTAATATAATGCTTATTGAAGATGAAGAAACCAAAAGGTCTGTAAATTAAGAAATCCTGAATTAATGGTGGCAAAGTCAATCTTAACTCCGATTTGCTCCAAAGGCACAGTTTTTCTCCTTCAGCAGCACTTTAGGCTAAAAATTCAATTCAGATTTCTTGCATCACATTCTGTACAGTAAGACACACAAAGCATCTAGACATCAGATTTTGTCTCACTCAGATCTGAGGCTGTATGTTCAAAACAGTTTGATGGAAGAAAATCAATTAATATATTTTACAAGTCGTCTGTTTGGCAGATCAAAGCGGTAGTTTCCTAGTTACACTCTGGCTAGAGGGACCAAGATAACAGCTGCATCAAGGCTGCAGCAGATCCAACGCTTTCTGGACAGACCAGCCATCTTCCCTCTTTCAAACCACAACGCAAAGCCCAGGACTCCACGGAGTCGAACAAGCCAAAACCTGCTTCCACGCTCACATTTTCACACACACATTCTGCAAGTAAACACACACGTGTGGAGTGCACAAGGCAGCACACAGTGCTGAATACCTACAAGCAGCAGGCAGCAAAGCTCCCCGTGGCTGTGGACCTGTGCTGCCTGTCACCTTCCTTATGAAGGATGTGCAACCTCATCTGCTTCAGATTAGAAAGATGAGAAAAGGTGGGAGGCTAAAAATATTCTTCACATTTTAATGAACCTGTAACGATTGCCTCTCCCAACCTCAGAAAGAAATCCAAAACACACAGCAAAAGTAAACAACATTACCTCTCAGGTAAGTTGGGCACACCCCTGCACACTCACCGCTCCTTGCACCTTGTGTGATCCTGGTTCCTGCCACGGATGCCCATCCACCACGAAATCCATGCTAAACCTAGGTAGGTTTTTGCTTTCGATATCCAGCAGTTTCTTGGTTACTGGAAAAGACATGCTTTGCTAGCCAAGGGTATGGAGTGCATGGCAGCTATGCAGCTGCTTCCAATGTTTTTGGCATTTCAACACTCAAGAGGCCGCAGGAGAGATGAGTTCTTACATTCAGCCTGGCAGGGACATACAGATGTGGGATATTCTTCACCCTTCAGCATAATTCCCCTCCATGACACACTATGACTAAAACCTTCAAGTTTGGCAATTCAACCTTAACTAAGGTATCCAAAAGAAAACAAACAAAACCCAGCAGCAAAATGCTTCTGCCTCCACGAGAAGGTAGTTTGCTTTAGTTTTTTCATAATTCAACCTTAAAAATTTCTTCTTCCCCAAACTTTCAGAATGTTTTCTCTGTGTCTCACATCTTACAACTTTTATGCATTCTGTTTACCAGGAGAACGGTCCCACGCTAGGGTCTGAGTCAAGATAAGCCTGAATCCTAAGAAAAGATCAACCTAAAAAAATAATTATGCACCTCACACAAAACTGCCCTTTTGTATTGGGGACTTCTGCCAATAGCAGATGGAAAGACCTTTGAAAAATAAGACATCCCATATGCCGTCTGTGGCAACTTTGCAGCTTTACTATTGAAATCATCCACTCCTTCCTTCCAGGCCACCACCTTTACATGACCTTGAGTAAAACATAAAGAGGATATACATGATGTGCAGCTTCCTGGGATACCATTCAGTAAAACCTAAGGAAAGAAAATCACTGCTAGCTGCTTTTTCAATCCGTTCGTACATTAGTGTGCTGAAATGCATACTTGGAGCCATTGAAATCAGATTCAATGTTCGTTTTACAGTACTTAGGAGGAAAGTCATTTTAATTTTGTTAGTTGCCAGAACGTAAAATCCTGAAGGCAAAAAGCTTTCAGCAGAAAAGCAGAACAGATCTTAAAGGGGAAAGACATTACCTAGCTTGATGAAAACAAAGGAAAGCTTAAAGCAGGACCTAGTTAAGCACAGCGCCAAGGAAAGGAAACAGCTCCGCTTCCTCCACATGGCTGATGCTGGCGTGGGGCTAATGACACGAGATGCAGCACCTTGTTCATCAAATCCAAACCTATCAAATTAACAACGGTGTAGAGCAACTCCTCAGCTGCCAATAAACAACAGCTCCGAGGTCCTTAGCGACGTATGAGCAACACGCTCCAAGTTTTAAGCATTTACTTTTGGATATGCAATGTCACCAGATGTCCAAGCCTTTTCTTACCTGCAGACTAATGCATCAAAGTGGTTTTGATGACGTTCCCTCTGAAAGCTTGCTTGCTCAGAGACCACAGTTCTATGTCCATTGCTTCTAGATGTGTGCCCAGTCCATTAGTTAAAGTGGACCTGAGCCAGGTGTGAGCAGAGGGGTGTTTTTACCAAATTAGCTTGAGCACACAACACCGGGCTTGTGCCAGCTCTATGTTTCGGTCTGGCTATGGCAGGAAAAAGTTATCCCCTCAAAATGTTTTGAATCAAACTGAATCACCAGAGTACGCTTGCACTAGTACAGCACTCTGCATCGCATGAGCTAAGGTAGTCCTGATCTGGTAACACATGACCCAGAATATAATGGATTTTCTAAGGCCCAAGCAAGTGGCAGCAGATGCCTTAAGAGCCTTTCTCAATGCAAGGCACCCTGCATTTCACAGAGGCAATGCGCAAACCCCAAAGGGTTTCAGCTGTACCTTGCTCTCAGAGACACCTTCTCTTTTCACACCCCAGGACAGTAACCAGAGCCCTGACTTCCCTTCCTTCCCTACGGAACAGACCCAACGCTGGAGCTCACGTCCCTGGCTGCTTGACCTGCAGCCGGCGCATGGATTCTGCACCACTCGAACCTTCCCCAGCAACACGATGCAAAGGACACAGTTGTTTTTACTGCTACAGTCTTCATGAGAGATCTCTGCTTTGGATTTTATCCTTGTGGGTTTTAATAATCACGCACATACACAGAGAGCTTGCAATCAGTGTACTTTGAATTAAATTTTAACCAATTTATGAAGTATTAAAAACCACAAAAATTTTTATATCATTTTAATTGTAGTATTATAGAACTCATCTGGTAACACCTAATTATAATTCTAAATGAGCAGCAATTAACAAGCTCTTTTACGGTGCCTAACCCAAAACAAACAAGGTCAGGACAGCCCTGCAAAAGGAGTGTGCACGCTGCAGAAGGGAGACCAATCTATCTTTGGGATGCACTCATTCCCCAATTTCTGCATCGGAGCATTACATTTTAGAAACCGTACGGAATATCACCCATCATCAAGTACAGGATGTGCTGTACCCCTGGATCCTTGTCAGGCAATGGGCAGCTCTGCTCTTGTCATAGCATAAGCATCATCAGTATAAGCTCATTTGAAGCGACATGTGCCAATATTGTACCACTGATGGGGAAGGTAGGAGCAGCTCCAGTAAAAGCAAATGCCCCCACCCATCAGGTAGCAAAGACCCCAAAATAGGATGAGTTGTGGACAGAGCAATGAAGGAGTCTCTCTTCTTCATGCAGATGCCATAAAACCCCTGCAGTAAATGCAGCTCACCTACTGTTTGAAAAAAATCAGTTCATCTTGGCATGAGAAACACTACAAATTTATCCAACACCTACTAGCAGGAGGAAGGCTGATACTGTGGACAGAACCACACATTTCAGGTCAGAAATTCCAGGACATTTCCCACTGACCTGGATGCTGTCCCAGAATTTTCTAGGAAGAATCTTGCTCCCTCATCCCTTGGCTAGTAAGTGAAGTCCTTCTACCTGGCAAGCATCCACTGAGCATTTCAAAAGTAGCTATAGCAGAGAAGTATCCCACCAGCAGCATTTTAGGGGTCAACTGGCAAAAGGTTCAAAGCCCAGAGGCTTTGCTTCAGAATGCATTACCCTTTGCTGACAGGTTGGACTTAAATTTTATTTTTATATTTTATCCTTCTAAAAGAAAAGTTCTTTGGAGTCAAAATGTGAGGGGAAAAAACCAGCCTAAATCATACGCAATGTACAAGGTAATTTTCTCAGAGGGAAGAGAAGGTTTCTGAAAAGGGCTTTGTGACAGACTCATGTTTTGCCACTTTCTCCCCATCTTCTAGTGAAAATGAACCTAAAACCTCTCCCAGGAAGAATATGGGCCATTCCCAGCTGTAGGAGAGAAGGCAACCAAATGGGAACTTGCCTGATGCAGCTGTAGCCTCTCTGCCTGCAGGAGCAATGCATTACATATTTTGAACTAACCTTAAAGACATGGAAACATTTGGAAAAATATCAATGATCAGCTTTTTAAGCAAAAGAACAAAGTACCCAGGGCACTGTCAGGACTAAATCAGCAATCCAACTCTGGGAGATGCTGGCAATAGAAAATGTGTTTTATGCATGCAGGTGGTTTATGAGAAACAATTTGTTTACAGTCCTTTTAAAAAGAATACATGAAGGAATTGGAATAACTATTCCTCATGAAGCACTGCTGTTCATAATAAAGCATATTCTGTCCTCCAAACTCAGAGAGATAATTCCTGATAGATTAACCTTCTGCATCACACCGAGGGCACCAGCAGTAAAGGGCTGCTTAAGGTGCTGCAGATTCCCCACCTCTCTGTCATGCTTCTGTCCCATCCACAGAAGCACTAAAGCCTCACACCAGACAGGCCATGGTGGTGCAGATCTCTGTGCAGAAGTGTTCAGGGCTTGCCCTTCTGCTAAGACTTACAGGCTTCAGAAAGTTTTGCAGCCTGCCTTCGTCCCAACTGAAGTGTCCTGTGCCTGCAACCTAGCAATTCCTAAGGAAGTCACCACTGTCTGATGGAATTTTTACAAATGCAAAACAAAAGGTATGTATCCTGCTTGACAGTGTTCATCAAAAACCAGGTAAGTCTCACATTGCTAGCTGAAGAAAGCTGATCATCGCCGGAGAATGGAAACCTGTCCTGAGCAGCAGCAAAAGGTGAGCTCCATGAGGGCTGAAATGGGCAGTTGGGACTTCACAAGATACAAACATCCCTCTGCACCTTCCTCCACCAAACGTGGAAAATCATGTCCTTGATTACATGACAACCCTTCTGGATACACTGCAGTTTCTTTTACTTATTAGTTCACCACCAGCTGCCAGAAGCAACACCAATGCTTGCTGCAGGCTTGTCCTGGCAGCCTTCCCCAGGAGGGGCACTCATGGCAGTGTTGTGCTCCAAGTCCTGTTTTGGTTTTATGGTGGATGAACAGTTGCAAGATCAGCCCTGACTCTAATACAGCTGGGAGGAGGGTAGAGCCTAGCGAACACCACTATCCAACCTGCAAGCACCCATCCTGTAACCTCCTTGAGAGCCTTTGCTGCCAAAGCAGCATCAGCACTGCGAGAGGAGCCAGCAGGATTTGCTTTCTTCACTGTGTGGACAGGAAAGAAAAAGCTGATCAAAACCCTGCCTGAAGTGAGGACGCACCAGGAAAGCCAACCGAACTCCTGGCACAGCAGACTCAGGCAGCAACCATCATTAAGTTCAAGACTGAATAACTACTGACAGTCAGTTGTATGAACCAGGCAAAGCTGATTATTTCTTTTCAAACAGACCAACTGCCCTGGGAAAGCCCACCGTCCCCAAACCCTTTTCCATCAACCGTCCAAGAGAGTTTCTTGCAAGTTACTGGAGGCACAAAAGCTGCAGACGCTTGGCTCTATCTTTGAAAGCATTCCACTTGAATTTATCACACTACATGCAAGTCAAACTTTATTTAGCCGAACAAGAATCCTATAAGCCCCCCTTTCCTCACCAGAGAGTGGGAACAAGCAGAACAGCTAGTGCCTTCTTGCTTTACTGAATTCATTATATTAAACCAAAAGCAATGTCATCTTAACTTGAAAGGACTTTTAAAAGAGCTTGAAGCAATTCTGCTGCAGCAGCACTTTTGTATTTTGGATTAACTACAAGTCTTCTTAACCCCTCCGAGTTTGTAAACGCACATACCCGTACCCTCCCAGGCTTTCAGAGCAGCCAGCAATCTCCGAAACGCTGGCACACTGAGAGTTAAGATGTACGCCATGTACAACTGTTGTAATCTGAGCTCCTCTGCAAGTTAAAGCTCCTCTACAAGTTAAAGAAGTCCAAGTTTTAGGTATTTCTGTCCACAAGAAAGGACCTGTAGAATTTGGTAAATTATCTCAGACATTCCTCATGTCTCATGTGCAATTTCCCTGATTAACGTCCCAGGCTCACAGGGGCAATGAAAAGGTCAACATCCTACTACAGGAGACAGTGCTAAAATATTATTAAATGTTACCTTTAAAACATTTCCAATTAGTATTAATATAGAAGGATTTCTACCTCAAGGGATTTTGTAAATTCGTTATCATCATAGACTTTTTAAGCTATTTTTCAAACAGGATTTTTTTAGCACTTTTTTTTTTTTTTGCCAATAGACAGTATCAGAAGCTAGGAAAACACATTAGTAGCAACCTTCTTGAAATGAAATACTAAAAAAAAAAACCCCGCCACCAATAACTGGTTCTGTTTGATGTAGTTTGTCATTTTTCTGGACAGCTGAAAGCCTTAGGCAAATGTGCTGGGAAAAACAGCAAACCATCTCATCCGTCTTTTGTTTATTAAACCCCGAGTTTATTCAAGTGGCTTTGAATCTTGAACTACACACAAAGTCTTCTGAACCGTTCCACACTCAGCATTTGATACTGGGGGGCAGAGAGAATCAAGAATGTCCTTTAAGTTTATTAACTTCTGGAGAAAGCATCAGATAAACTAACCCTTTCACCTCAACTCATGCAGCCAAAGAATGGTGAGAAACAACAGCAGCCAGAACCAGACCACCTCCAGCCTGGTGCTGCCAGAAGATCTTCTCGGGTGCTTGACACAAACTCGGCTGAAAGCATCTGTACCACTCGTGGCCCAGAAGCCTTTAATGGCCCTATACAGTCCAGGCTCTCTTACCTTACCTGTGGCAGACAACATTTACAAAACGATCAAAGAACCCATTTAAAATGCACTTTCAAGCTTTCTTCTGACTCTGCCGTGTTTTCAGGGGAACGGGTGTATCTTGGGGATGGCCATACACGTGCTGTATGAAAGGATGCCAAGCAATGCCACGTTATCCCAGACAAATAGTATCTAGGGAGACAGATGGAGTCACAAGATCAAACTGCAAACGCTCCCTGCTCAAAATCATTTTGAAAAGGGCTGTCTGTACCTGTACCTGCCTCTGTATCATTTATTTTCATATTGAATTCAATAAAAATACACACTTATTATTTAGATTAAACAGCCATCTTGCTGTAGCATTTAAGACCTTGCTGAGCACAGGCTCTGCCCTAATCCAGGCAACGAGCACAGTCGGAAAGCCGACATGTGCAATTTGACTGGCAGTAGGTCTAGCCCGAGAGGTCCTACACATCACTGCCTATGTCTGCGTTTCCCTGCCTTTGCTATCTCTCATCACACATTTCCCACTGTCCAAGTGTGTTTCAAGACAGTTGAGAGGATGTCAATTAGTAATCTCAATTTGGCACAACATGAGGCAGCCAAGATGGTTAAGAAAGGTGGAGTCTAACTCTTCCCAGTTGTTCTATTGCACCTCTGCAAGAATTCATTTCTGTTCCAGCAGTGCCTACAGTGGTGTGTCCAGTCCAAACACATAACAAGAGAAACAGAGGCATTCAGGACAGGCTCACGTTCTGCATGTCCCATGTTAGAGAAGCTGTGTGCCCATGATGGTGCACACACCTCAGCTGCCTGTGTCCCCTAACTGACCCATTCGTATTTGGTCAATGACATGAAAGTACAGCCTTTCCTCCCCTTAAGTAAGCACTGATCTATTAGAACTCTACAAGCAAGGGTAATTAATCAAAAGTCTATCATACCACATAAAATGAAAATGGCTCTAAGATGTGCCTGTACACATCAATTAATTATTAAAGGAACATTAGCTGAAGCTTTTCACCTGCCATTTAAAAGTTAGGGATAAAATGGCATGACACACATACAACCAGAGCAGAACAGTCTACACTTGCATTCACCCACTCACCCACGGCAGACACCCCAGTTGTGCCAGTACGTGCTCTGCGTCTGCAGACTGGTTCCAGTACACCCCACCAGCAAGCAGAGCCTGCCTGCTAGGGATGCTCCATACATACAGCTGCGAAATCACCGTGGGGAGCCAGCGGGTAGCCCCTCCAAACAGCAGCCACAACAAGCATTTGCACATGTTTGCCTGACATTTCCACTTTTGTTTCAAAATAAAGTCCTCAAGCAACAAGGCAAGGGCTCAGTAAACAGTAGTGCAAGCGTTCCTAGAAACCACCAACCGCGTTGTTTTCAGCTGTGTTCGCACTGCTGTAATCAATGGAAGCACTTAGCAGTGATGAGTACGTACCGGCAAGAAAAAACACCCCATCCTTTACGCCATGGCTGTATCTTCTTCCAGACCAACCAATGAATCAAAATCACTGACTGCACTAGGAGGTGAAGCACGGAGAGGGCCAGTCGTTAATTAAGCTGAAGTAAATACACCCCGGCTCAGGAGCAGACTAAAATCACCTCTGTAGCACATAAGCCAAGAACAGACAACAGCGCAGCAGCCTCACACTCTCTCATATTTCTACAACTTATGACCTGAGCTTTATTCTAATTGCACAAATTGAAGAATGATTAGCAGTTGTGTGGACACTAAATGCCCTGTTGATGTAAGCCAAACAGATTTGCTTTATTCAGAATGATTACTTAAGGCCATAGCTGTGAAACTAGAATGGATCAAAACAAAAACATACATTAAAAACCCAAAACATCACCTCAGAAACAAGGGAGGGTGGCAATATAGCCTTAGTAATAATTTAAAAGCCACACATTTTAACATCAGGCTTTCCAGAAAAGGAGAGGCAGGCACCCTTTCCATAAAACACCATAAACCACTACAGTGTGCTTCCCATCCTTCACAGTCTCTAGGAGTAACTTTTATAAATATGAACACTAAAAAAAATAAACCCCACCTATGTTTTGCATCAGGTTTCTATGTAAGAATCCATATCCAATTTTACAGTAGATTTGTATTTTTGCCGAAAAGTCTTATGCACAACAGCAGAAATACAGGGTCAAGTCAGAGACCAGTTTCCACGAGCCGGGGGAGGCAAGTGCAACCCTGACAGACCCCAGCTGCCCGTGCAACAGCCACACAGGCACGCGCTCCCCAGTAAACTAACAAACAGGCACTGGTACTCCTGGTGGTGTTTGGTAAATAAATATTAAGCTACAACTTTAAACATTTTTGCCTCGCCTCCCATCTTTCACAGATGCTCGTCTTCACAGCTTACCTCCCAGCTGAACAGTGAGAAATGGGGTCCCCAGACTGCCTGCCAGCCAGCCAGCCTTTTCGGGCTTCTTTTTTAATACCATTACCTATGAATACCTTAAATTTACTTGGCCTCCAGTCACCTCATTAACCCTGGCAGCAAAGCACCTAACATACATACAATTTACAACACGCAGTGGGTAAGAAAGCCGTACATTTTTCCTTAGCACATCATCTATAAGGTAAATCTTGAGAGGTAGGTCCCTAGCTGTTAACCAGCTATTTCCCTCTCCCCACAGAGGAAGAAATTGTGGTTTTCTCTGACAGCAATATATGATGTTACTGTCATTACAGCTGTTTCAGAACAGTTTTAAACTACACTCATGTTTCAGAACTACCTGTCAGAGCTCTCGTTCAAAACTTTAATCTCTCAATATATTGTTTCAGTGGAAGCTTTTAGTTTCAACTGTCCAAGTCATCAAGTACACAAAAGAAAATGCTTACTTAAAGGTGGATGATACAATCCTACTGCCTGCGTTCAAAACGTAATTCACCATCTCCTTCCCTGAGGCTTTCCCAGATCACCAGATTTTGTGCACACTATGAGAGAGCACCACAGGGTTGAAAAACCCCAGAAAAGGTTCACACAAGGCAGGGGTTGGCCTGTGCATCCTCCTCATCGCGATTTGCAGCCACCAGTCTCAGCTGCTGTGCCTCTCCAGATTTCCCTTAGCAAGCACATCTGCCTTCTTTTATCTGACCCCGATACAGACCTGCTATGAGTTTCTTTTCAAAGAACTTTTATAGATGATACACACACATCATATTCACACATTACTTCTGCGTATTTTACATTTGCATTCATATATTTCTATATAAATGATACCATGCATATGTTTTACAGTCCACGGATTGTAATTTTCACACAAACAGCTCCAACACCGCCACTGTGCTTTGTTTTTCCGTCGGAGGCAGCAGAGCAAAGGGGCTGTGCTCTCAGCAGCCAGGCAGGTCTGGAGCTCCAACCCTGCCTCCAAGCACAGGGACTCCTGCAGCCTTGCTGAGTGCCTTCACTCCCGCACCTCACACTCCCCAACTATAAAAGCAGTGATAGCACTCATCTGTCTCCCTGACACTATTTTGTGAGAACAGATTATTTTTTTCAAAGAAAAAAAAAAAACCTCCACAAAACCAAAACAATGACACTATAAAACTGTGAAAAGTAAATACTGCTATCTTGAAAACATCAAAGCTTACACCTGTTACCAGGCTTCTATTAAAAAAAAAACCCACAAAAATTTATCCTGAAAACATTTTCTGGATTATTTTATTCTTCAGTTTCTTCAAACTCCACTAAACTTTTAGTCTCAGCCCAACACCCAACAACTTACACCACCACTTTGGAGAAAAGCGGCAAATCATTTGTATTCTGGTTTTTCCACCTTAAGAAAAGCCTAAAAATATACAGGTTATCTCTTATAACCCTGTAACAACAGAGGTTTGGCTCTAGCAGAAGAACAATGAGATAAGAAATCAAAACGGTCATCTATCCGCGGATGGTGCATAAACACTGTATTTATTAGCACTTTCACACGCTGATTTCAGACTAACCTCTTTCACACAGCAGTAATAGTGGAAATGACCATTTCAAAAACGCTGTCATCCAAATGTCACAAAACAAAAGAGAACAAATGATACTCCTCTGAGAGATTTACTCCCCCCATCTCCTCTGGCATTTAGAAGCTGGCACATGAGGAGAATAATCCAGCTCTTGTGACTCATCTCACCCTTCAAAGCCAAGGCGGGCTCTGGGACGGGGCGAGGACGGGAGCTGCACCGGGAGGGTCTGGCCAAGGCACCCCATCTCCCTGCAGCGGTTCCCTCCATTTTGCAGAAGAGGATCCGGTCAGCACTCATCTTCCTAATTACACACCAACAATTAGCTAGAATCTCGGTGGGCTGTGCATGTCACCTGTTAACAGGGCTCAGTGAAAAAGGGCTAAAACCAGACGTGGCAGATGGAGCTATATATCCTGCCCATCTCTAGAGAGCACATTTGTAATGCAAAACACTGGATTCAAGATGCGACCCATGGATACAAGGAAGCAATCAGAACCAAACTGATTAAACAAGACCCAGGTCTCAGCACGGCACGCAGAATACTAAGCAGCAACAAAGATACCTCGGAGAAGGAAACAAACTGCACGCCGAGCCGGGCATCAGCCAGATCTTCACTGCGCTGTGCGACTGCCTCTTCAGAAAACTCTTCTGATAACTCCCCAACGCCAGAGACACCCGCATCCCAGGCACTATCTCAGATACAGATGGAAACCTCGGCTTGTGGAGTTGCCTGGTTTTATACCGGGGATGCCCGGGGGCAGTGATGCCATGATCTACACAGCCAAATGGAACTCCGCTTGCTGCCAAGCCCTCCAGTTCAGACTTACAGTATCCCAGGTCAGAAGGCAGGCTGGATTATCAGCCCGGCCTCTCTCACAACCCCAGGGACCTTACGTTTCATCCCGTTACCAACACCTGTTTGACTAAAGCACACCTGCATTCAGTATGGGAGGAATCTGGGCTGATGCCCGGGACAGACACCAGGACACGGAGGGACCCACCACTCCTGCTCCCTCCCACACGCCCCTCAGAGAGGCGTGCCTTGCCTCCGGCTGGCGCCAGCACCCAGTCTCACACCTTCCTGCTCCGCTTTTTGCTGCTAAACTAAAGAACGTTTTTAAATCCTTGCACTGGGAGCCGTGCTTTCCCTCATCACCACTGATCTGGCTTCACAGACCTCCCACTCGTTTTGCTTCATCGGCTAATGGAAGAGGAGAAGAATTAAATCGCTCTCTGAGCTCCTGCAGCCGCTCGCTTCCAATACTCCACTGACACACACACACTCCTCAGCTACACCCTTGCTCAAATAGCCATCAGGAAAACTGTAATTTAGACTTTTAACAGCTCCTCCAGTGAAATACAAAAAAAACCAACCACCCTTAAAGCTGGTTTTGTTCCACTTTCGCTCAGCAAAACGCTTACCCCTCAGACAGCTGGAACCGGCCTCGTACATTACTTCACCGCCTCGCGCCTCCCTGCTAAGGGGATGATGTCACGTAGCCTTACAAGAATAAACATATTCTGACACGTACTGAAAAATGAACAAAGCAAGCTGTAAGCACAGACGGTTTACATAATGCTTTGTAGACATCTTTACACTGCCTGGGCCCCACAGCCAATTTTTTTATCCAGGGCTTAGAGAAAAGAAAAACTTTGGAATGCCAGTCCAGCGCTCACCCCTGACTTACCAAAGCACTTCCTGCCAAGCCGCGGCGCGGCCTGCGTGCCTCGGTGACCCAGTGCTTTCGGAAAATTCCTGTTACACGCACCCACACACAAAAGAGCAGGCTAATAATCAGAATATTTAGAGACGCATTATTCAGAGACACTCCTGTGGCCTCTAGAAGTACACGCCTTGATTTGAGTGAAATTATTTTAGACGTAAAAGGATGCTGTGGCACCCTTTCTCCTCACCTCCCCTCTTCCCCTGCCAACTTCTTCAGGTTTGGGGGTTTTAATTTTTTATTTATTGCTTTTCCTGAAGCTTGACAGAAAGTTTCTGTTACTCCACCAGATTTTATCCCTTTCTGTTTGGCAAACGTCGATTCTCCCCCATCCTCCCACACGTCTCACACGGAATTGCTAAAGCCTCTTTCATCTAAGGAAAAAAAAAAAGTGTACCTTTATCTTACTACAAAAATCTGCTGTTTCCATACCATCAGCACTGCCTGGACACTAGAGTTCAGTGCCTAGCTGAACCAAAGAAGCTGCATCCCACTGTCCCCCTCGAGCGCAAGGGGCCGCGAGCCCACCTCCCCACGCTGTGCTAGTGCCCAGGGCATGGCAGAGCCCCGGGTCCGAGGGCAGGGAGCGCTGGCTACGGCCCCCTCGGGCTCTGCTGGCAAAGCGTGCCGGCCTTCCTGCACCGCACGCAGAATTTGCCATAGACGTGATTGTGTCATTGTTACATAGGCTTATAATAAGGTAGGCCTAAAACACCTAGCAGTCTTCCCCTGCACCTACAGAACAGGAAAACCAATGACAATTTTACTAACGGCTCACAAACACTATTGCATGACCTCCTTGTCAGGGGGTGGAGTGGTATTGTGAAGAAGATGGATAAGGGCGGCGATACCCTTGCTCCACAGGCTCCTCCAAAGCGAGACTTCGTGCCTTTGTACCAGGCACTGCCTCAACCCTCCAACCTAAACAAGACAAGAGTTTTTAATTATTCCCCCCCCATTCTTTTAAGACATGCCTTAATACTGAACATGCCGCCCCACCTCTGCACTCATGAGCTCCGCTATCTGCAAGCAAGAGTCAGGACTGGTACCTTGCAATGCAAGTTCAGATCTTTGGATGGGAGATGGTAAGTAAAAAGCAAAGTAATATTACAGAGTACAGCAGGATATCTTTCATACAAACAACTTCAAAATCACCTTTTAATGATAAATCTCACCATCAGGAGCACCGAGCACAGCATGACTGTGCTGAGGGAGCAGGGAGTTGGTAAAAATGAGGGGTTTTTTCTTTCTTGAAATTTTTAATAAAAATGTAGCTATGAGACTAAGTTTATTTTTGCTAGGAAATCTTCTGAATAAAATGATCACTATTTCTGTATCCAGGTGCCTTTCATGTGTATCAGTCCAGTCATTTGAGGTTCAGCAGAGATCTGCTCTTTAAATTTAGAAAAACATGCCCCCTACTTCCCTTCCTCTTCAAGAGCAGTAGGGCACAACCAACCAGCCTCCATTTAATATAAACAAGCATGTTTTCAGTATTATTTATCACTCCAATTTTTATAATGAAATGACAAGTAGTCCTCAAACTAGAAGGTTTAAAAGCCTAACTACCTCCCGTTATCTTCCACTCCTCTAAAATAAATTAAAGTTTATGTCCTCCAAGAGATTTAATGGACAACAACAGACACAAGTGTCTCTCAAAACACTGAAGCACTGTTCCTGGAATGACCAGTTATCTCCTAAGATCCAAACCAACCACCAGTGAATGCATTTTCTGGAAAAAGTAACTGTAAGACCTCTTCAAGTTGAAAATTTTGTCAATCACGACTCTTCACCGCAGAACCAGTAAGTATATCCAGCTGTTTTGAGGTTATCCCCATTTAAACTTCAAATATCCTGAAGAAAAATCTAGAGTTCATCCATAAAGCTTTAACTGACATCACTGGCACATCACTGAGAACACAACTGAAGGCCAACTACCCAATACCTACTAAGCAGAAAGAAAAAAAAAAATCAAAAAAAAATCAAGGATATTTTTTAAGACCTGACTTCATAGTCCCAAAACTTCTGAGTAAAACAAGTCAGTACCAGCATTCACACCTTTGAGAGTGTAATCACATGCTTTAAGATAGTAGAAAACTTTCAATCCTTTCAAAACCATAGCAGGTTCTTCTGAAAGACGTAAAGGACTCTTGCACTTCAACAGGGATCACTGCTCCCCAGGGTACATAGTCCGAGTTTTCAGTAGTCTCCAGCGTAACATAACACGTGTCTCTTGTAACCGAGGCTGCAATTTGCTAAGCACACCTTTCAGCAACAGTGACGGCTTAAGCAGTCATGGTGCTCAAGTCCAGCCACCTCCCTGACTGCGTCGATACAGTTTTGTTGGATCAGGGAACCAATCTGAGTTAAAAGTGAACAAGATGGGGGAAAATACAACGATTCTCTTTAACCTGAAGCAGACTCCTGATTTATTGCCCTGGTCCCAGTGACAAAGCAGGTTTGGAGCAAGGAGGAGGAGATGGGTAGAGACTGGTGAAGCCCAGACCACCTCTGGAAGAAACGTTCTAACTACGTACGGCAGCCCAATTACTGCAATGTATTTGCTAACCTCTAAAAGCAGATTTCAAGGCAATATTTTGATTAATTAAATGTTTAATTAAAATTTTTTTGCAAAATAATCTCTCACCTGGGGTCTATGGCTATATTTCAATAACATGAGAAAAAAGAATTCTTAAAACCTATGTCCTCTGCAGAAAACAACCTCTAAGGAAGGCACCAGCACTCTTCCACAGCCAGAACAGTGCTCCTCCCTCAGCATCAAAACTTCCCGGAGCTTAAAGCCTCTGCCAGCTCCTTCGAAGGAGAATCTTTGGTTAAGTGTTGTGTTTCAGCACAGCACTCAGGACTTCCTACTCCTCTTTCCGGCCACTGCCACCCCATCTTTTGAGAGATTTACTGAATAATGGGACTGAATATTTCAGGATCTACAACTCACCTGTACCAAGTAAGTTCTTTCAAGCAGCACAGATACATCTGACAAAGATCTATTAACGAGGATAGCCCCTCTTTGGAAAGATGCCTTTGAGGATTTGTCTCCTTTCTCAGGCAGATCAGGGACTGTGCGTCTGCCCCATGTTTGACCTGGGAATCGCAGCTGATGGCAATGCAGAGGCAAGATAGGACCTGTAATTCCCTAACAATTGGGGAAAACAATGGAGAACAGCCCATGAGGAGTGGATTACATTCATGAAACTTCTTCAAACATTTTCCCGTTTATTCTGGGAAAAAGTTCAGAGCAAAGTAACCATCAGCAAACTCTGATGAGAACAATACGAGGTGGCACGTGCTTTGCATCCAACTCTTAGATGAATACCTGTTGTCCAGGAAGCATCAAGGCAATAAAGGCTGTACCCTACCAAAAGACTTACTTTTATAAAGCTTTAATGTAATGTTAGAAAGTCACGATAATGAGGGGCCCCATCCCACCTCTTAGAGCCTACAAATTACTGGTTGACATGCCAAAAAAATGACTTAACTGTGGAAAAAGGCTATTTGGTAAAGTAAGTAATGTGGAGAATATTTACTTTCTCTCTTCCTTTACCAAGCGATTAAATAGAGGGATCAGAGGCTCAGATTTCAGCAACAGATGTTTCATTCTGAAGGCTTAGTCCTTCCTGGCCAAAAACTTTGACATTTTGCTAGATTGGCTTATTGATCACAATAAGAATACGTATCCCAGGTAACTTTTGTTTCAAAATAATGAGATTGTAATCTGACTTGCAACATACTTGTTATTCCTAGATCACTAATGAGTACAGTCTTTGTTATTAACTTCTGAAATCTTCTCTATACAAACTGGTTCTTCAGCACCGTGTGATTTGTGCTCACAGCAGCACCTCTTAAAATGCTATTCCTAGTTCAAAACTGTTGCAATGTACTTAAAAACTATACAAGGAAAAGAAAACAAGCTGCACTGTACAGCTTTCCTGCACCGTATAATTGACTTAGCAATTTCCATAAACCCCAGTGAGAAGTTACCAGTTTGTCAATCTATTCTCTTCCACATACCAGATTTTGGGAAAATGAATTGAAATGGCTGGTTTACTAATTCTGCCCTAGGTACTACTTCAGTAGCAGATGCCATCTAGCCCAAGAGAACAGTCTCATTCAAAGGAGCAAAATGCAACTACAAAGCTAGTCTAAATTTAGTACAGATCAACCACCAAGGAAGGAACGTTAATGAGGACATGGGAAAGGTCTGTGTCACCAGTACAGATGTGACCCAAACATCTCATCTACACCAACACGAGGTGATACTAGGTGTAACAAAATATTGAAATATGAATATACACAGGGTCTACTATATCACAGTATGATTGCTGGAGACTCCATTAAGGTCATAAATATAGTGATTGCTGACGAGAAGTTCAACAGAGGGTTAGATATTCTCCCAGTAGGAGAAAATGCTCTTAACAACTACCTGTGGGATTACGAAAATAGAATACTTAAGTATGTGCTGCTATTAGTGATACTGTACTGCCTGCCAGATCTATGAGAGTTTTCACTTTGAACGCACGCTTGGAGTGCTTTTTCTGTTATCAAGGGAGTATAAACACTAATCTTTGGGGAAGACAAACAAAGCAATCTATCCAGCGTGGAGAACGGACACACTCATTAGCCCACAAGGAGCACTACTAACTTGTGGTACCGGCACGTTACGGGACAGACAGTCATGACATCATTACAGTTGTCACTTGTGAGTGCGAGCGGTGTGGACAGGCGTGTCTGAACACAAAGACCTCACCGACCCAAGGACCTCGCCAACCAAACAAAGCAGAGTGGAGGAGATTAAGTGTCATGGGAAGCAAAGGAAGAATCCCGCCAACACCACTGCTGAAAGCGTGCAGAGAGAGACAAAATTCTGCCCAACAATCACACGTGATTCTTTTCCTTGAAACTACACATTTTTCTTCTGTTTGCACACTCAAATTTGGCAAATTTTCTTCCTCTACCTGTGAAGGAGCTGCTGCATCCAAGTGCTCAAGGGATTTATCATTTTTCTCACTCTTTCACCCCTGCCATGTCACTGGCATAAAGCTCCCTCATCATTCTAAAAATACTCTATATAACCTTGTCGGGTTCACATGAAGACTTTCAGGACCATCAATAAGACCAAGGAGCACAAGATGCATCCACTAAACCCAGAATTACAGATTGCATCTTAGGTTTCTAGAAAACAAAAGTTTGGGTGATTAACACGTAACTATTTCTAAAATTAAATAATTGCAGAGAAACAGCGCTGCTTAGTGAAACTGAGAGCTCCACACTACCAAAAATTAAAGGTAATTATAACGTATATGTAAAGGGCACAGCATTCTGAGTGTTAAATCACCTTTAATTATGTTTTCTGGATTTGTAACACTGACATTTGAATTCCTAACATTACACTGATATACCACGCTAAATCCAATACACCAACAACTCTATTCTGAATCACCTTGAAGGCTTGCAAAACAGAGCTGTGTTTGAACACATTTATCTTTTCCCTTACACTCTTTCAGCTATTCATCGAGCCCACAATGTATACTTCTGGAGTCATAATTGGTCACCAAAGCAACAGCCTGGATGCCAAAAAGCAGGATTTCAACTCGACTGCGCAGGGTGGCGGGGAGAGAAAGGTGACCACAATGCCTCCATTGTAGCCTTGATCCTGCGGCTCAGCCCCACGGCGAACTACAAGTCGTTCATGCGCTGAATCCAAAATGAATAACTGGGAAAGCAACTGAAAGTGAGATTTGTTTTCTTTTAACTTCTGTTCCTCGTACTAATGGCCTTTAAAAGGCTCTGGGCATTAATCTTAGGCAGTAACAAGAGAGATGAGAAAGATCCCTGGCAACATTTTCATGGCTCCAAGTGGGTCGAAAAAATATAATTAAAAAATAATAATAATTTCCTCTCTAATCAATTTTCTTGAAGTTCTCAATTTCCTATTTATTACCAACCCTCAGAAAGGGAGTTTACCACAGTTGGTGCACAGTACTGACGGTAGATCGCGAGTTCCTCCCTCACAAGGAAAAACTCAACATTTACATACCAGAGGCCTTTTCTCATGTCATCAGCCAACTGTGGCTGTATGGATGGTGGAAAAATACCCACGCTTTATAATTTTATTCCTTAACCTCTGACAAAGAGCTTAGGTGTCTTTCCAGCTGATATTCTGCTATAAGAGGATGGCAAGGGAGTATTTCTTTTCAGGTCTTTTCCCTCTATTTAGTGATGCCCTTTTCTTCCTGTACTCCAAGGAAGCTGTTTATCAGGTTTCACAATCCAGCTAAAAGAGATTAAATTAAGAAATTTCCTTTGCTTGTCTCCTCTGTTTAGAAGGTGTTACATTACTCCCTTCACAGTGTGTGGTTCAAACACTGCAGCTGCTAAATAAATATGTATTTATACACATACACACGTTATTAGAAATATTTACATTAATTCAATCGTGACAAAGAAATCCTGTTCCAAATAGACCACTGGTCGCCACGGTTCAGCTGTTGCAGAGCCAGCACAGCACTGGTCTTGAAGGATTTCAGAAGTGAATTGCCTACAGTTTTTCCTCTCTGAGGGTTCTACAGCCGGATACATGCTGAGAGCACATGGCCATACCAGCAGAGCAAGACAAAAAGCAAAGCCTATTTAACAACTCCGTAACAAGCCTGCAAACGTCTTGGCATGCGCTGTAGGCAAAAGGCAGGCCAGGCCAGGATTTCTTAGCTTTTTTCTTTGGGATCACCTGAAATAGATGAGAGTTTTACCTGCACAGATAAGATAACAAGCCATTACCTCACCCGTATGAGTAATACTTAATAAGTGATTTGATTTGACCTCATTATAGCTGCTCTGGAGAAAGGCATCACAACATCGGTAAATAACAAAACGGTTAACACCAGCACTCCCCGAAATGCTTCATCCCTATTAATCCCTAAATACCTCACATTCTGCAAATAAGATGGTTTCATGGTTTTTAAACAGAGGCACGTATTCCTTAATTATACTTTAAACCAAGAACAAAGGTCGTGTATATGCTCTTAGCGAGAGGCAACCATGCAGTCACTGTATGTTCCGTAAACACTCCCATCACTTCGACAATTACCAGTAGACCTTTAGACTTATGCATGTCTTGGCCCCTTTCATACTGGAAAAACATCATTAAAACAGATTAAAACTGCTATTCCAGTCAGACTGCTTATCTAATGCTTGAAGAAAATGTGTACCTGCAACTCTCTCCTTCAAAACAAACGATAAAATCGACTGTTACTTCAGACTCAATGTTGGACGAAAATATTCTCTCTAATCAGAGACTACTAAATCTACTCTCTCTTCTATTAAAACTATTTATTTGCATAATCACAAAACTGTTTCAAAGAAACATTTTTAGGATGGATAAACACAGCAGTCGTATGTGTTCAGATACACTGAATTAGATGAAATAACTTTAATAAGAAAAATGTACATGTAGTACAGTTTTACAATTAACATCTGCTTTCTCCCTCTCTCTCTTTTTTTTGTAAGATAACATTTAAGCTATACGAATGTATCAGAGCCCTTTATCTCACAATGCCATTTTCCCCTGGAGCGTTCATGTCTCACTTCAATAAAATATCAGCACACAAGGGCCTGAAACCAGCTATACCTGCAGCAGAGACAACTCCCAGACTATCAATTTGTAAAAGCATTGAAAAAGCAGCAAGAACAATATTGACAGATGGGCTCTCCCACACTTCCCTGCAAAAGCCCCTGCTCTGGCACCACCTTCCCCACAAATTAGTCTTTGGGGAGTTGATGGATAATGATCCATTTCAGTCTTTCAGATCTCAAAAAAGTGGGCATGGGGTATTTCAGGTTTTGGGTGGATTTTTTTTTTTCTTTAGTAAATTAAATTTGACTCATTTTCAGGAAAAGATAAACTTAGCCATCAGTGCAATTCACTTTTTTCTCTAGAACTTCAATCACATTTGGGGCTTTTACTCCAAGTCTTTGATAGCCAGAGCTGTTTCCAGAACTCTGAAGCTCTAACCCGTGGGCAACACTCATCCACAACCAGCGCTTGGGGTGTTGGCCGCTGAAGTGTTGGCAGGTCTGGGGATGACAGCATCACCAAGCCTACGCTTTTTGTTTTAGATTACCTTAATCTCATTTGCACTCCCTTTTTCTATCAGAGGTAACGGACAATACCTTTGGGTCTTCTTGCAATGAAGAGGCCCTGCTTTAGTGTACAAGATCAAGGACAAAAAGTGAAACAATAAACCACCAACTCTGTTCAACAGGACATTGGCCGTCCTACTTCTGCTTCCCAGGAGGAAGCCAGGGATCTACTCAGGGAACAGCAATCCACTCCCACCTTATCCTATGGGCTGTGGTTTTAACCTTGAGCCTGCATTTAAATTGAGGGCTTATAAGAAACAGTAACAGGCATGCCCAACCTCAGGTCCTCAGTGTCCTCAGCAGCAGAAGGTGCATCAGGTCTGCTGTCATTACCAGGTCTGTTTAATTACAGCCATTACCGGCAGCCAGGGAAGGCTCCAAGGCGCCTACTCTTCAAAGAGAAAAGGCAGCGCAGGGCAGCACAGATCATTTCAGCAACTGTAAATACTTCGCCATCTGCAGAGTCATTGGAATTAAACAACAATTTTGAAAATGCTCATTTGTTTTCCCCTGACCACACCACGCACAGGCACCTACGCTGACCGTATCATCATGGTATCCTCAGCATCTCCATACCTGTGGTCTGATGGATGGGCCACGCAAAGTCAATACAAAGAAATCTAAGCAGAGAGGCAGAGTCATGGGTGGGGCACACGGGACACCCATACATAAAAACAAACAGTACGTCAACCAACTGTTATTTTTATCCATCCGTAAACAGTAGCACACAGAGAAAGTAAACCTCCTGCCCTGCTCATGCTATAAAACTACAAGAAGAGAATTATTTAGTATTGCAAAGGAAAATAAATTCCATAAGAGCCCAGAAAATCCAAGCCCCACACAGAAGGTGGGCTGAAGGAAACTGGAGTGTAAGATACCCAGCCACACAAAGGGCTCCTGCGGATACGATGATTTCCAATCAATTAGGCCATTGTGTAATGGACGCAGCTGCCAACTCTGCTCTGATGCCAGGAAGCAGCAGGAGGTTTGGAATCGTACTGGATCTCTAGGCAGCGCTAGACACTGCACTGAAAATGTATACGGCTTTCTAGAAAATGTATATGACTTCCAAGAAGTGTGTAGTATGGCACCTGGATCAATGAATCCAGCTGGAAAAAGTTAAGCCAGTTCAGCATTTTGGAAAAACCCCACCAAAGTTTTTGTCCTGGTGGAAGCTCTCACCCAGCCGCCGTGGCAAGCAGGCAGCTCTGCCAGGAGCTGCTCTGATGGGCCAGGACACACGGGAAGACCCTGCCCTCTCTCATGCCTGGAGGCAGGGGAAGAGGGTACCACCTGCCAGAGCAGCTCCAGGGACATCCAGAGGGGCAAGAGCTCCTGGACCATCCAGGTGAGCCACGCTCCTGCCACCAAAAATAAGCTCTTCCGTTGGAAAACTAAGATTCAGAGACACTCTCCTGTTTCTGAACAGGGATCACGGGTTTCTCTCATCACTGAACTTGCTTCATGACTTGCTCTGATCAGATTCAGCTTTTCAAAGGACAATGAAAACTGCCAGCTTCAAACAAAGAAGTTTAACAGATTTTCTGTGCTTCAAAGTAAGTGGTTAAGCTACAAAGAGTTATTCATTCTCCACAGTCGCTGGCCACTGCCATTCCTGTAACAGCGTGATACCCATCTAACACACACAGTCACCTGTGTACGTTAATTTAATCCACAGGTCCCTGTACCCCTGGATAAAGGGCCAACTTCAACCCCACGCTGCTGCCACAGCGACAAGAAAAAGCTCCAGAGCAGCAACGGAAAGAACTTGTTTCTCCACCTGAAAGCACCCATAATTAGGAAGTGATGGATATCACTAGTAAAAGCGAGTGATGTTTTTCAGGAGCTCTCTCATCTGTAACTGCACTGTTTTCAGATAAAATAACCCTTTCTGTCAGGCAGTGTCAGGAATGTCTACAGCCAATCAGTCACTCTGCTATCCAGCAAAAAATATGACGTTCTTGTCATAACATCTGTAGCGTACATTTTATCAGCCCTTCTTCTTTGTGTACCTCATCAGTAAGGGTCTCCAACTCCAGCAATACTGATAATTTGTGTTCCTGAGATCACAGAACAGTAGGGGCTGGAAGGGATCTCCAGAGTTCATCTAGTCCAACCTCCCTGCTAAAGTAGGATCACCTAGAGGAACAGGTAAATTGAAACTTCCCAAAAACTTCAACCCCATTACATGTGAAACAGAACTCCGTTTGAACAAAATACCTTTTACATCATCATAAAATGGTTATTTGCTACCTGGAGCTAGTGACTATCAAGTAAAGCTCAGGAGAAAGCCCTGCTCACCACTCCTGGGTGCTGCTGGCCAGCAAAGCTGAACCATCACAAGAAACAGCTTGGAAGAAAGTCAACAAAATAAGCGAGATCGTTTCAAATTTGGACGCCATAAAATTTCACACTGCAGCAACTTCATTTACAAGACTTTAACAAACATTAAACCAGGGGAATAAATAAACTAACCGAGATTACACGTATGGTCTAAAGTCTCTACCACTGTGCAAATGCCAGGAGAGACTGCCCCGACAGGCAGGATGGAGTAGCTCCATACCTACATGTCTCTACAGAGTGTCATGGCTATCATGGGAAACAACCCTTAGATCGCCACACCTCTGGACAAGGTGGCCTTATCAGTTTAATGACATTGGTTCAAAACCAAAACAAAGCAAAAAAAAACCATTAGCGTGATTAAGGAAATGGGGACAGATGAGCAAGACAGACCATTAGTCTTTGGAAATGCTTTATGTGGTCACCTGTCAAGCAGCCTGGCTATGTTTTTAAGTGATTAAATCAGACCTCAACAGAAACCTTAGTGTTGATTTCTCAATGTTCTAACCCAGAAAAACAACCGCACTGAACTGTTGCTAAGGTTAACTCCCTTACAGAAGTTCTAGAAGTTCCCTTACAAAATCTGATGGAGCTTAAGAGAGTGTTAAGGTTTCATTACTTAAGAGCCATTCTTGATCTTTAAATACAGCCAACCCATATTAATATTTAACCATTGCACGTTGGAGATTGTGTCTCACTACTACAAGCTCATAGCTATTACTTTTGGAAAACACTAAAAAGAAATAGATGCCGAAGTCACTGATCACGCGTTTTCTATTTATTGTGATGGGGAATAATCAGCCTCTCTGATTAGGTACACGTTTATTATATTACAAGGCAGCAATCACCTTCAAGCACCCAATCCAATCCACATGCTTGATGCAAAGGTTTCTTAAAGACTAAGAAGTTAAACACCTGTATCCTAGAAAACACACTCGTGCTTCTAACAAAAGAAAATGTTGAAGCACTGAAGAAATTTAAACAGTTGATTACAGTGTTTTCACTTGAATCCTGATTGAGAAAACAAACATTTTTGTTATTAAGAGACACTACTCAAAGGGAAGCAATCTCAGTAATACCTGGCCCTTCTGAACCGATGATTAACATTACCTGGAGGAGCACAGCCACTGACCTGACACACCTATCATTCACAAATCTCATCCTCTAAAGACAAGGAGGATGGAAGTAGTTTATTGAACCTCAGAATAAGGCAGACAGGAAGCAACTTCTGCAGGTCCCTAGCACAAACCCTGCTCAAAGCAGGGCCAACTTTGAAGTCAGTCCATGTTGTCCAGAGCCTCACTCAGTTGATTTTCAAGTACTTCCAAAGATGAAAGTGCCATAAACTCTTTGGACCCTTGTTCCAGCTCTCTTCCACTCTAAAGCTGAGCTTTTGGAACTCTCCCTGCTGCATCCTGTGACCTTTTCCTGTTTTCCCTTCCCTGGGCTTCCCCTGGAAGAGCTGGACACTGCTGCCATGCCAGCCACCACTTGAGGTGGGTGACCACGATCAGACCCTCCCTCCTCCGGGCTCGGGAAGCACGGCTCCCTTGGCCCAAGCTCGCACATCTCCTGCTCCAGTCCCCAACCAGCCATGCAGTCCTCTGCCAGATTCACTCCATTTTTTGGCACCATTCTGACTTGTCACTGCCTTTCTCATACTTTTGATCGTCAGCAAGATTCAAGTTACAGCTTTGCGATAAACTGGGAGGGTCTCTTGTCCATCCCTTGGTTGAGACACTAACCGACCACTCAGCTTCCTCATCCACAGGCTGACTGGACCCTGCTCCAACAACTTCCACATTTCATCTGTCCTCCAGACCCCAGCCATCCCACTCTGAGCAGCACTGACTGCAGCAGAACCATTACCTTTAATTACAGTCCTCTTAAAACACTCCAGATGGAGGTTGTCCTCTCTGCAGCTGTTAGCCTGTACATAGGTGGTGATCCAGCACATGTCCCAAAGCGGTCTTCCACAGCTGTACAGCCTAGCCACGTCCTCAACATTCTGTATTTCCTCATTTCAGCTCATTAAGTTATACGCTGCAAACTTCCAAATGTTTTTTTTTTAATCTACTGTAGCCATTTAATTCTGAACGATACTTCACAACGCTTGAGCCCCTCTCAGTCTGAGCTTACTTGCAGGTTTAGTAAGTATTCCCTTGTTCACATCAGTGAAGAGAACAGCAAATAACGCTCAGCCCAAGACAAACAGGGGTGTATTCACACAACTCCTCGTGCCAACCCCCTTCTTCCCCTGATTTTCACAGCAAGTTATAGGTAACTACTCTTCACATACAGTCTTTAAACAGTTATTTGTTTACTGTATAATTAAATATGTATATTTCCCTATTCCACAGAAATGCCACAAGAGCTTATGTCAAAAGTTACTGAAGTCAAGGTAACATCACCACAGGTGCTGCTCCCCCAGACTTTATTATCTTCTTATCCTCTAGATTCCTAGAAACTGATTAAAAATTTTGTTCCAATTCTCTAAGCACTGCAGTTAGACTAACTAGTCTGTAATTCCCTGGATCTCCCTTTTTCAAAGGCAGGTACTGCATTTGCCCTTTTCAGTCCTCCAGGACCTCTCCTGCTCTTCACAATTTCTAAAAGATAATTGTAAATGGTTCAAAGGTTGCTTGGCTAGTCGCTGATGTACCCTAGGGCAAATTTCATCACGCTCTGACTATTTGAATACACCTATCTTATCTGCTTTTTCTGATCTATCCTTTTCCTACTCTGCACTTTACTCCTATCACTTTGTTTAAATTATTTTTAATTAATGTGAAGACACACTCAAGGAATACAATAACTACATGAAACCCACTTAGTATTTTATCTTTCAGCTATAAGGTTAGCAAAAAAAAAACCCCAGACTATTCATCTACCATGACTCTGGCTTTTTGGAGATGCAGCTGATCACGTAAAAATAAAAAAATGAAAAATAAAAAAATAAAAAAAATAAAAACCAAGCCAGATTAAAGACTGTATCTGGCTTAGCCCAACCCTCAGCTGAGATGTCTGAAGGGAAAACATTAAGAAATATCAATAAACTCCTTGTCTGCAAAGAAAGATTTAAAGCTAAATCTAACTATATTTTAGAATGGACACTTTCAGTGACTAAACCAGCCTGTTTTGGCTTGATGCATTAAAAAAAAGCCCAACACTTCCCCAGCAGATAAAACACTTGATCATCAAATGCATTATTTCCTGTACTATTGCCACAGTTATCTAGCACCAATCATCGCCGGGGGTAAGGTACCAAATTAGACTGACCACTGGTCCAAACCAGCACAGCAAGTCCCACTTCCCTGTGAACACAGACAGGTATCTTGAAGCACATTATGATTTTACTGCACCCACCTGTTCTAGCTATAATTTACCTTTCATCAACTGGAAATTACCATCCTCATAGCTGAAACATGGCAACTTATTACAGGAGCACAGCTAGTCTACTTCTATGCAAAGCAAAACAGACAGCCTTAGATCATCCTCTGTGATTTCTATTTTGTTTTTCAGCAAAATGAACCAGACACGGTTGTGTGCTGTTACCACATCTCAGCTGAAGCACAGCAACTTCTTAAACTGCTCCATTTCAGTCCTCAAAGACACATCAGTCTCTGCTCTGTGATCCCCTAGGCAGAAGATGCAACATTAATGGAGATTCTGGCTGTCATTTGCAAAAGCAGTTAGTGATCTGAATGCCTCAACTTCTAGTGTACCCAACCTGAAATACTTTTAAAGGTCCAATTTTCAGGAAATTATGAACACTCAGACACTGCCGGGTGATGGTTCCCCCCTTCTGCCAGTGTTTAAATTCAGAATCCATTTTACCTGATGTTTCTACCTAGAAAATCTTTTTTGCAAGACTAAAACCCTAGTACTAGTCCAAAAGAAGGGGAAAAAAAAAATCATTCTCTCTTGCTAGCTGTGATGAAAATGCGCCAAATCCATACATTCTTCCAGTTACACGAAATACAGCACTCTGCTCTGAATATGGATCTGTGAGTATTTTCTTCCAGAGTGGTACAGTGAAAACCTTCTCTCACAAAATACTATAATCAGCTTACAGTGAAACCTGCTTTACTGGACATAATAATAAAGCTCCATTTCCAACACTGCCAGGCCAAAAAAAACCCACCCAGTATTTCCAATCCGTGTATGCTTGTACTTGTTCTTACTACAAATGCAGCCATCAGTAATCCCTGTCTTGCTGCCTGCCTCCTGTGAAAAACAGATCATAATTAGCAGAATCCCTGGAAATTATCCTTGAGCTAATGATGAATAGAAGAAGGTATGAATAGAAAAGCCAGACCAGTGAAACACTGGTAGTCTTTTCAGCTGCTGTTCCATATTTTGCTAATGAAAAAAATCAGACTATTTTAGTCAGAGGACTTTGGTATCGTGAACTGTTCGATCACAGCTTGGCAAGCATTGTTTCAGGCCTCTTTAGAAATTCGGAGTTTTGCCTGGGAATACGACAGTAACGTATCCTCGCGGTGTGGTGCTCTGCCCCCCCCGGCGTGGCACAGCCCCGGTGCTCCCACAAAAGGCGCCCCGGGAGCCGGCGCGGGCACCAGGAACCCCGGCACAGCCATAACTACGTGGGTTTTAATCCACCATCCCGCTGGGCTCTACTTCAAACCAGGAGTGTAACCAATACTGGCTGGTTTCAGCCAAGCTTATGGTGATAGTAGATAGAACGAAACCGAGTTAATTAGAGTTAAATGAATCCTCAAAGGAGAGCTCAATACCAAAGCTCCTTATGCACATTAACTTATGTAGCATGTATATTTAATGAATTCAGCACTTGTCTCGCGTTTCACACGCACACACACGGTGTGGCAGCTATTATTCAAACCCACTGCGCCAGAGCGTGAGCCAGCGCTGCCAGTTATGGTGATTCTACCTTTATTGCATAACCCTCGGAGAGCTAAATTAATTAAATGGGTGAAGTGACAAAACAAAAGCCACCTACCAATACGGTGATTATATAATAGAAAAGGAAATGAAAAAGACCAGAGGGCTAATGCCCATGTTCAATTTTGCAAATATGGTTAAACCTTGTAACATCTCCAGCTTCTGCTGATACTGTTTTTCATAAATACACTTCTGAAAACAGACATCCCTGTAGACAGCTACAGCATGCACCTCCAAAGCACAGAACGAATTTCACTAGTTCGCATCTGGAGGTTTAAACCCCCCCTTCCCTCTCCACACGCACTCTCCCATCACACACCATGTGAACCAGGGAACGGCCAGCAGTCACGCCCCTTGGGCAGCAATCTCCACTCCTTTGTAAGATAAAAGGACCTGTAAAGTCTCCAAAGTCCAAAAAACCCCATATACAGCGATACATAAAGATGCTGAGTTATGCCAATGAATTCAGCCGATGCCCTTTTGAGGCTGTCATTTAAATACAGCCAGAAAATACCGCTCGCCACGTCACAGTGAAAAGTAACAGGTAACTTGCTGTTTGGCATTAAGTATTAATGTGTTTCAGACAGTGTGGCATTAACGCACGATCGAATCACTGTGAATCACATTCTTTTGTGCCAACCTGCTCTAGAAGTACATAACCTGCATTACACAGAACACCCCTTTAAAGTAGAACATGGTACATTTTCCAAAATGCAAATAAATTAAAGCACAAGAATATTTAAAGAATTAAGGAGGACAGTGGGACCTGATGACAACTGTTTTATAAAGTCAGAATGAAGAAAACTAATTGTGCAGAAGTCTCACTTTTAACTGTGATTCCAGTCGCCAGCTTTCAGTGGTAATATTGCACGTATAAAAATCCCCCAAACCATAGTCACATAGATACGTAACATTTCCCCAGCAATAGCCAGTTCAAATGGAAAATAGTGAGTTTAGGCTTTTAACCTTTTCATCCAGTCTTCACTTTAATAAAATTATTATTTATTTGTTAAAGAAGAGTGACCAGCAGGTCCAGGGAGGTGATTCCACCCCTCTACTCCACTCTCATGAGACACCACCTGCAGTACTGCATTCAGCTCTGGGATCCCCAACATAAAGAGGACACAGACCTGTTGGCACAAGTCCAGAGGAGGCTATAAAGATGATCAGAGGGCTGGAGCACATCTCCTATGAGGACAGGCTGAGGGAGCTGGGATTATTCAGCCTGGAGAAGAGAAGGCTCCAGGGAGACCTAACTGCAGCCTTCCAGTACTTAAAGGGGGCCTGCAAACAAGCTGGAGAGGGGCTGTTTACAAGGACATGTAGTGATGGAACACGGGGTAATGGCTTTAAATTGAGGGAGGGTAGGCTTAGATTAGATATTAGGAAGAAATTCTTTACTGTGAGGGTGGTGAGGCACTGGAACAGGTTGCCCAGAGAAGCCGTGGACGCCCCATCCCTAGAAGAAGTCAAGGCCAGGTTGGACGGGGCTTTGGGCAACCTGGTCCAGTGCAGGGTGTCCCTGCCCACGGCAGGGGGGTTGGAACTAGATAATCTTGGGGGTCCCTTCCAGTCCAAACCATTCCGTGATTCTGTGATTAACTTCAGGACTGCACCAATCAAATGGAAAATCTATGTATTTTTGTATATCCTTGAAAGAGCACCCCACAACAATTTTAGTTTAAATGAATGTCAAAAGACTGCTTCAGGATGTACCAGACTCTCCAAACTCCTGAAAACTAATCTGTATTCTACTAATCTAGGTTAGAGTTTATCTTCAGGGGTTCTCCTCTAACATCGTTCCTTGATGCTTCAGATTCAGCCTCACATGATTGAAAAGGCTTACTTTTCTTTCTTCTCCCACTCATTTGAACAGCTAAAGTACACTTTTTTTCCCAGATTCCCTGCCCACCCCCCACCCCCCACCAGACGGACTTTATCAAGGAAATTATTTTAAAAGAAAACCCTGCAGATAAACTATGACCTAGATGAGGGAGATTGTGCCCAATTTATGTTCAAAAAAACTGATTTACTTTAAAAGATGTTGTTGCATGCCCCTCAAACAGTACTTTCAGCCACATTTTGTATGGACCAAGTCTGTCATCTTTTATTTCCTGAAAGCTGGGTTTGCAATAAGAATGATAGAAGAACTTCTCAGGGTCAACAGAAAGTATACATAACTGCACATACCAAAAAAGAAGCGCTATAAAACTAAGAAGCCCTCAAGGACCAGTGTTTTGCTGAGGAGCAGCATGACCAAGCTGCTCCTGTAATGTTATCACTGCTCTTGGTTGAGTTCTTTCACCACATAGTGTCCTCCCGGAAGGGTGGCTGTCTCCAACCTTGCACTGCTCCAAGATGCTTCCAAACACATTATAAAACTATATGCAAATGATGAGTTAAGAAATGAGAGTCCTAAAGATGACAGAGACTTTCCTGTACTTCAGATACTGTCTGGGTTTGCATCTCACCGCGTTAACCCATCACTGAGATGCACTCAGCCCTGCTGCTTGTGCCAGCCTGGTTTTGTGCTGATGACTCCACGGCCAGGTGAACCTGCAAGGGGTGGAGGAGCTGGTGGAGAGCAGGGGATCTGACCTCTCTGAGTACTCAGTACCCTCTCGTCTCCACTCTCCTGAGCTGCAGGAGAGGGGCATGCAGTCTTCAAACTCTGCCCTTCAACGGGCACAGCAGCCCAGAGCCTTTCTGCTCACACTCCCACGTACATCCAAACGCAATATTGCCAACCCAGGGCAAGTCTGTGAGGAAAACCAGGTGTGCAGTATGTCGTGCCAAGACATTCTTCCCTGCCCTGCTGTTCCTGTGAAACACAAGGTTTCTGAAACCGGCTCACCCATTCATGCCATCTCTGCCTAACTCCTCAGATGGCACATCCCACCACCCGAGCACCATCTCGTCCAGCACCTGCCATTGCCCAACCCAACATCATCCATGCCTGGCAGGATCTATTCCAAAAGCCTTTGAGCCCAAAAGCTCTTGCTCTCATCCAGCTTTGCTAGAAGGCTTTTCTCCACTTCCCAGGACCGCATCAGCAGTACTTTCAAACACACATACGCAAAGACGTACCTACTGCAAGTGCTTCGATCTCCTCTTAAGCAACAAGACCAGTTCCTGGGTTTAGAGAACTCTTGCTTGTTTCAAGCATCAGCATCTTGGCTAATGACTTTTCGCTTCTCTTCTGCACTCCACAAATACTGGGCTGAGTAATGCATAGCCTAATTGACTGTTAAGGTCACTGGCCAGCTCTTTAATCTTATTTAGTATACTTTGAGACAGTTCATGAGTCATTAGGGCTTCATTCTCGAGGACACAAAGACACGTAATATACATTAATAAAGAGCATAAATGTAATCCAATGTGTGCATTTTACAGAGTGCTGAACTAGAAAGATGGCATTAAATATTTCTTTGCAATGTTATCATTTTAATAATGTTGCTTATTTTAATATACAATAAAAATATTTAATTGTGAGAGCCTGCTGGTGTCTTTGTAATTTGCAACGTTGACGTAGCTCTAAGAAAATTCCTTAAGTAGTAAAAGTCACACTTTAAATATCAACTTGAAGGGGAAGAAGGGCTCGAGGGAGACCTATCTCATAAAAATCCTTACTTGAAGGGAAAAAAGAAGACATTTTTCAAGCTGTTGTTTATGATGTAAATTGTAATTCAGTGCGCATACGCGTGTCAGGAACTTTGCAATACTTTTGAAAGGAATCAGCGTCACTAATCAGGCACTGAAATCCAATTTCTGGGAGAATCTGGGAGCTCAAAGCTGAACATTTTAGCTGGCTTGGAAAGGCCTTTTAAAAAGAAAGTTAAACAGTAATTATACATAAATGTGCTTGAGAAACTTTACACCTGTCTTGACATGAATCAGATCTTTGTACGGATCATGAAATTCTTGGCATTGCTTTAGGTGATTGGGATGGCATTAGCTTAGGCAGGGTAAGAATTCAAGAGCCACAAGCCTAGACAGGTAGGATAAAGGAGTTACTGACTCAAAAAAGCATGACAGCTTATCTGTTGAAAGTCTAAACATGTTAATTATTTAACATAAACAGATCTGCTGATATTTTTAGAAAGGCAGTTCAACTCATAAGTAACAATGGTAAAAAAAGGACACCAGTAACACTAATCATATTTTCCACAGGTCCACCCAGCCCTTCGCAGACTGTTTCTGCTAAAACAAACCAGGAGAAAAAAAAAAAGAAGAAAAAAAAAAAAAGAAAAAAGAGGCAAAGACAGGTAGCTAGGTTTGAGGATTCGGGCAACACAGAAGTTGCTGGCAATCAGCGTTTGACTGCTGGCTATGCTACAGACTCCTCCTGCAACCTTTATCTCCTTGTGCCTCAGTTCTCAGTCTGTAAAACGAAGGTGATAACGTTTCCCTACCTCACAGGAACATTCTCAGAATAAATCCATAAACGCCTGGAAGACACTGAGACACCACTGTGACAGAGGCCATAAAAATACCTAGGAAAAAAAACAAACATAAGAATAAGTGTAATAAATGACTATAACAGCAGAGACACAGACTAAATGTAAAGCAAAGGTTAAAACTTCACTTAACACGAATCTTCCGTCCTGGGGAAGAAGCGGTTTGGTTCAGCACGTATTCCTGTCAGGACACTCTTAAAACCGTGACAGCAAGGGACAGTTTCCCCTTTCCTACTTGGACACAACACCGTTGTGGTAATCCACCACCACTTACCGGTGCAGATGGGAAAGGCGCTACCTTTACAGATCACGAGCTCCAGCCCTCTAGCACCACACCAAAGAACCCCAGCTACAGTGACGGACCCCAACATACTGACAACACTCTTCCTCAGTCTCCATAACCAGTAAGCACTGCAGAATAGTGCTCTCCAATAGTTAAAAAACTTCTTATTTTCAGCCTACCGTTTATTCCTGAACAGCTTTTATCCATTTGTTTTCATGCCAACATTGATCCAGCAGCTTAAACAGCTTTTCCCTATCCTTGAAGTTAAAAGTTATCCCTGATGATAAAAATGAATTACACCTCCCCCCTGTAAGGGCCCATTTTACTGCCCAAACCAAGCAAGTTCTTGGAGTTCGCTCTCAGAAGACTCCCCATCCTTGAGACTACCAGCCTCCTCCATCACCCCACTTCACTGTCTTCTGCGCAGTGTCACCTTGCGACTGCACAAAGTTAAAACATGTTTCTCCAGTACTTCCAACTGGTAACACCCCCCATCCTACCAAGCTCAGAGCAAAAAGTTATTTCTCCTAATGTCTCCTAAGGTCATGACCCTGCATTTTATCAACATGGAGATAGGTACCACTTCCACTGCTTCAGGTTCTCAAGCTCCTTCTGAAAGACATCCAACCCTTCACCGCCCTGACTGTACCTCCCACCCGTCCTACCCTCAGTGCTCCGAGACCTCAGGGCACAGCACCACGGAGCAGGGGACGTTACAGGGAACATGCACGGTCTCCCCAAAAACACACCTCTTATCTTCAGCGTCAACTTGGCTCGGCAACCGACGGCTGGAGCTCAGTTCTACCGTTAAGTGTTCTTTAATGTGAGCCAAATGACTACAGCCCTCAGAAGGATAAGTGATTCAAAATTATGCAAATGTGTAGAATGCGTTATTTAGTCTTTATCATTTACAAAGTACTCATTTCGCAAACAGTTCCAGTACTCTTTCAGAGAGTGCGACAGTGCCCTGAAATCCGGGTCTCTGACGGTTGCTGCGTCATGCACCAACCGCATCCTTGGTGGGTGAAGGGAGGAACACCACCAGCTCCGAGGTGGGACATGGGGCTCAGACAGCCTGCCCACCCACTGCCCCAGGTACTTACGGATACCTCCACCTACCCTCTCACCCACGCACTGCTTGGAAACCCTCTCTCACGCCCTCACAACCTGAGTTGACCAGGACAACAAAAACACCTTCACTTTTTTTTCTTTCTGGGGAGAGAGGGCAGTTCCCTTCCTCCTGGCGCGGTGAGTGGAACCAGCTCGTGAGCCGGTCGGACAAGTGCTGGAGCTGGTAGGAGGGGAATGGCAAGCTCACCCCTGCTGCTGGCAGCTGCCTGCCAGATCACACTGGGACGTATTGGAAACCTCAGCCCATGGAACTAGCATTCAGTCACCTTTCCAAGGACTCGGATCCATTTAAAACTGTGCTCTAATAACCTTGACAAACAAATATATTATGCAATTTTAGGTTATGCAGCGTTGACTTCAATGACTCTGTAGCAGTGCTTACTCTACTATATTTACTTCTGGCACACAGCGGCAGCGTTCCCTGCAGTCATCCAGAGCGTGTTCCTGTTTTAAATCTGGAGGTCTTACCCTGCCAATATCTACGCACAATGCTCCTCAATACGCTTTTCGTAACTTTGACCATGTTGTCCCTCCTCTGTCCCTGAAAGCTCCCTTGTACACAACATGTCATAAGTTATCTTCCCCTCTCATACAGGATCCCAATTCTCTACCCCAGGACCTCTCCCTCAGCGTCAGGTCACCAACTCCCCACACTGTCAGTCTCCATCCCTCAGGTCAGAATTTTAGAGAAGCACCGTGGCACCCCCTGGGACTTGAGGCAAGCTCTCTTTTAGGCAGGCACACACCCACCTCGATGCCCACGACCAAGGCTGACATACTAAATGAACAGAAATTAAGATTACACAAACTTGTTTTCTCCCTTCCCCCAAAACTAACAGGGTGACCGTTTCGGTACCAGTTCTTTTCACTCTCTTCATCAGATAGTCTTTGAGGCAAGAATGGCAGTCACATCTGAGTGGAACCCATCCAGCAGTAAGTGGTTTGTTAAATCCCAGGACACTTATAGAGAGAAGGATACTTAAGCAACTTAAATAGCAACCCCTTATTAAACGCATAAAAATACTTGAAATTACTGTAAGCCAACAATTTAAATCAATATCCTCCCTCAAACATATCGGTGTCTGCTGCTAATTGTTCTGTCACTTTTTATGCATTTCTTGTGAATTTACTCTTCAGAAACCCCATGGAATTTCCTATAGTTTTAACATAGTTGCAGTTTGTCCATGGTACACGTGCACGTATTTCAGTAAAACTCCTTTCTCCCAAAAGTCTAAGTAGATTTTGTGTTTGTGTAGTAGGAGCAGTTCAAGTCAACTATTCTCAGCTACACCACAGTGGCACTACTGCTGGAGAAGGAAGGGGAAACATGTCACAAAACAAGCCCCAACCCAAAACACACTTTTCTACACTGGAAATAATGAAATATTAAGACAGAGTCAGAGCGCAAAGAATTTTAAGATGAGATTAAAAAATACTCTCAGTCATACCAAGCATTGTTTAAGATGCAATTTAAGACCCCTGGAAACCCCTGCCACAGGAGAACATGTGCGCACTGAAGTGATGGCTCACGCCCTGAATGTCTTTGCATCTGTTTGTCTGACATGTATATTTAAAATTTTACACTGATTCAGTTTTAGATGTCATAGCCAACTTTACAAAAACAGATGTTCTGCTTATACAAGGAGAGGGCATGTACGTGTTAGGCATTTGCTGTTGAGGATTAACCATTAACCAAAAAAATTTGATCAGCAGTGACGGAAGTGGTAATGGCAGTTCAGTGGAGACAACCCCCTCCGTGAAGCACGCTGCAGTCTCCATCACGCTAATCTAGGTTGTTCGAAGCCTAAAGTGACTCAAGAGAGACCATAGCAATAGGGTCTCAGCACACTGAATTTCACACCACTTCCCTCCTTCCTCAGCTTACCCTCAAGGCCGGCAGGAGCAGCGGAGAGGCTGCCGAGAGCCTCCCGCCGTGCACAGCCGTGCAACGCTGCATGTCACCCTGCAGTACCCTGGCACCTACAGCTGCACCTGGAAGCCTCTGCAACCAAAAGCATGAGCGCTATCACCAAGATTTTTGCCAGTTTCCATGTGTCAAGCCCGGAAGAATGTTTTCCAAAACTCAGTGGTGCTTTTTCAATCTATGTGACAGTATTTACTGAACAGACCATACCAGTAGCCGTGAGCATTTCATGCAGCACTGACAACGGCAAGGAATTCCTCGTTTCTTGGTAAGCTCCCATGCTGGCTGACACAGCAAGAGGTGCTGCGAGAGGCCACGAAAAGCCGTAACTTATCACAAGAAAATGGCAAATTGTGAAAAACCTGTATTGCAAGGTTAGCTGCCTAGGCACAGCTTTAATAGAGCTCCATAAATACCTCAGTCTAACACTGACAGAGGTTAAAAACTTATTATCTTTCCCAAATGACAGTGTGAACATATGTTCAATCGAACACCCCGCCCCACCAAGCTACAAAGTAGATTCTGCTCTTTCAGTTCCACAAACACAAACCACAGGGAGCATTTTAAATGAAAGCATTATGAAGATTACATTAGGCAAGTTTGATCTACTGTAAAACACTCGCACACAACATTAAGAGGGAGAACAACCTTTAACACCTGCTTTCTCTTCAAACATAGCATTATCTCTGCGTATGGCTTGGCTCTTAATGGGATGAAATCTCAAGCTAAATTGCATGGCTTACTCCACCAGCAAAGAATAAATATCTGGGACCTAGTGGCCCACTAATACCAAACTGGTGAGAATGTTCTCCTAAAAACGTATACTCCACCGAGCAGCTCGGCGGCTGCCGCAGCACGGCGTGAAATGCTGTGACACAGGAGGAGAAGTGGCAGCTGGAAAAGGACTGCGCGATCCAAGCAGTGCTGAAAGTCGTCATCGTAAACATTCACACGCAGACTGACTTGTTTTCTTACCAATAGTGCTTTGTTGTTCACAAATATTAATTAGTTTCTAACCACCACCTGTTCCTCAGCCCTCCCCTCCGCTGCGTGCCACCAGGCTCCCCGGCAGCGGAGGCCTGCAGCCCCACCACGCTGCTTGGAGATTTAATGATGTTTCAACTTCCACAGCTCGCCCAGCTACTGGGAGGAGAGGCAGGGGATAATTACTTACTTCTGTCTTTCCCTGCCGACCTCTCTGGAGGATGAAACAAGCAGCTTTAACGGCCTCTGAAGGGAGCCTGGTCCAGCTCGTCTCAGATGGGAAGGATGACGACTGCACTGGTAGGTCTTTGGATTGGAGAATGGTTTTAAAGATCCAAACTTCAAAGATCTCAATGAGGGGAGAGTTCAAGCTCAAACACTCTCCCCACTGGAGGGAGGAAAGCTTCTAATGCAACCGCTCGCATTTCCAGCAATCGCTCGCACTTTAGACAGAGCTGAGGCACCAGGAACTGCCTGTCACATCCTACAGTATAAATAAATCTCTGTCTGCCAGGAGGAAAGCTGTTATAAACCTAAGCAATTTTATTTGGATTTCTTTAGATCACTTCCTCAAAGAATCTTTTCGAAGGCAAGAGATATGGGTGCAGGCAGACAGCCCATGCCAGGTACACAGGAGCCCTCCTCTCCACTAGCAACGACAAACGTGTTCCCTCCTCCTCCTCATTATGTGCATCGCCCATAACATGAATAAGTTGGGCAGAGCACTAATGAAATTGGGCACCTCACTGCTAAAACGCTCAAGTTGGTAGCACGCTTAAGGTTGACGAAATGGCACAGACGAATGACTAAGTACTGTCTTGGTCTCTCTATGAACCCTGGATGTAAGATCCCTCAGACCTCTGAAACACACTCATCCTGCTCATCATCAAGCACAGACAACTACGGAGGATGAGGTTAGTTTGGTGAATTCAAACACAAATGGAAAAAGGCATGGGACTAACTCCTTGAGTCAGGGTTCACGTTTAGCCCCACCAGAAGAGACAAACCCGAAGCACCTTCCTCACAGATGCCAGCCGAAAGACTCAAGCTCCAAAACCCAGCATTTGACATTTCCAGTGCCTTAGGAAGCGGTGCTGCCTTCCCAGTGCCGACGCAGCACGGAGGTTGTTATCCCACAGCTGACAGAGGTGGTACCAAGGCACCGACATCAGCCTGAACGCTTCCCAGGGCGGGGACACAATCTATGCCACACACCTTTCTACAACACCACATTTTTCTTACCAGGTACACAGCATGATTTCACTGGTACAAGCTAATCTGAATACTACCTAAAAGGTTTTTTTAAGCTCTTATGCATCATACCATCAGCTCTACAGAACTGCTACAGAGTAGTACAAGTAATAAATAACAGAATTAGGGTGAAAAATCAGAGCAGTTTGTGCTGGGAAACATAACTATAGAACAATTTAACCTTGTCCTCACTAAATATGGAACAGGGGAGTTGCAGCCAGGGCTTGCTATGCTAAAACTCCTACTAGGAAACAACTTCTGCAATGGTCCCTGCAGAGAGCAATGACCCAGGATTATTCAGGATTTTCTGAGAATTTGGTTAACCTCACGTTCAAGCTCCTAAGACTGTAAAACTCACAAGTTGGAGGGCAAGAAGCACACAGGAATGTCTGCAGTCACTGTTCTAGTAACTGACAAACATGCTGCTGAATTTCTTAGGGACCTGAATGGCTAAAGCTGAAGTTAAGCTTCACTAGAACTATATTTACTTCTGCACAAATACAAGTTAGGAAATACTTTCTTCCCAGTTACTAATGCAGTGTGGCAGGAAACAATTATTTGCTCAGTGTCTAATATTACCTGTGGTGAATATCTGGCTTGTAGAAATCGTGTATTTTATAATAAAGAACCAAGTTGATATTCTGCAAATCAGTGAGAAAATTCATTTAGGAAGATGAAGAAACATTTCATTTGCACATGTCTGAGCTACACTGGTCTTAGCTATGCAGATAGAGTTACTGTCGAGGCATCTTTTGCTTTGATTGTAAAGTACAAAGTGAGTTTGTTTTCCAAATCGTCCGTTAATTTATTCAAGAACTCCATGGATATCTAAAGAATATCATGGCTTCTCCGAAGTGTAAAATGGAGCTGGGCAGAAAGACAGAACAATTAAAAAAAAAAAAAGAAACCCATCTTTTATGATCTCAAGTGCCAGTTTATCTCTATGGAAAATGCAATTCTGGGTCACAAGGGAGCTCTCAGCTCAGCAATCACTTCAGACTTCACTGTCTACAAAACACAAAAGACAACAAAATGCATGATTCAAACGAAGGGCTAGTTAGACCCATGGAGAACCAAGCCACGATTGTACAGAGGAATCCCACGTGCTTCAGAAGTGCTCAAAAGGGCTGCACTCGAAAAATTCTAGGCATGTGGTAGAGAAGAAACCCTGTTCCTGCCCACTGCAGCAAGAATGCCAGCTAACAGGCTTGGTGTTTCCAAGCCATCTAACACAGCATCCCTATACACTAAGGAAGTTCGAAAGCACACACCACCACGGCAGAAACAACATGCCCTTTCTTTTGGCACGGTTGGGCAAATATTTGCAAGGCCCTTTATACCGTACTGACTCATATCAGTATTTCTGGAGCTGGAGGAGCTGGCGTTTTGTGCTTGGCTGAAGTGATTAAGACCCTGTATAACCAGAGAGATGCAGTAAGTATCCGCATCCTGACAAGCTGGGGACCTTTCCAATTGCAGATCCCTTTGAGATGGAAGGCAGGTGAGCACTTGACACCATCCAAAAGACCACCAACACCCAAGACTATTTTAGCCAAAGCAGGACTACTAAAATAAACACACGTCTTTGCCTAACCTTCCAGAGCTTCTTTGTGTATGGAAAAAAAAAAAAAGGAAAGGAGATGATAAATGTTGTGTTTCTTGGTAGCGTTTTGTAAAAAATTATCTGTTATTTTGGCAGTAGGTTCTGGGGAACATGTCGAACATGGAAAATTGAGCTCTGGGAACAAACCAAACCAACCTCTCACCATAAACCAAAGCATTTCTTAAGACACTCCAATTCTGAATACTCTCTCTCACCTACAGCACCAAGCACGACTAACTTTGATGGACACTTTACAAGGATTTCCAAGGAGAAATGACACCTTCACTGTTCCCATTTGTACAAAATGTAGGAACACTGTTTATATGCTTTATCTTCTTTGAGAATCCTGTAGCAAGGGGAAAAACTTATGCCCCAAATACCTATAAGGTCACGTGCGTCAAAAGTTCTCATACAAGTTGACCAGCAGCCAGAGCTGCAAAGTGAAGATGCCTGTTTAACTATGTCCTTGCACCCAACTGGGATATTCATTAGGCATAGTATTTTGCCTTGGGGAACTTGACCAGAAATTTTAATTCTGATGCCCATAAGTCTCTGCCTGTATTTTACTTGCTACATTTTTTACTATAACAATGTAAGTCCTCCAGTGCTTTCTATATTGATCAGCAAAAGCAGTGCTGAAGATCTTTACACTGCTGGAGGGAGGGGGACTTTTTTTTTCTCCAGATATATGCAACATGCTACCGTTTTATCCAAGCACAGCTGAACACCTCACCCCCAACACTGTCAAAGAAACAGGAACAACTGCAAATCCATATCGCGGGGGTAGAGATGCACGTCGATACACAACCCACAGTTCTTGCTGAGTACCAAAGGGAACCAGTCATCTTGCTCTGAGATGCACCAGATTAAAGGCTTTTCTCTATTTCAGTGGCACTGACACAGCCAGACTGGTAGACCAATACAGGCACGAGCTTGATAGAACATGATGTGGCTGAAGCTCTTAATGTAGATGATGCAATATCGATGTATGTTCTCACTGCTCTTGTGTTATTCCCGTACACAAAGCACCACAGCAATGCTCCCAGTGACTAAATTTTGCAGGAGAGACAAGACTGGCCTTCCAGCAGTCAAGCCACGTAGGCCACATTCACCTTCTAGTTACCTAGAAGCTTATATTAAGTTATTACATGACTCTCTACTTCTCCTTGGCTGTTCTCTCAAAAGAGAGGATGCAAAGCAAAACAAGATGAGTAATTTTCCTGGAACAGACTCGTTTCACTAGAAATCTCCTTTCCCACCTTCTCCCACTCGCCCCAAAGACTCATACTCTTACCCTCTATATCACAGTGCTAAAATAATAAGGAGGAAAAGTAGGAACTTTCTGCTACAAGTTGCCACGTAGCATCTTCTCTCCCCCCTCACAGAGCATGAACCTTTTAAACAAATGCGTAATGTGAATGGAGTCTCCAACAACAGAGTTCTAAGGAATGAGGAGACAAGGATGACAGGCATACAAATTACCATTAGCTACTGAGTAATCAAAGGGATAAAGACACATGTTGTAGGAATTAAGTGGAGCTAATTATTAGGAATTAGGATTAGAGTTACTCTTTTTAAGAAGAAACTAACTACCACACATCAGCCTACTGTGTCTTGCACGTAGAGTATCTGACACTGTGGACAGGATGCTTGAACAACAGCTCTTCTCTCATGCAGAGCATCCATTCCTCAATAGCCACCCCAGCCTTTGAGTCTGCCACGCACAAATCAGAAGCAGTATTTCATACATACACAAGATCTCAAAGTCCCAGCTCTCTGCATTGTGTAAGCCATGGTAACATCATTGTCCAAGAAAAATCTGTGCTGATACTTAACTACAGCTTGGAAAAGAAAAGGAGCAGAACACTGTTACTGCTGCTTTGTTCAGGATGAGCGAGAGAGGAGCGCTCCCCAAGCACTGACCAGTGGCTCCCCACCTCCTCTTTTGCAAGGTTTTACCTTCACCTCAAGCAGACTCTTGTACAGAAGTGACTTTAAGGGAGCCTAGGCAATGAAGTTTTCTAGAAAAGAGAAGATCACACTTGTATCTTGTCAACATCACAAGAGCAGAAAACCTCTAGCCCTGGGTCCAGAAGTGAGTCTGAGATAATAAAACGTTACAAAATTAATGTGAAAACATACAATAGAAAGGTCTGTTTCATTTTAATCTGTTGCATAAGACTATCACAACAGGATAATCTTCAAGTAGCTCCCATTAACATCTTGTTACAGCACAAACGTAAGAAAAGCAATAAAGAGCATGAAGGAAAATTTCAGAGCAACTATTAGATCAAGTTCACATTAGTGTTGCCTGAAATGTGTCCTCCATCGCACTGAAAAGCCGATGTTCACCTGCCTCTACAAGGCTTCTGACACAAAGCCCAAAGATCCATAAGAATGCATTAACATTGGAGAATTAGCAGCAACATCCAAGCTGGTAAACAATTACCACCAGCAAACCTTCATCCTAAGTATAATCAAACTTTCTTAACACCTCTGCAGAAAAGGCTACTTTTTTCTTTCCCCTTCCTTTAAAAGGGTACGAAAAAATTAGAAATCAAATAGCATCAATCTGCACGAACCTGAAGTTTTTCTGTTCAGTAGCAGCCATGCTACTGTCCCAGGAGCTGGAATTGCAATAGTCATTCAGACTAGAATGTGCAATCCCTGCCTCCCTAAAGGTGAGCTGCAGCTTAAAAATAACATACAATACAATAGAAGTGGAAGTAGATGAACACACTGTATCACACACCCATTGGTACAGAATGCATTATAAATTATATGCATTATAAATGCATACTAAATGTGGATGGAAATACTCACAAAATCTAGGCGAGCGTATTTTTAAACGAAGAAACGGCTTTCCCCACTCCAGTACCAGAATTATCATGAGTTATAATCCCCAGTGAGTGATCTGCTATAACAGCAAGTATTAAAATAAAGAGCACTTTAAAAAGTTATTTACAATACAAACACTCTGTTTTTTGCTTAGTAAAATAAGCCAAAATCTGGTCTCATAGCTGCCTCTATTTCAATTTTATATATGTGAATAAAGCACAAAAAAATAGAATATATTGATAATAGTAAAATAAATGCATTGCATATCCATTTTGCTCTACAATTCCACCTTTATACCATCATGCACTGAAAGAGTTGTGTCTTCTGAAGCTCACAGAAAATTGAACGTGATACCAAATGCAGCCAACACACTACAATGCAGATTTCCAGATTAACGATAAAGGCTATATCAGCACTACGTATTTAGAAGCATATTAACAGTACCAAATAGTACAGTAACCAGAATGACAAACTTTGGATAGTCAAGAATTCTTACTTCTTGTACTCACAAATACAAGAAATTGTAATTTCTTGTAGCCCAGTAAAGTGCTTCGACAAGTGACACCGAATAAAAGAAACTCAGACACATGATTTCGTCTTTTCATATTGTTAAGGGTTTTTCCTTGAGAAGCAAAATAAACATTTAATCGTAACATATATTTAAACAACGTCTCCAAGTAGTTAATAAAAATTAGGTTTATGTTTCTAAAGCATTACAATATATTTTATATATTTATAAATATGCGTAACATTAAAATGAATTTATATATCAGAAGTATTCAAATTTAATATACGTTCAAAAAAAACCCCAAACATTTACTTTCCATGCCTTCAAGAGAGACAAATCACCAGGCTAAACAACTCAAAGTAATGCACTAAACCAACTCTAAATAGTGATTGACCTTTCGGCTGACGTAGAAATAGCTTTTTTCCTAATTTCAGTTTATCCAGTTAGTTCAATTCAATGACTTGATTTGCTCAAAATAAGAAATCAATTAGAAATAACATAGCATGAAGATTTGTTTTCATTTTCCAGTCCAGAGATAAACACTAAGTGCAAGAGGATGAGATCTACCATTTACAAAATCCTCCAGGGCCAAGACAATTTTCCAGTCCCTATCCAGAGTTAATACCCTAACTATCTTAAACCTTGAAAGCACTCGCTTACCAATTCAGAAAGCAAAAGGCAGTAAGACTGCTTTTGATTTATGTATCCAGTAAATTTATGAAAAAAAAAAAACCCAAACTTATTTAGCAATATATCATTTCATGCATTTTAACTGAATTCAAATTTTGATATCAACACAACTATATATTCAGCACTTCATGTATGTTAAACAAATATTTTACTACCAAAAATATGAGTATGAAGTATCTGAATGCTTATTTGGCATAGTTAGACAATTGTAACGTATGCTTGTAACATTGACAAAAGGTGTTACCTTTCTGTAAAAGCTGCACTTAGCAGCAAATCAAGGCAATCTAATAATTACCTAACTACTAATAATTAACCACTCCTTTGAGAAATGTAACAAAGTAAGATCAAAGTGACTGATTTACATCAAAGTTTCTGCTTGATTTACATCAGTATTTAAATCATGTTTCAGAGATTGAGATATTTATTACAGATTAGCAAAAAAAGAGTTGGAAAGATTTAATGAACTCTGGCAATGCTCTCTATTTTTAGCCTCATCCAAAATCCACCACAGATATGGCAGAAAAATTCCTGAAGGTCCCTGGGCTACCCTATCAGTTTTAGTAGCCTATAGTCTTTCATTTTGGAATATTCAGGTGGGGTAAAACTCAAGAATGAGTTATTTTACAATTACTTGGGAGCTGNCAGAAAAATTCCTGAAGGTCCCTGAGCTACCCTATCAGTTTTAGAACGGCTGGAATACTTGGATAGACTTCAGCGTAGCCCAGCCGTGCTAGGATCACGTTCCTGGCGGTGAATGAAGCCTCCCAAGTACCTCCTACTCATCCCTGCACCAACAAGGAGCATCTCAGAGCACTTCATAGCCTGCACTGGGATTAAGCAAAACATCCCAGAGCTCCGACACAATCTTTCACTGATGAGGGGAGTAAGGAGGGAGGACAACCTCTTATCTCAGTCATGGTATTTTTCCTTTATTACAAGAATTAAAGAATTATGAGAACCGTACAAAGTTAATGCAGACAAATGATTTTTTTTTATCTCGCTAGTATTTTAATTAAAACCTTTTGTCATGTCTACTAAGCAAGTTCAAAGTGTTGCAATGCAGTAGCAATGGGAACGCAGAAGTCTTGTTATGCTTGGGGAAAAAAATGTTTTCAACTTTTACCAAATCAGCGAGTGTAATTACTACAGGAATAAATCAAATTTATAGCAGGCAAACACAAGGCATAATCATTTTTTGTGCAGCCATAAATGAGTTTATTTTTGTTGCAATGTGATAAAGTTTAACATTTTCTTCATGTCAGACAGACTATTTTGATAATATTCCTTACATTTCCTCCTTATTAACAAGATGAAAAATTTGCTATTAAGATATGCAAGTCATCTCAATACATCCCGTTACTGGATAAGCTTCAACAAAATCTGAAAGCACTTTTTTCTAACCACATTAACACAATAAACGCACAGACAAAATTCTTGCCCTGGTATTAGACAATGTTCTGTTCTTGCAAAATAATCAAGAGGCGGAATTGAGCAAATCAGTTGGTGGTTGGTTGTTTTTTTTTAAATTCTGTTCAGAATGCTGCAGAGGACACAAAGCAGTTTTAATTTTCATAACTTCCAAAGATTTATTTTTTTCTTAATTTAACCGAATGTGAGAAAAAAATGTTGCCTTTTTCTATCATGTCAAAGACTACCTCTGCTATTTAAAAGTACTTTCACATCTCCACTTTCCCCACTAACCTTTTGTGAAGAACAATTTCTGATCGCAAGGCTATTTTTCATTTGCCTACCTCTATTCATAAAAAAAAAAAAAGGAGCATGTAAAATGGCAGATTTGAGAGACTGTTAAATAACTTGAATAGCTTACATACATAAAACTGACTACAGTTCTGCGAAGGCTAACAGCAATGTTATCTAAACATGGGATCGCTTCAGCACACAACGGCACCGCTAACTGCGGAGCAGCTCAAGCGCTGGTTGGCATCAAACCACAATCGCAGGTCGGGAACACAAGTGATTTGTTCTTTGCTTTAATGTCAGTTTTGAAGAGTAAATATGTATGTGCACATGCACACAGAGGCATTTGGGCACATATACAAAGGCTGCCAATAATCAAATAAACCTGACAGCTCATACCTGAAAAAAAGCATTTTCATGAGACCACATCGCTCAAATCAGCAGAATGGTTTGGACCAACTTATCCAAAAATTCTCCATTTACAAATTTCAGTTTCATCTCCGCATGGTCTGGGAAAGCACCATGGAAAGATAGAGGCTGTCACCTCCGTGCCGGGAAAGACAGTTGAGCAATGCCACCGCAATGGGAAGGATGGCTCCGAAAATGCTTCTGCAAGACCGCAGCGGAAAGACCTTTATCAGCTAGCAACTATAAATTTATTTTCTGCAAAGGAACCTTCTGGCATAATGTTCAGAGAAAGGACATAAAATGCAATCTGTCTGCCAATGGAACTAAAAAGTGAACGCGAAGGCGGGAGAGGCAGCATATTTTGTTGAAATATGTAGATACGCCACTTAGATCTCAAGCGTGCCACTGTCTGACACCAAAGGGTGAAATGTTCTGATCTCTGCTGACAGTATTTATACTGAGAAAACCTCCAATATTTCATTCAAAGTTCCCAAAACACCCATCATCCTCTCTCCAGAAGCAAGAGGGTTGGTTGTGAGCCCTCCGCAAGGCGGGCAACAGAGCCCGTGGACCACCTGGCCAGCATCACTTGTTCCATCTGAGCAGCACGCATCGATCTACTTCTAGAGGACAACTAAGGACCATAGAAACTGAACTCACAACAACCCCAAACAAAAAACCACCACCAAAACCTTCCACAAGGACCCCTGAAGCCTGCACCACTAGGAGGGCAGGAGGCCACCAGACCCTGCACATCTGGCCAAGACCGTGACACTGCAGCGGGGAGTAGGACGCTTTTGCTTGCAAACAGATTTAGCAATCAAATGATCCAGAAACAATTTTACAGATTTGGCTTTTCCCTTTCTTCTCACCTTTGTTCGATAATTTGTGTATCCTGTAATATTAAATAAAAGTCATGCAGAACAACAACCATGTCCTTTACGAATAGGTTTTTTTAAAAGTAACAAAATAACCATCACCCTCTAATCTAATAAAGCTGTTAAACAAAACCAGTAATGCTCCATCAAATAAGCATGCAGAACTCTTAACGCAAGTTAAACAGAGCAATATACAGAAAAAAAATAGGACCTGCATAATACAACTCAATTTGCAGCAAGGAAATATTAAAATATAATTAACTAAATACTTTAAAATACAAACATGAAGATTAAGTAATGCCAAAAGAGGGCACAGGTTCTAAAGGGCAATGGATCTAAAGATACGCTTTTAAATATTTAAGCTAGTTTTTGTCCTGAAGGCACAGGACCTAAAGGGCAATGGATCTAAAGATACACTTTTAAATATTTAAGCCAGTTTTTCCCCTGAATTTTTATCATCCTATTAACATAAGTTTATACATTTTGTATAATAAGTTTGTACATTACAACATTTTTTCAATTGTTTAATCTTCCTATTTCTATTTTCTAAACATCCAGCAATTGCTCAAGCCTCTGGGTATATTTATTTTAATTAAACACAACAAAATCAAATGAAAAGCTTATACATTGTTTGAAAGGGGAGACCACTCCGAATTTTCCTCCATGTGTTGCACGAGAGATCTGTCGGATACATCCCAAGAGTAAGCCCGACAAAGACAATGGCTGTGCCAACAGCGGTTTGTCTGCGTTGTGAAGGGAAACGTTTAACAACAACAACAACAAAAAAAGAGTAATTTAATATTTGTATTGTGTTTGCACAAAGCAGCACTGATGAGAGCGAATACTGAATGCACGGGCTAGCACCTTCCACCCTGTGCCCGTATGACGGTGCACTCCCACACCCCAGAGGCAACGGGGGACAGACACGGTCTGGGACAGACTGATGCTCTAGCCGAATCGTCCCACCTCTACTTCTCTTTAATCAGTTGAAAGCATCTGCTTTTCCTCCACTGAAAACGGATGTTGACATGTTTTGGACAGACTCGTCCCCTCATCAAAATCCAACCAAGAACACGCGCGCACGAGGCAGCCTCACCCACGTCCTCGCTCCGCACCCCATCGGGTTGCCGAAGCATCGCTTCTCTCTCTAACAGCTCCTGCCAACACGCCGCTGCATGAGGCTTAATTCCACGCTGCATTCGGCGCCTCCCCGGGTTTTTAGTTTTTGTAACAGGCACGCTCAAACCTGTGGTCACAGCAACTGCCTCGCGGGGGGGCCAGCCTCCGTGCTCACCTGAAAGCAGGTAACGCCGGGCTCTGCCCTCCCCTTCCCCCATGCGACTTACTCCTACAATCAGAACAGCGCAGCTCAAAACACAGGAGCTAAACAGAAGGGCTGAAAAGGCTTCCTCCCAGTGCCTAGCCAGAAAAACATCTTCTCAATATTTATGCCTTTTCACTGCAACCAATTTGTAACAAAAGGCTGCTTTTGAGGTAAACTCCTTACGCTGCATCAGGGTTCCAACAGCACTTCAGAGGTTTTCTAGAGGTTTAGAAGGTTTCTAGAGGTTAGAAGAGGTTTTCTAAAATCCTGCATAAACACGCAGGAACGGCACATGCAAGGGAGAAAACAGGATCTCTGTGGTCTTTCAGCCCACCGCTCTAACGGTGCATGAATTCAATGCACACGAAGGCAGACAACACTCAAAACACGTCCTACTGCTTCAGAATGTTATTTCATAATATTAATAATTACCCAAAAAAGCACAGCGGTATTTGACAAAAATTTTTTTTCTTGAAATACGCTTACACTGGTGAGAAATTTTTCAAACTCTCTATTTTATCTAAAAGGCAAATGCAAGTTCGAAATAAATTGCAAGGCAGAATTTTAGGGAGGCTATTTTTGTTCACATACATGGATCTAGTTTTGGAATACAAGCGAAGTTTAACAGTAAGAGTAGCAAGAAAACAATCTCACATCACACAAATTGCCCTGTACTTTTAGGAACTGACCTGGAAGTAGTCTACTTCAGCAGAGACTCTAGACAACTTCGAAATTACTTGTCTTCCAAGTCTGAAGATGACTGAGGGACGAGGGGTACCTCTCTCAAACATACGCTATCCAAGTGGTGCCACTGAAAATCACAGAATTCCCCCCCTACCCCTCAGACAACTTTAAAGTCCCATTTGCTTTAACTTTATTTCTTCTACGCTAGCAGAGAGCCTTTGTGGATATTAGGTTTCAGCATCAATTTAACATCTTTATATTAGTTGTACCTAATTTTCAGACTTCCACTCGCCAACTGCAGAAACCTGGAGAAATAATTTCCCAGAGCGAATTACTTATTAAAAAGCAAACATATCAATGAAAGAACCCAAACCAGGCCCTGCGCGAGGCCAGAGAAACACTCCCAGCCCTGTGATCTCTCCCAGTAGATTTTGTCAGATCGCTTCAAACCAGTCGTGAGCACTGCTGGTAATTTTTTTTGATAGCCAACAAAGGGGCAATTACAGAGTAGCACCAAGACGCAGCTCACATTTTGGGAGGATTTCACCCGGAAACATGCCACTGATATTCACATTTAACATCTCCCAGGGCCCTATTACTTCTTTCTTTTCCAATAATATCCAGGATTGCTCTGGCATTTGAAACAAAAATCAAGCCTTAACAATCCACAGTTTCCCAAAATTTGCTTCCTTTTAATTGCGACAGTACAGAAACTCATGCTAAACTAGTCAGCTATCTTGCTGGTTAATTTTACAGCTGTATTCATACTCTGTGTGAATCACATTTAGAAAATTATATATATTATATATAAACATGGTATGACATTCCATCAAGTTATCTTTTATTATGCAATTCCATCCTTTAAAAGACCTGAAAGATAGTTTATACAGGCATTTGGAAATTTAATCCTGGGATAGGTGTCTAAAAAGTGTCAGAGAAACAACTCCGATCATCGGAGGAGCTTCCAAGGGGGCGGTAATTCCCCACTCCCCCAAACCTCAGTAGTTTGGCTCCCAGGCTCCTGGTAGGCACTGGAATGCTGTGGGAACAGGATGGGCTCCTGCCAGAGCACCAGGAACAAGGGGACTTCTCTGAAAATCAGCGATCTGTTCCCAGCTATCCCTCCTCCCCACACTTCATTTTGAAGCAACCTGCCCTAATGTACGAGCCCCACTCAGACACTGTACCTTTATTACCTTGTCTCACGGCTGCCCATTATTATCCAACCTGCTTCCATCCATTCCCAGACTTTCAGGAGAAGGAAGAGGTATTTAAAAAAAAAATAAAAAAAAAAGATTTGAAAAACCCCAGCCAGGTGGACAGAAAATGCAAAGTATTAACCCAACGAGTCATTCCCAGGTGCACCTGCCTCCACAGATGGTGCGCATCAGGGCCACGGAGAACTGCCTGCCCTCGGGTATCACACACAGGGTCCTCAAATTAACCTCAGGTAGAAAGCTGATCTTCAGCTTTCAGTGATCAACCCCAATCTCCAAAAGCCCCTCCGTTCTCCAAGTTTCCAATCAGGCTAGAAAACAAAACAACCAGAACCACCAGAAAACTCCATGGCTCAATTTTATCCTCTGAAACAGCCAACAGGCAAAGCGGTTGTCTGTCCTAAACCCTCACCCCATCCCTGCCATCAGGTATGAACAAAGCTCCACCACAACCAGGAACCACCAGCAGGACTCGCTGTCACTCTGTCAGGTTTATTTGATAACAACCCTGCCTTCTTCCCCAGTATTAAAACTCAGCAACTTATCTCCAAACCAATTAGGTTCACCATAAAGACACATTTAGTGTTGCAAGAACAAATTGCGTTTTAGTAGCACTGTCCATTTTACAGAACTTTAAATTAAGTTTCACATAAAAACTCTGCTTTAGATGTCCCTTCATCGGTCTCCTGTTTATGACTTCATACAACCCTACCCAACATAAAAATTTGTCAAACACAGTAATTTCTTCAGTAATGTTCAGCGCACCAAATGCTTCCCTGAAAATCAAGTGACAACCCACCTCCTCCCACAGGAAAGCCACCACAGTGCTTTTATACTGCCCCCCCCCAACAGTTCAGCTAACCCGACCCCCCCTATTTCTCTTCCATTTCCAGTCAGATGGCTTCCTCAGCTGAAAAATTTAATTCCTGATAAGACAACATTTCAACCAGCAGAAAATGGACTTTTGACTAAGGGCAACCGGCTGCACCAGCAGAGGTTGTTCAATTCTGTTTAGATTTTTTTTTCATTGTACTCGTAATCACCGCGACATCAGTGGACACAAAAATGAATTAAAGTGGAAAAACCCCTGATGTGTCTCCATCCCACAGGTGGTGCCAGCAGGCTCAGCCCGGCATCCCCACCGCTCCCAGCGCGGAGGCACGGGCACTGCAGCTGCACGAGAGGCTCCCACGGAAGGCACGTTCATGGCAAAGGTACCTTACCATCCTAATAATGTGGCTCATAGTCAGCCGTAAATTTTCAGCATTACAACACTTTACGATGTTACATAATGCATCATATGTTGCACAGATAGTTTATTGTATGTTTTTTCCACTTTGAAGACTTTCATGGATCCTATACAAATTGCACACAGCTGCATATTACTGGTAGTTGTCAAGTTATTAAAAATTACATTATCTGATCATCCGAGAAACCAAATGCAAAAGTGCTGCTGAATACTACGCTTTAATATGTGCATAAAAAAGGAATGTTGTGGTCCAATTTTTAAGTGCTTACCCTTAGGAAGACTTTTTTTTTTAAATAAAGATCATCTGCTTTTACAGCATCTGAACGGGCACTACTGCATATTCTGCACACAAAAATCACACTGCGAAGAGCTGTAGTACTGTGCAAAAACTGCCACTGGAAATATTGGAATTATCTGGCTTTCCTACAACTAAAATCCTCAAATAAATGTTGTATTAGCATACCTGTTTGTGCTTCATTTTCTGATAACAGAGCTTGGTTAAGACTCGAGAAGCAGACAAATCACAGAGCAAGCCCTAAAACTCAGGACAATCAGCTCCCAACTTGTTTGAACTCGACCATATATTGCTAAGCTTGAACAGAATGTAAACTGCTGCCCTGTAACAGTTTAGATCATATGTTTAAAATCTTTCAAGCACAGTTATTTGTATTTTAATATTGCCTGAAGGTCCTAAACCAAGATCATACCCCATGATCCTGGATTCTCCACCATACAGTTCCTGCCTTGAAGAAGTTATGATCTAATATAGACAAGATGCAACAAAGAAATGCAACAAGCAATCAAGGAAGAGAAGAGTGGGAAGTCATCAGCTTAAAGGTACAGTTAGTTAGTTCTCTAACTACTGAAAAATCCCTCTAGGCAGGGAGCAAATAAAGATAAATGGTAGTAGTTACCAGAGCAGCCCTTTAAAGGAGCAAATACTTATGTAGTTCAGTGCTTTCAAACCTGAACCTTAAGGAGTACTACGTAATATAATTTATAGTCTTAAACATTATCAATTTGTGGCAGAAAAGTAGTAAGCCACCTACATTCTTGCCATTTTCTAGAACAACTGAAAAGGGATTGTTGCAAGTGACCCAGCAGCAAGAACCCCTTGAAATCCTCTCGGTTTGTTCAGCTATTCCCATATTGCCACAACACAAGGTCCTTCGTTAAAGGCAGGTAAGGTCCAACTAGCCTAGAAAGGGGGAATTTTAACCACTCATTTGCACTGCATTTTGAGCAAGAACTACATTCACCAAGGTTTCCACTTGCCTTAACTAAAGACCATTTGCCTCTTTAAGGAACCACAGGTTTCTATGAATACCCTTGCACACCCATCTTATTCCTCCTTTGCAGATTTAATCTGCGATACTCACTTGTTCCTTATCACCACCAACCATTTTGTAAGCCTAGTCGGAGATTCTTCCACATTAGGAGAACACTGGGACAAGTGCTCTTCCATTTTGGATACCACCTCAATAAACTTAAGTAACAAATACTGGATTTCATCTCTTTGGCAATGTAACTTGTAACACCCAAAGCATGTAACTGGATCCCAATAAACAAACAAACAAACCAAACCACCAGTTCAAGTCATTTTCCATGACCACATTCATCTTCCTGAAAGCCACGCTCCGCTGTGACTGATTTGCTCTTCCCGTGTGAAACAGATTCTGTTTAAGGGCTAGTAATGGCATTTGCCACATGTCACGATGGGGAATGGAGGGAACCAAAGCCCCATAAATCCAAGCTGAAAGCTTATCCAAGGCTGACGCTGCAGCATAAAACCTCCGTCTCCAGGACGGATAAGGTCACCACCAAATGAGAACCACCACCAGTAACAACAAACCTTGACATTGCAACATCACAGGTGGAGAGATACACCACAAAAAAAAATAAATCCCACCATTTACTAAATAACCATCAAGACCTGCGGCTGTAAAGACTATGCACCGATTACAATCTCTGCCCTGGTATTTCTTTATTACTGAATGCTCATCCTCCAAAAAAACATCATTTATGATACACTGAACCTGAGTTTCTGAGCAAAAGATATGTAATATGGAACCCAGCCAAATACTACTGATTACACCACTGTCTCAAAAGCCTGCTGGCAAGGTATGTGTTGCTTCAAAATAATCCTAAATTATGGAGTCTTCATTCTTTACGGAAATAAAATAACCTGTTATCTCTTGCTCATCTAGAGTTACCCAATATTTACTTCCCTGGTCGAAGCAGACCTTCTTGAGGTCCTTTATTCCCACTGAGTGGCCACGAATATGAATATGTATAGCCATACAAATGGATATAAAAACAGAAAGATAGATAACATACAAAAACATTGCTATCAATATTTGAATAATGAGACCACTTTATCTTAATCAGTATATCAGTTTATTCACATGGGGTGACAAGAATATATTAAAGCTGTTCTGAAGTTGGGCCATTAAATTACTTAGACAACCTGTTAACCGGTGCTGTTGGCAATTAGGAACGCATTTTCACTGGAGGCTTTCTGTAGAGCCATGCTTCAAAGGTTCAATCTGCAGTATATTAGCTTACCAAGAAACACCCTGAGAACTGCTCCTCTGTCATATAGGCTCATTGCTTCCAACTAATTAAACGTGGAGTTCATATTCTTAAGAAGTCAATGTCCTTCTGCTATTTTAGCATTTACTCAACCATGAGAAAGGTAACTTTAAGCAGTCAAGCTACACTAATCAACACTGGGTTGGCTATAAATGTCCCCTATCCCAAAGTCATTTTAATTCGCTTTTAGCACATTTGGACTACAGTGTTTTTATTTCAGTCTTCTGCAGCATGCATGATTTTGTACACGTACTCATGCACGCACATGTACACGCATGAAAGGCAAATTACTCAGCTACTTTCCTGTTAAGGGAAAACTTGGCATGTCTCTAGCAGAAAGCTGTAAAAACTAGCTGGAATGCAGATCCTAATTACCAGAGAAAAACTTGTTGAAAGAAGGGATCCACACTTTGCTGCAAATAGAGCTGTCCCACAAAGACTGGGGAAACAAGCAACGAGCTCAAAAGAAATGGAAAAAAGGACTGATGGGTAAAGAATAAGCAGCCTAAGAACAAGATGACAATCGCTGAAGTTTCAGTTCCTTCGGCGTTAAGGGAATTGAGTAAAAAGGGTCCTCAAGCCCTGTGAGCAAAACTGGAAGAAAACAGGGTTGCTGAATGCATAGAGAAATTATGCAAAACTAGCTGGATAGGCTGCCTCAGCCTTCAGTAAGGGCAGTAGCAGCGAGAAGGGTGGGATGAAGGCAGGATGCTGAAAGCAGTCAGGATGGACATGGGAAGCACTGCAACCAAAAAGGAAGCCCAGCTCTACAATACTCAACTCACTGCAGCGCAGTGACCCAGAAGAGTCCTTTCAAAATATTCATATGGGGTCCCATTACTGCAGGTCTGATAGCAAACACATCAAGCTAGACTGGTGCCAGGAGATTACAGAATAGCAAATGCAAATGTCTGTTTAAAAAAAGGGAAAAACTAATTTTGTTATCTAAATATTGGCTGATTTGATCTCAGGAGTAATGAAATGTTTTAAAACATTTCAAAAGACAGATAATTAGAGACCTAAAGAGAAAAAAAGCAGGGTAAGACAACTTGAGGTAACCAGCAATAATTCATGCCACATTTTCCCAGTGTGTTTTGCAAATAAAACACAAGATTCCTCTAAACATAACGCGGGAGGTATCATTTATCTGGCTATGAGAAAACAACACTGCAATGTTATGGAGGAAATAACCAATTTAGTGGGAGAAAATATAAAACAACATGAGAATCCTAAGATAAAATAAGAAAAAGGGCCAAAGTCAAAAGGTCAAATGCAAACAAGAAATATGAGGCTGTAGTGGTTACTAAATAGATTTTTTTTCCCCCAACGGTTTATCCTGAGATATAGATATATTCTAATTAAATATATGTGTGGATGTATACATATATATATAAAAAAGTGACTTGGAAGACAAAAGGAAAACACTAATCAAGTTTGCTGCACGTCAGTGTAGAGGACAGCATCTGTCATACACTAAGAACAGGGTAATTTTAAGGACAGGTAACAAATATAGACCCCGTTACTTCGTACTACATACAAAATTGTGCGCTTGAGGAGAAAACAAAGATAATTCTACCTGGTAAAATCAGGTAGAAATTAATTAAGGAAGAAAAAAAATGTAGTGTATTATATGGAGGGCAGACAAACGACCTGGCTCTGAGAAAAGTCTCAGAGAAGCATTTTGGCTGCTCGCATTATGCCAGGCTCAGTACAGCCTTGGTCACTCATAATCACAAAATATTCCTTCGAAAAACCCAAAAAGACCCTGCAGACAAACAACTCCAAAACAAGTTTAGGCTGGGAACTGGAAATTTTTTTAAGTACAGTTTGAATGCTCTGCCCATTCACAAAGCAACAGTCACAAAAAGAAAAATTGAAGTGGTACTTGATCAGATTACAAGGAGGACTCTGATGCAATTGCCTGCGATAGCAGTGGACTAGATGTGACATGTGTCTTCATACCAGGGGAAACAACACAGGGGAAAAATTGAAGTGGCACTGGCATTGCTTTTCTCTTTAAAAGCAAATTTTTCAGCACGTACCCGAGTGAAGGAAAATTGGTTCTGGAAAACAGGGAAGGACACTAATCAAGGAACCAGACTGCAGGCAAGTGAGTACACGGTTCTCTGTATCCTCTTCTCTTCGTAAAATACCACCAAAACTGCTGTTGAAACACCGGCTTCATTTTAAAAGCAGGTTCATAAAAAGAAGAGACAGAGCAGGGCGATACAAACTGCAAGAGGGGATTTGTTTTGCTTTACAGGGGAAAAATAAAAACCAACCTTTGGTATAGTGCCTTCTGAAAACCTGAAAGGTCAGCAGTATTTTCTTAATTCACTACAACTCCCTCTCAAAATGTTTTTCTTCAGTTAAAATCTAGCTCCTAAAGTAGATCTCACCAAGATTTTTCAATCTGAGCTTTACTGCAGGCACTCGATCCCCTCACCTTCCCGCGTTATCAAAGAGTGATGTTTTACTTCATGGCTAAATTATTTAGGTTTTAATTTAGAAACAAATTTTTAAGTCCAATGGAGAGACTTCTCTTAGATCAACCTAACGCCAGAGGCAAAGGCTCCAGCAGGTAACTGATCTGAGAGCTATCCATCATGGTCACATTGCCTTACTCAGACTGCTTTAACAGCTCCTAGATAACGCAACCAAATACCTCCCTCACAGACAAAAACTCACACGCCAACAGCTGGGAACCACCAGGGCAGCCCCAGTGGCAGCTTTAACACATGTGGACTCCTGACAATTCACTGCTTTTGGTTTTTTGCTTCTGCAAATAAACCCAACACCATCCCTCTAATGAAACAAGGGTTATTCAGCCCCTACAAGCCTCCGCAACTCCTATCAGGAATTAAAATGGATTTAAAAGATTTATAAAGGACTAAAATCTAGTTTGCAATGTCACACTTAAGCTAGAGGAGAGAAGATGGCCTGATGCACATGCGCAAGCCCTGCCGCAGCGGCCAAAGCCACACCTGGCAAGCCACTATGTGCCCCACACTTAAAATTGAGTAAAAGACACGTGAGCAGCAAAATAGGCTCAGTGGGAAGACCAGGCTCCTGACCCCTCAAACAAGCAATCCTACATTCTAAAGAAATGAGAGCTCGTTAAAATTATCCTGTGCTGCATATCTGTTACTGTGGGCAATCATATCATTATATTTTTATTGGGTTGGGGTTTTTTGAGGCAGGAAAAAAACTGAATCTTTCTTGCAGCAAATTCCAGCAGTGAAGTGATTGCTATGTAAACATCACTTTATTAATTATAAACTATGTCAGTAGACACACACACTATACATACATATATTTATATATATAAGTTATTTCCACTTCTCTTTCTCTAATTGCAAGTAGCCCAAGTGCTCCTCCCTTTCAGAAATAACCCTACTTGAAGTTCCACTGCTGCAAAGGAAAAGCAAGCCCTTTAAATTGAGCTATTAAGTCTTCTGTATCTCAATCTGAGATGAGCAAAAGATGCATATAATTATCCTCTGTCCAAAAATGATGCATTTCCAGTACCAAGTTAGTAAAGTCCTTACACTGCATATAAACAAAGAATACTCTACATTAATTTTTACTTATTGAACAACATATTCCCCCGTACATTTTTTTAATCAGGCAACCATCCCAGGCTGAGGCAGCTCTATGAAGAAAGGAAAGGTGGAGTCAGGAGGCAGCAGACGGAGTAAAAACCACACAGCCTGGGTTGACACAGACCGTTCAAGGTAAGGTTGCTTCATACACAGACTTGCACGCATTCAGTCCCCAAAGCCTTCTATAAGCTACAGACACCATGATGAAACACTTTTCATTTTGTAAACACGCTTCTGCTTTCCTGGAGTTTTTCTTGTAACAAAAGCAAATATACGCTGCCAGAAATACTAAGTAAGAACGGTCCTGGAGGAGCTGGCAAATTCCATCGCAAACCTCAAACGGAAGTGCTGCTGAATGGTAATAAACTCTCCAGCGTTTGCAGTCCCTCTTCCACGCGCCAGTATAGGAGTAACAATACGCACCAACATCCCCGCTACGCAACGTGAACAGCACACGCATCCGAAGGAACTGCTGTGCGGCCAATACAGCGATTATCGAAAGCAAAATTTCAACCATAATGGGAAGCAAGGGAGAGAAGTCAGAACAGATTTCTAAAATACTGCATTAAATAGAGATTGCCAGAACATCAGAACAGGTTTTGGACAAGTAGCTCAAACCCATTTTCCCTTCCTCATGTCAAGAAACAGGTAACCTTGGGAATCCGGATTCCTGATCTCGAGCATATCAGCTTTGTTTCTTCTCCTCTCTGCAGCCTCTGAACATTTTTAGTTTCAACACGATGAAGGTGGCAGAAACAAAGAATAATTTGAACAAGCTGAATGTTCATTATCTTGTCATAATGCACAAGACTCAGATGTTCTGAAAGGCTTCTATTCTCTCCTTTAAATATTTTTATTCAAATAACCTCAAACGCTGTAGAACCTGAAGTTAGACTACAATACCCAGAGGGGAACCCATATGTTCTCTTTTCCACCCTTAAGAAGAAAATAGGTATTTGTATATCCGCATGCCACAGAAGCACATCCCACTGTGCCCTTCCTTAACACTGCTGTATTAACTGTGTTATTGCCAGTGTAAACCAGCCAAAACTACCTGGTAGCCACACCAGACCCAATAGCCCAGCAAAGCCCCTTGCTCTCGTAGTGGCCTACAGCAGGTATTTTGAGAAGCATGAAAACATGTTGTAGTATCAAAAAAATCCCTCTGTTAGCAGTTGACTAACTGTCAATTAGGGATTTTCCATGTTGCAGGTGAAATGCAAAACGTGATCTAATAGGCACTAATCATCCTCCTTTAGCACACTTCACTTGAACATCTGACTCCTCTGTGATGAGGTTTTTCAAGCTGGAGCATAGGAGGTTCCAGGTTAACATGAGGAAAAACTTTTTCACGGTGACAGAGCACTGGAACAGGCTGCCCAGAGAGGTTGTGGAGTCTCTTTCTCTGGAGACATTCAAAACCCGACTGGACACGTTCCTGTGTGATGTGCTCTAGGTGGTCCTGCCTTGGCAGGGGGGGTTGGACTAGATGATCTTTCGAGGTCCCTTCCAACCTTTGTGATTCTGTGGTTTCAAATATTCCTGCTGAGAGATTTCTGGTCTGGGAGCCCCAGTGGCAGTACAGTCACAAATTTACAAGATATCATACACAGTGGGTATTCCTACCCTCTTTTCCATATTCCTCTCAACTGCACAGAGCCCGTCACTCACCTGTGACTGGTCAAGCAGAGGCTCTACCTGGGAGTTCTGAAACCTGAAGAGCTTCCAGTGAGGGACCTTTTGGTAACCTTCCTAGAAAGCTGCGCCTGCCGTGCCAGCCAGCTCGCCTACACCCACATACTCGCGAGCTCCTTCAAACAACTTTCCTCTCCGAGAGCTAATATTGACTCTTCCCCATGCTTTCATTAAGTCTATTTTTTTTTTCCAGTTTCTATCAAATATGCTCTCTACATTTACTGTCTGCAGATCCTTGCAACACTCACCAAGCTGTGAAGGCGGGGGGGGGGGGGGGCAGGGCAG
>VWZZ01008380.1:1618898-1684860 GCA_013399095.1 Psophia crepitans | reverse complement strand
GGGGGTGCAGGGAAGGAAAGGGGAAAAAAAGTGGAAAAAAAAATCCTGGTATCACATTTGTAATCTTCTATTCTTTAGCATCAAGGCCGACTTAAGTAATAGGTTACACAGCAGAGTCAGTGGCTCATCAAGTTCACATTCAAATGCTTTTAGCAATCCTGATTTAATACCATCTGGTCCTGATGATTTGTTACAGTTCCGTTCACCAATTAATTATAAATCTATTCCACTGACACTTCAATTTGAGACAGTTCCTCAGAAAAGTCTTCTGGAAGAAAAAGGCTTCAACATGCACAACTCACCCTACAATCATCTCGCACGCAAAGAAATAGTTTAGTTTCTACATTTGCATTCCTGTCTGTCTCAAATGCTCCTTTTACACCTGGAAGCCAATCTATTTGGAAGAAGTTTTATTAGTGGCTTTTACTTACAGTCATTAACAAGCTGATCTTCAATCTTGGAAACAGACTTTCCTATTTCATTCTTACATTCAATTTTCCAGAATTCATGCCCTTTTCTAGTTTCCTTGGTTTATGACAGCTTCCTCTTTCTGAGAAGTGTCTTTTTACTCCTAGTAATCTTCTTTGGTCTGACAATATTGGCTTTTCTCCCTCTCAGAAAACCACTGTTTTATAGGTAGTATGAGCCTGCTCTCCACCACTGCCTTTAAGCAGTTACCGTGCATCCTGCAGCCACTTCAAACTTTCAGCTGCTTCTTTTACTAAAGAAAAAAAAAAAAAAAAAGAACAGAGAAGAAATTCTTACCTTCATAATTTTCTTGTCATTCTCATTACAGAAGTTGAATTTGACAGTGATGGGGGGTTACTGCTCTAAAATCAAGTAAAGACAGCCACTGTCGTAGTGGCTTTATTCTACTTCCACCTCAAACTCACTGCACCAAGACGTGATTCTCTTCTCAGGGACTTTCGACCGATCTGCTTCACAAAACGGTCATTTACGACATTTCATGCACAATCCCCGCCTAAAACTTGTCTTGACATGAAGGTAGCCCTCGTAAAGGTAGCAGAGGCTGAGCTTTTTGTTCTTAAAAGCTTTGTAATCTTTTAGCTGCACATAGTAACTGCTATTGATGAGACGAAATAGCTGCAGTCATTCAACTGAAAACAATCACTATTAGATATATCCAGAGTCCCACCAAAGAAGAAGAAAAATCAGTTTCCATCTACTACACCTGGAGAGGTCAGATGGCACTACAAATATTATGCAAATATCTTGTGTTGATTAACCCCAAGTATCACCTTCAGTTTCACCCAAAACACTTTCCCAGAGGAAGAGTGAACAGTGGGTCCAGAGTGTTGAGATTATAAGTACGGAAAAACCCACCAAAACCTCAAGCTGAGATCAGGGCCCACAGTAAAATTAAAAAAACAAAAACAAAAAACCAAAAAAACCAAACAAAAAACCCCCCCAAAACCCAAACAACAAAAAAAACCACCCCACACCAAATAAAAAAAAAACAAACAAACAAAACCCAAACAAAAAAAACCACTTCACAGAGAGGAATATTACCAAATTCATACACCTTAGTTAGTATTATTTGTGGGCTTTTTACAAGATTTGCAGTTGCATTGTCCCAAAGATGGGCTGCATGAGAATTAGATGATCAGCACTCTATTCTGTCACTTACTTTTGCCTAAAAGCAAACCATAAAGCTATAGTAATAAAAAAAAAGAAAAGTTACTACTTCAGGTTGTTGGTTTTTTGGGGTTTTTTTGTGATTTTACTTGAATTTTCTTGGCAGTGCTAGAAGATTGAAAAAGTCCCAGAAGTTAGAGGCAGAAGAAACCTGTAAGGTTACCCTGTCCCCAGATTGCTCCCACCGTGTATTTCCTAATAGCCTGTCCAACACAACTGCTTACTACCAAGTTACACAGCCCTGCACAAAAGTTAGACTACAAATAAAATGAGCACAGTTTCTGTAAAATGCTTCCTTGACTTACCAGAAATTTTTGCGAGTTTTAACAAAGCAGGGAAGAAAAACCAACGTGGTCACTAACTTCAGTGAAATATCATGAGGAAGTGAATGAATTTACCATAAGGGTACCTCACCAGGGAGAGCAGGAAGGGAAGAGATAAAACAAACTTCCACTGTGGACTGGAATATAATTACAAAATAAGAAAGCAAAGCTGGATCACTTTCCAGTAATAGCTTAATTCTTGGAAGGCTGTTATTGAAAAGCAAGATTCATCAATATGCCTTGCTATAAAATCATGGAAAAGTAGGCAAGAAGCAAGCTAGTAAAATAACTAACGTGATTTGTATGGTCAGCGGAGATTGCTTTAAGTATCACACTGCGTTTAGCAGAAGCAATTTTTCAAAGCTGCTTTTGAAGAACAGCTTTTGAACATGGCTAATACTCCCTGGAAAATTAGGGTTGTTTGTTTCACACACCCCCCCCCCAAAATTACTCAGAGAAAATGCATCTCTATTCTAGAAGCATACTAAGAGCTGAATAATTAAGGAACACAACTGTGCACGGGTGTCAGACAAAGACAACAGCAACAGTACAAGAAACCATGTGAATGACTTAAATCCGAGCTCTGAACGAGTCATTAAGTTTGATTGTGACGCAGCAGTTGTAGAAAGCAAGACAGGGCTCTTAGGAGAAACCAGGATCTCTCACGTGTTAAGTCTCGAGACAGTGAGCACAAAGGCTTTTCTTCATTTCAAGAGATGAAAATAAAAGTCTGAGCATTTTTAAAAAAGGAAGCAACATTAAGAATTAGAATTACCTGCTACATTGCTTCTTAAGCAAGGAAGTTAATAGTCCAGTACTAGAGAGGGGTGCCAGGACTCTGGGTTCCTGAGCTGCTCCGACCACTATTTTCCAAGAATTACAGGTAACTGGCACTGCCAAAACTGACTCCTTTGAATTCCAACCCAAACTATTCTACCTCAAACTAACTCGCTCACATTTGCCTCGATAGCCCTTGAATCCAGACTCAGCTTACAGCACTCTTGCCAGTACCTAACACACAGCGGCGACCTGACTGCCGCACAGCAGCCACAGCACCGTCCCAAACTCTCAAACCAGCACAGGCTTAGGGAAGGTCCACGCTGCCACCCAGCACGTGCAGCATCCCAGGCTTTGCACGAACAGAGCCGTCGGTAGGACACAGCAGCCTCCTGTAAGCTATGCGAGCAGGGTGGGTTGGCAGAGGAGGAAAGGATGTTTGCCAGGTGGGACCTCTGAAGGAGGTATTTGTGCCTCGCAGGAATACGTAAGAAAGCTCAAGATGACAAATCCCAAACCTCCCAAAGAAAGAGTATCTCCACCACAGTGCTTAACAGTTAAGAGGTTTTTGGGAGACAAAGACCCTAGAAAAAGAAAACCCAGGAGATCTGATTACCCATCTGACTCAGAGCAGAGTGGACTTGTCACACCAGAGGCACAGGAACAGTGGCAAAGCAACACTTTGAACAGCTCTCGCCCATCTAAAAGCCAATCTGAAACAGGAGGGAAGTCTAGCTTACAGTAGAACCATTCCCTGTTTCTGTTTAATATATTTCCTGTTTGAGATGTTTTGAAAATACTAGAGGAAATTATTTACAGCACCATTGATATGTCAGCCAACTGCTCATACACTTCCATTGACAGTCTTCCAGCAGAGACATCGCAAACTGTCCAGAGTCACCGCTACAAGTACAATATATCAAAATTAATCTGGCACCTGTGTAAAATTTGGCAGTCATACCCAATAAACCGTTTCGACCATGATGTAGCAGTGACTGACAACTCGAACAAAGTGAGCTGGGCACGAAGCTCCTCTCCACGCCTCGTTACGGCACCACACCAGTCAATATACGCAGCACTACCCGCTATTGCTGACTAGGGCCATTGCTCCTTACAGTAGTCTACAGAGAAACCAAATGCCCTCCAGAATCTCAGAGAGCGCAGTTTGTCTGTAAAACACCAGCAGAAAACGTCAAGTTACTAGGAGAGCCCCCAGAAGAAAACGGCAGCAAGGCTGTAAGCATCACCGGTGGGTCGTACCTTACGCAGCAACTGGCGACTAAACATAGAGGAGAGCAACTCGCGCAATTCAAATTCAGAGAACAAGTGCACATCCTTAACCAAAGCAACACTGCGTAACCATGAAACATCACACGGGCACTTCATGGCCGTTTTACACTCTTGACACTGTCGTGTTTCTCAACAAGTTGCCTTGTCAGCAACGACTACCAAAAACCTGAGCACCAGTGGCGAACGAGTCCCACACCATGTGCCCCTCTGTGGGCATTCTGCAGTCCCAAAAATGTGTCCTATCTGGATAGTTCATTTGTTCTTCATTTGTATTGTACGGCATTTAACGAGGTTGTGCATAATCATTTGAAGGCATACAAATCATTTTTATTTTGTGTATTACCTAGGAAATTAAGTGCTGCCTTCTCCTTTATCTTGTTAGCACAAGTCATTACATCTTTTTCATATGCCAAGATAAATTTAACACATATTCATTGGTTTCTAAGGAAAAAGAAACTGTAGGCATCAAATTATACCTAAAATGCATTTAATTCCCTCTGCTCTTTTAATTGTTTGTAAAGAGGCTGATTCTACCCTGGTATAAAGTTCAGCTTCCCCAAGCTTACTACTGAAATGTTATTTTTCTGTCAATATCACGCGCTTCCTATTTTATTTTTTGAAAAAGCTAACTACCTTTAAAAGATGCTACCTTTTTTTTACTGATATACTATTTTCAAATTATAGCTCTATCTCTGTTAGTAAAACCTTACGCGACCACTGAATACAAAACGGGTTTCCTGGCCCAAACCACCTTTTCCTTTCTGATGCACCGAGGTCTCTCCTGTTGCAATTTTAATGAAGCTCCTGCTCCTGTGTTCGTACTTTGTGGGCACACGTCCATCACCGCTTCCTACGGGGAGGGCAGGCAAGGTATTAATCCTTGCTGCTGAGCCAGCAGAGGGAGCACAGAACATATTTAGACCAAGATTCATAATTGATTCTTAAAAAAAAATAATTATACAATTAAGAAGTTGGTCAGAGTCATTGAATTTGTTTGGATTTTCAGCAACATCTTCAATCAGACCGCAGAAAAGCGGAGAGTTAAATATGGGGTTAAAGCCAAATAACAGTACCTCTTCTAGCACCATAAAGTACCAACGAAACCTTACATAACAACGTATTTTCAATTATTAAATGAGCAAAATATGTTTTTGTTTTGGAGCCACACTGAACAGCCACAAGGGTATTCACTTTAAGCACTCAGCACAGTAATGAATTGATCAGCTGCGAACACTGGCAGAGGAACAGCAGCTGCCTGCAAGCACCACCTCTTCCAAGCGGCTCCGCTATCTGTCAAGGTCTCAACTTCTGCGAAGGGTCCAGCGGACATCCGCCCTGAAAATAGATCCTGGCAAACCTGTCTAAAAAAGGCTACCCAAGCCTCCACCAGAATAGGAAAAGAAATCACATCTTGCTTTGAGATTTATTTACAGGGTGTAAAGAAACAAGGCATGCAGTCTCCAATTTTGCTTTTCCAATAAAAGCCAAAAAAAAAAAAAAAAAAGACTAAAAAGAACAAGCAATTTATTTCTGCTCCATCCAAGGATTGGGTACTCATTACTGCATATAACTGATACGTTCTGCAATGACCATTTTAGTACCAAGGTTACTTAATTTACTTTGTCTTTCAATAACAGTATTTCTTTTCACAAAAATGAACATAATGAGAAAAAAATACATAGAAAACATGCAAATCGAGAAATTCAGAGATGTAACAGTATGCTGTGGGTTGGTACAAAGAATGAAGCCTCAATTTACTTGACATAGTCTAGAACATTAGAATATTTTCCCTATTAACTCCACCATCAACATTTTCCTAATGAGCGTGCCCAGACAGAGTAACATTTGCTATTGAAGTGCGTGCCAGAGCGGTGAGAACAATCCAAGAGGAAAAGGAAGGCAAAAAGACTCAGAACTGCAAGATGACCAGGAATATTTTGGTACTCAAGAGCCCGATACCCGAATTACGACAACGAAGGTTAAGACCCTCCCATAGGATGCCTCCACTAACAGCCACCCAGCCACAGAGCCTTCAGGGAGCATCAGAGCCGATGCAAATGAGTCGGTAATTAAGGTTCACAAGGTCACTTTCACTCCGAGCGCCTTTCCCCTGCGTTCATTATTACGATCTCGCACTGCTGAAGCGAAGGGCGGGCTCCGACACAGGCCATCGCGGCCGAACACATCCCTCCTCACAACTCCCACTGCAGGGGCAGGCGCTGCCCAAGGCCTGGGGCTGCACCAGCGCATCTTCCACCACCACCACGTGTCCAAGCACAAACTCCCCTGCCTCACACCGCTCCCAGCACCTCCCCATGGGTGTCTCCCACACTTTTTTTTTCTTCTTTTAATTGAACGAGACAGGTCCACTGGTGACCAAGAAGCGTAGGTCCTCTCAATGCTCACAGCACAGTACGCTCCACATAATTAAAAAAACAATTTAAAGCTTTTCTCTCTTTGCTGAAGACTGGAAAACTGCAATTTTTGGAGGGAGAAAAGTGGTCACTCTTTGACCTGCCATATCTGGAAGGAACAAGGAGGTCTCCTTGGCCTGCCCAGGGCTCCTTGGCACGTGTCAGGACAGGGGCACAGCTGCGGTGCTGCCCTTCCTGAGCGTTTCCGAAAGCCGAGCACGGCTGGAAGGCTGCTGCCTGCTCGGGCAGCCAGGGAGGCGGCTCCCCTGCAGCCCCCCAGGGGCCCAGCGGGACGCCTCATGCAGCACCAGGCACACGCTGTGACCCTCCGTACCACCCAGGTTTTATTCCTTTTTTCCCCATCAGTAACTAACAACTGCCAGAATTAACAGGCACTGGTGACTCTGCAGCCCCGTGCCCAGCTCGGCCGCCTCCCCCAGCACGACACGAGGGACATTCTCTCTCAAAATGGAGCAGCAGCAGCAGCAGTCAGTATCCTCAAGACCATCCCTCTGCCAGAGCCATCCTAAGGCACTTTCCTTTCCCATTCACCTGAGATAACAAACAGTAGCAACTTTTCTCCTTAAATAGCTCATTCTATTGGCACAGCATTGAGACACATCTGTGAACACCAGCTAAGCATCCGTGTTCCCTATATCCACCAATGGTTCCCCAGAGCACGGGCACAGTAAGGCGTTTTGTATAATCCATTCCCCGCAGTTACGCCTTTTAGTGACGCATTTTTCCTAATGGCTGCTGCCAGAGGCTTTAAAACACCAGAACGGTGGACAGCCTTGCCCGGGGTCTCCGAACAGCGCGAAGGCTGTGTGCGTATGTAAATTACAGATTTCAGATGTCACTGCTTTAAGAACAACAGTGCCTCTAATCAAATTAGGTCTGATTCTGGACACCCCAGAGACCTAGAACAAGTAGCACTACTTCACCTCCACGTCTAAAGCTTCTGCAGCATCTATCAATGCAGGAGTAAACAACCAAATAAACCTGTGACGTTCCACACCTAAAGAAAAAGCGCCTTTGCATTTCTGACTTTGGCAACCACGCTTAGATTGGATGCGTCTGTCTCTCAGAGTGGAACTTGACTTCCAAAATGAATAAACGGGCACACTATTTCTCACACAATGCTACAACTATCTTAAAACAGCAGAAACAAGGCGGTCATAAAATTGGGGGTCCCCCCGCCGCCTGCACGCACGCTGTGTACGTGCTGCAGGCAGTTGCTGAAGGTGTCATTCCTTCATGCACTTAACAGCTCCCGTGATCTACTTTGCTGTGAAAAATTCTGAACTGTGCTGAAGTTTCTTTCATCCTACAGAAGACTCTTAAATACAGCTTCCACCACAGGGCACCTGATGGGTCTCCACATCTCTACAGTGCTCAATTACATGGAAAAAAGTAAAATGGTTAGACATATGGAAATTAAACTTAAGGATACCAAAACAGAGCCTCAGTTGCAGCCTTCCATCTCGCTACATTACCTCCACCACATTTGTCAGCCAGCCTGAAGATGCTGAAGCTGCACAACCTGAAGATGCTGAAGCTCAGACTCTCCCAGGCACCACAAAAAGCTTGTCTACGTGCTCCAGCGCTTCTTGCCATCATTCTGAGTTCATGGAAAGTTCAAGTGGATGTAACTTTACATCAACAATATGAATAATTTTTCTAGTAAATACTTCAATATTTCTTCACTTCTCTGCATTAAGTGTAAATGAAAAGCCTCCAGAAATCATGCAACCACTCAGTAAGAGGCAGGCTCATAGCAACACTAAGGAATGACTTACTAAGCGACAAAAACACAGGCCTCCCAAAACGCAGCTTCATGGACAGCTCAGCATGCTGTCGGACCTCAGTGATCAAGGCAACGGAATTTAAAACACTCCAAGAGACTTTTTTTCTCCAGTGAGGTAAGAGATTGTATTTTAAAAGTTTTATAAGTGTGCTAGTAGACTCATCACAGCCAGAGATATTTGGATTAATATAAAAGCTGCATAATTAATTTCCTCCATCAATTTTGTTCTGCAATGATCTCACATCTAATGATGTAAGCGCTATCTTTTTTGACTGATGGTCTATGAGCTGATGATGTATTGTCACCTGCTGTCCTGCTGTTTGGCCACACAGTACACGTTTCAAGCTAAATGGAAGAGTCTCTTTTTAACGGCAAGAGGTTTGAACTCAGAAACTGGCCAGTGTAACCAAAATTATCCATAAATCCATACCGTCCATTAACCTCAGACCCCTCTGCGTACCACCCTTCACAGGCAGGCTCTGCTACGCACATCTCTGCACATCCAGACCGATGCAGGAAAGCACCTCTCTGTGGCTCTGCTCTTAGATAGAGTTCGGTTGTGTCCGAAAACTGCAGCCACCAGAGCCCTGTGCAGGGGGCAGCTCGCCCTCCTTGGCACTGGCAAGTTTTTCATTTCCTAATATCTCTGTGCAATTAAAACTCTAATGAGTTTCTTGCATGAGCCTTGCGCAGTTGTAAGCTGGCCCCAAACACAGCCTTAACCCTGCTCCTCTTGCCACCCAGGTGCTCCCAGCCAAAGTCAAAGAATCAGTATCAAAAGGGCTGGCCAAGATTTCTGCCCGACACTTGCCATTAGGGAAAACAGCACCCCATTCCCTGTAATTACAGGGCAAACCGCCTTACAGAAGGTTCGGTCACAACATTCAGCGGGGGAGCAGTGTCCAGCCAGGCTGAGGGACACAAGGGGAGAGCAGACTTTGCAGGACAAGGATACATCATTGAGATTCACGTTTCGCATCTCCCTATTGCGGAACAGGACAGAGTTCACCTTTTGGAGAGCGCCCTACCTCCTGTCCCCCCCTTCCACGCAGGGAAAGGCTACGTGAGCCGAACGAGACGGCGCTGCCCAGCTGCACTCCTCCCTCCAGCCTGCTGGGCATGTCGCACCAGCACGGTGTATCCTAATGGATAAGAAGCTACACATCTTCAAATTATCGATTTGACTTCTAAGGCTCATAGCAAATGCAGGTTTAGAGCTCAGCATACTGAGTTTTATGAGGCTTAATGTTACAGCACGTGGAGAATTAACCAGGGGGCTGGGTCAGCTTGAGGAGAACTGAAGAGAAATTACACCTGTACAAACTGTGTTTCTTCAAAGCTTACAGAAGTCAAAAGGTGCGTGAAGATGAGAAATTGGTATCTGAGCTGTCAAACTGGCAGTGGAGTCTCAGAAACCAGAGCAGATCCCTCCCCACAAAGCGCACAGGAATTTCAGCTCCATTTTAGCCCAAGACAACGAAATCCAGCACAAGCTCTATGATGCAAATTTCTTTCCCTCCCAACCATAAGGCTCAAAAACCATCCCCAGTGCCATCCTGTTTCATATAACGTACACCTGTTCTACAAGCAAATGGAGGATTATCTTCACTATCTCAACTCTGTACTGAATTTTATTGAGCAATGTTTTTAAAAGATCCTGCTAGCGGGCTGATGTTCATTCAAACAGTGTAAAATGCATCTGACATGTTGGCGTTGGCGTGCAAAGCAACTCGAGCGAAAATCCACCGCTGCCCAGGGCTGTATTACATGGAGGCTGGGGTCTCATACATCTTCATAACTATACAGGTGACAACAGGATTCGCTGGGCAACGCCGGAGACACTATCAGCTGAGGATAATTCTCTCAGTTTCCTTGTGCACAAAGCTCCAGGAAACAAAAAAGGAACATGCGGAAACAGATTTCTAGCAAGGAGTCAGATTATTTTGTATTGTGGAACCAACAGCACATCGCGTCCTTTAGCAGTGGCAGCAGTGGCACTTTAGTACAGACAGCTCTTTCTACCACCAATAAGCGTTTATCCAAAATTGTAATTGAAACTCTGCCTGTGTAAACTTCATTATTCCACTCCATGCCAGAGGTTCCTCCTTAGATGCATATTAAAATCTTATAAATCAGCTTTTTTGACTGAACTGTTTACCAACTGTTTTCCTTACTATCAGTCAACACCTACATACATGCAAAATAAAGGTACAGGAAGAGTGCAGACAAATATTTGATGTGAACAGATTGGCCCCACTTTGCTCAGCTCACAGTATACCTAGCAAACAGCTAGAACATACAGAACTCAAAAGAATAATTAATCCCCAAATACCGGATTAAGGAAACGCTTTTCTCAGGTCATCACTTTCATTTTAGCACTTGACAAGTTTGTAACTAAATTTAGCTCCTTTTCACATGAAATTTTTTGTAGATACAACCTACAACATCACCTAGGGAAAAAGAGTGCTGCTTGGACAACCTCCGAACACCGATGCCATGAGCTACATTTGCTTGGTTTTACCTACACAGAATAGTTCGGGCATGCAAAGTAACATCAGTAGTTCTTGAAACACCTGCACGCACCCTGGCGAAAAAGCTTTAAAGTATTTGCTACATCATTAGAGGCAAGTCCTGGTTCAGAAAGTTAAAAAGGTTTTTGCTCTACCTCGAGCACTGCCCAAGAGGAAAGCATGGGTCAGTTAGCTCGTACATCAACACCTGTCCTGCTACAGCTCGCCGTCCCTCCAGGGATGGCATATCTGCACAGCTCCACCATGGCCGAGGGGTTACCAAAGTCAGATGAGATGAGTAAGGGTATACTGCAGGCTTAGCCGACGTATGCACGCAATCAATACATGAAATTACAAGGCAAGGTTCCAGTTACACTGCAAACACTACCTCCATATCAGCAACCTCCGGTATTTGTGGGTGACCCTAAGTTAGCCATCAGGTATCTACTTTCCCCAAGCAGCTATCTGGAAGCTGCTGACGGACAGAATCCAAAGGGGGGGTTTCTTGCATAGCAGCTGCCAGAGTAAGTCACAGGGTAAATCCCAGCTCTTAAGGATTTTCAGCAGTGGAAATGCAACGTCTTACTGGGATAACCAAAGAGCCTCTTGATAAACACTACAAACTCTCATCTTCACTTCAGCATAGGAGACCTACAGTACCAGGGCACTACAGGTGTAATCAGTCAGCAACCCAGTTGTTTTAACTATAGGAAGAAACAAAATTGAGGCTGTGAGTGGAATTACATTAAGAAAACAAAATGACTAGCTTCACAGCAACCTTTTACACAATGGTATTTTGAATTAAGAAAGGTCCTTTAAATGTACTTAAAAACACAAGTTTCTTCATATGGAAGTAGACACATCCGCACACTGTGACTTTATCAAATGTCACCATTATGAATCTCGGCAATGACTAACAACCAAGTAAAATTCAAGAAACAATAACTACTAAATTTACATTTACACATAAGCTCCATGCAACCGAGACAGATAATAGCTAGCAAAAGAAGCCGGCAAGAGGTTTTTCCTACCCCTTTCTTCCATCTGTGGGCAGTCTTTTCGCAATATAAGGCACCAATTATCATCTGTGTATAGCAAGGACAGACAGAGAACGAAATACTCACCTGGAGGTATAACAGTAAAGATAGCAGAACAGATGTCTAAGCCTTGTCCCAAAATATCCCAATTAAAAAATAAAAATCCTTTCTCAGGGTGGGTTTTTCGTCTAGACAAAGGACATGCTTTCCAGACACCACTGCTAGCTCAGTCTTTCTAAATGACGGCACAAACAGCTCCACTGCTGAAATAAGGGATATCAAATGCATTTTCTTCAATCAGGTAATTTGCTCTGCTAAGACCTTTTCAGGAACAACTTCCTTTAAATAAAAAAAAAATAAATGGGTCTTCTCAACAATCAAACTACAATAAACTGCTTGCTAGAAAACATATCCACTTAAATTTATCTTACATATTATTTAGTATACCATTTTGAAGGAAGAGAGCTTCAAGTCATAAACAGAATGTTTACCTGACTCACTACAGGTTGACAAATTCTAGTACTTGCATACCATTTCTCACATGCAGTATTAATACCATGTCTTGATTAAAGGGCAGAACACAGAAGGCATCTTCAGCAAATACTCTGATATTATTTTAACATTAATATCTAATCAGAAAGTTTATATCCATAAATAACCATATACATATACAGCACATTATCGAATACATTTGTTTTGAAATATATCAGGGCTAAACCATTGCTCAAGATAATGATGCAAAGTGTTGACTTCAAGTGTGCATTATTTACAAGAACAAGCACGAGCTTCAGAATTTCAAGCTCAGTTTGCACTAGATACAATCTAAATTGCATTAAAAGCATATATATTGTGCTAACAAATAAAAATTCCTCAGGAACATTCTTTTTAACCTGTTTTTTTATATATCTATAAAATACATTCATGTAAAAATGTATATTCTGCTGATGAGATAGTAAAAATAAATAAATTCAGACTGCATTTGAATGGATTTTCAATATGAAGTACATAAAATTATGCTGCCTCTATAGCTTAGAGGAAGAAGGGAAAAAAAAAAAAACAACAAACCCCACACCACTGAATTAGGTATTGCACAAAATTTATTTTTTCCTAAACAGAAGTGGATTTCACATTAAACCACTTTTTCTTTACTCTGCACTGCTGTCTGGCAACTCTAATCTGGTATGAAGTTTGCAAAAAAGCCTGTTTTCTTCTTTAAAAAGTGTTTTACAGGAAGGAACCCTTTAACCCACCAGTTATCCTTCTAGTTAAGGATACATTATTAACCAAAAAAGTACAAACAGCAGCATAAGGTTCAAACCTCCGGATCACATGAACTCATCATCCCTTCACCCGCCTTAAATCAAACTGTAATCCAAACTAATTAAAAAACTAAAGCCAGGGCTGAGAAGAGAGCTTTTGAGAAGCTTCATTAACCTCTTCTATCAACTTTTCACAACACAAAACGACTCCTGTGCAATGGCAAGCCCCCCGCACTCACATACAGTCGGGCACCGCAGCCTTAATGAGAAAGCGATCTTCTCGCAGCTAAAGGCTGCGGGTACGCGTTACGCCATTACCCACATCGGCAGAAGTCACGGGCTGATGGACACCTCAGCTGTGATCTCAAACTCTAATGACCTGCGTTTTCCGACGAAATGCAGAAATATGCAATCCAGACGCCTTTGTCTCTTGCAGGAACTACAGAACATGCATCAGCCTCATGAGAAGACCAGCTGTATCTGGAGCATCAGCATACCCCGAGCTCCAGAAGATGCATCACGCCGGCAGGCTGGAACGCCTGGCAATGCTGGGCTCACCTGCCACTGTCCGGCTGTTTCGGAGGAGCAATGGAACCACCTCAGCGATGGATCCGGAGTGAGTCTCCGCTCCCACGCACATACGTACTTCTCACCAGTTCCCCCCTCCTCTTACCAGCATGCCCATCAACCTATGGCTCACATAAATCGTACCAATTCAGAAACTGATTTAGTTAAGTCAGCACAATCCTCTTCTACAGGTGCTCACAAAATTGCTTTACAAACAGCTGAAATGAGTTTAGAATAATTCCATTACCGTAATACCACAGCTATCACAACAGTACATGTGGGGCTTCACAACCCTAAGAAATAGCAAAAATAAAAATTAGGCTTTTATGAAAACATTCCTAAGTTCAAGGTACTTTCACAATCAGAAGTTTGTTCTCCTAAACAATATTTACACAGACACAAAAAGCCACCTCAAACACAGGGCATGATCCTAAATCTGTATTCTGGTCTTACGCAGCGAGTAAATCAGCATTCAAACAGCTATGTTGGCAATAGCATATGAAAATGAACTACTTTCTAGGCATCTAATGTATTTTGCAGTCTGAATGTCAATAAAGAATTTTGACTCTTTCAGAGCCAACAGACCATCCAGACTGGTTGGACACGAGTTTTCCCTCTCATGGCAAGTTAAGTAAGTTTGGGTTTTTTCCCTTCCCAGTTTAGAAACTGAAGTATTAGCTATTTCTCAGTTACTGCAAGTTTAAAAAAGGTTTTACTTTGACATGAGAATTAACTCGTTCAACGATCTCCTGCAATGCTCAGATTTATTTCAGCTAAGCATTACCCTTCCCTACCGGCCACTACTATCACGGTTCAACAGCCAGTCCCAAGCTGCTATTAAACTATTTATTTGGAGAGACTAAGACTAATGAGATGAATTTTAATATTTTAATATATACACGGCCCACTTCCAAAAGGGTGAAAGCACCAAGTTTTTCAGTGCAGTCTCGCTGGCTCAGGAAGCACAGGGAACGGAGCGAGAACTATTCCAAAAGCTCTCTCTACCCTGCTCAACTCCTCATACTTCCCTTGCACTGTAGGATGGGTCAGTCCCAGCAGCCAGCGAAACAGTAGCTTAACCAGAACACTGCAATTCCTTTACTTAGCTGAAGTAAATCTGGGCATTGCAGGAGATCATCAAGCCAGAACCCTGTGGTTTAAAATAGCCACGCTGCAAGTTTCTCATGCTTAAGAAGTTTTTTTCATGCAAAATTTCTTCTTGAAAAATTAGTCATTCAACCCAAAAGGACAACTGATCAAGAAATGACCAGGAGGATCCCAAAAGTTTGAGGATTTGAGGTTATGAAATTCAGTTTCTTAAAGAAAGATGTGTTGATAAAACACAGACTAGGGTCTGCAGGCAAAAAAAACCCCAAACCCTCTCCTCTTCAGCAATGCCTTGCCTGAAAAAGCAGTTAACAACAATACCGCAAGAGTGAAATCCCGCACATCGCATGCTGCGTAGGAGCCGTAGGGGATGCCCGCCTTTCCCTCCCCCTAGATGACTAGCTCAGCAAACGTCTCACTGGGATATCTGAAAAGCAAACTGCATTACAACAGTCTTAAATTTATCCATGTCACAGAATCTACTGAAAACACAGGATTAATCCTCTGGCTGGGAGGCACGACTGTCTGAATCGCTCCTTCAGCCGGCGACCCCCCTGCCTCTGCTTTGGCAGCCTGCGCCGGGTCTCTGGAGGTAGAGGTGCAGCTCACACCAGAGCTGCACCAACCCACTGCACCAGTGCCACCAAAGAGCACTGTCCCATTTCTCATTTCTGATTGCACCGGTCCCTCTTTCATTCCAGCACCAACAGCTCTCCTGTTTAGCTGGTGCAAAGAGCTAAAAGCTCCTCTAATTTTTGTTACCAGCTGCTAATTAGGCACTGGGAGCAACTCAACATCACCACACCAAGCATATACTGGTACCAACACAAGAGAACCAGGGGCTGATGGTAAGAGCAAGACCAAGACCTCCTCCAGCACCAACATCTGTAGTCTTTACCTTGCCTTGGCTGTACCATTGAAAGCAAACAGATGAAAGCAATGAGGTGGAACAGCGAAGGGTTGAATCACACCACCACTGGAAGGACACAGGGGAAATGGAGGGAATCCTTTTATAAACCTTTCAACTTCAAGAAGCCCAAAGCATGCCGTGATAAAAATGGTAACTACAAATTTTAAGGTGAAAAGCTGCTAAAACCACCACATCTTTGATCTGCCAAGTCCCTTCAAGAATTGCATCAACTGCTAATTACCTCCTGTAAACATGTTTTCTACGTTCTCTCTGCAAATTCTCTTTCTTCAACTATCAATTTTGGCTCTTCCTGTAGCTTTCTTCTTTCCTTTTTTTCCTAAATTGATATCTTTCTCTTATTTAAGTATTTCTAAGCAACAGCAATGTCACCTTTTCACCTTCTCTTCAATAACCAGTTTGAGCTTTAAATCATGCACTGAAGTGTCTCCCAAACTTGAATCACTGCTGAAGATTTTATTAAAAACTCTCAGAATACGGAACATTTTTAGAAACATGAACATTAAAATGGGACACAAATATTCCTACAGCAACCACATCACTACCAAATGCAAAGACAGCATCACCTTAGTGTGTTCAGACAGTATTTTCTCAGACTATAAAACTCAGGAACTTTTTAGGTCTTTTAACCACAAAACCAGTACAAATGCCATAAAAAAATTCCAGATACAGTAAGTTTCATCCTTAGACTAACAGTAGGTACAATTCAAAGTGGGGTAGAAGTGGCAGACAAAGAACAGTGACATGTAGAACAACACGAAAAACTTTGGATTCATGTGTCTGAGGGGTAAGTCCCAATTAAACAAAGATATTCAAGAAAAATTTCCAGCTCTCTACTTTTGCTTTTATCACCCTAGCACATTCGACTCTAATCAGCCTTCTTGCTCCTCCTTATACCCAAAATAAACCAAAAGGAAAGTCAAAGTAATAACATCAAATAAAATGTATGAGGGTTTTTTGCTGCCTCCACTACAAGTAAACAGCAGAGATGCCATTTATGAAAGTATAAAGCAACCCAAGGATAGTAAAGGAAAAATATAAAATATGCATTTACGCATAAATATTTTACATGGGTGAGATAAGGCCTTTATAGGCAAACTGGGGGCGTTTTCAGGCACAATTTATTACATTTCATGCAACTTGCAGAAGGTTTTCTATTTCATATAAATCCCTGAAGTACCATCTTTATGAATGTAAGCAAAACACGTCCCTTCATGCCCATTTTATTCGCCTTAAATTCTGGGTTTGGACACTTTCAAGTCAAAATCAATGTTACACTTAATGTACTCTACAAAAACAAACAGATCTTTCTTCATGACTGCTAATAGTAACTTTTATAAACTTTAAAATACAGTGTTGGGTTTAATGAAGTCCTAGTGATTGATTTTCATAATTGAAGCTGACATGGCTCAAGGATGACTCTACTGCCGGAGGTTTCAGCAGAGATCCTGGCCCCTCTGCTGCGCAGGAGCAGGCCAGCACGAGCCTTCTCCATAAGTTATGGAAAATGGGAATATCCCTGTTTCCCTCCTCCAAGAGGACCGCCACTGTGCCACCAGCCATTAATTCCCCTTTGACAGTATTCTGGAAGATTTGTAGAAAGCTGCTCTTGAGAATCTTGGGTCCACAGTGAATCAATGACTAAGAAGAACTAAGCCAACAACCAGGCCTTTCCACCACCACCAAATAAAACGTCTCCTTTCCTCTCCTTGCTGCTCTCGCCTCGGCTCCTTTGATGGAAGCTGAGCAGTTCAGCTGCTCGCCGCAGAGCTCTGAGTGCTCTGCCTGCTGGTAACGATGCAACGAGGGTGATGGGCATCTGTCCTGTTCTGGTAGCAGAAAGCATCCTTCCAGCAGCAAAGAACAGCATGCCCTGTATTGCAAATTTGTACTACGAACGTTCACAGATCTGCCAGAGGAACGGGATACTGGGTCACAAAGCAGGTCACCTGAAAACTCAGCGTTATGCAAAACATGAGCTGCATGCCTCAAAGTCATCCAAATTACTTAACTTTTACCTAGAAACAATGTCCCTGGGAAGAAAAAAAAAATCACCTTGTTAAAATAATGCATGCTACTTAAAAACAGTTTAATCCATTTTAGGTCCACTGAAGTAAGCTACAGTCTTCGTCTAAATACAACATATCTGTGGGCCACAAGCACCACAGTGCAGGAAAATATTTTATTTTACAGCATCCAAAGGACAAACATCCAACCATAACACACTGAGCATCCCACCTGGAATTTTCAAGTGTGTCTGAAACCTACAGGCATTTTACTAGTTTTGTTTTACAGCACGGGCTGAGCCGAGAAGGGATCACCAAGCTGCAGCAGCGCTGGCAGGCATCTGGCTGCAGGCATGAGGCATGTCTGCGGTAACTGGCCACGTAGGCAGGGCTTGGATATTTATACAGCTACATCATGGAAAAGTTTGAGCTGAGACAGGCCACGCAAAGGGGAGAATGCTCGAGTTGTGTCAACACATCCATTCACACCATGGCAAACACCACGCACGGTCCTGCCCTGCGCAGGGACGGCTGCTCCTGCGAGGTGCCCACCAGCACAGTCGGCAGCAGCCATGCGCTGCTGTCCTCCCCTCCAGCGGCTCCCGAACACGCACCCCAGAGCTGGCACTGGCACCACCAGATGGGATGGTACGGGGTTTGTTTGTTTAACAGAGGACAGGTTGTCAGTCTTTTTTTTGCCAAAGCCTCCATTCATACATCCCCGTGCAGAGCAAGGATAATGATGATTAATAAGATCCTTTCTGCAATGGCTGTGCCAGTCACAAAGCAGGAAAACATCAGCACAGCAGGGGAACATCGCTTAGCTACGTTAGCAGTGGGATCTCATCAAGGAACTCTTCCCCAGATGAGCAACTCCAGAAGGCTTTTGGTAAAACACCACTGCCTGCTTCTGAGGACTGACTGCAGGGAGCACAGAGGCATTCAAGACTCCCTTTCCTCCTCCCTACCTCGCTCAAGGTAGACCTCTGATGGGCACGCTCCTTCAACAGCGCAGCTATTCACTGTGTCCAGCAGCAAGGATGCAGACTCCTCCAGAGGACAGGTGGGAAAGCCGCTTTGAATGAGCCCTGACAATGCTAACAGTCGTCCTTGCACATCTTAAAGCATCTAAAGAATAAAAAGAAAACCCCACTCCAAGCATTCTTTAGTAGACTGTTCCACACAGGTTGAGAAACCCTCTTGTACCATACCAAAGACATGTCATATCTCCCAATATTTGCATCGCCTGATGTCCATGCAGGTTTTTCCAATTGCAATTCACTACACAAAAGATAACAATTTTTTGGCAGCACAAACATTTTAAGAAGTTGACAGGTGATGTTTCCTTTGCAAGCGAGTTTTATTTCGGCAAGTCTCAATAGTTTCAAGTTTTTCTGGGATAGTCAAAACTGACCCCCAAAATGAGCATCCTAACCCAGCTCGCTAAACTCCACGCAACGTGCTGAAATCCACAGCTGTTTATAGCTGCGGCATTATGCATCTGACAGTTTTATTTGTGTAACAGTTTATGCTTTCATTATGTTCTGTCACTTGCTACATGGAATTTGTGTTTAAGAGGATTCCACTGTATCATATCTAAGAGGTTTACAACAAAATCCAAATAGCTGAACTCACGGATACACCGCGTCACTAGATTTAAGGGTTCACAGTAACTTCCCGCAGCCGTATCACAACATTAGCCATCTTTCTGTGACTCGATTCATCCGCAAACAATACACAATGCTACAGAAAAATTACCTTCAGGACTGATTAGCTGAAAAATCAGTATAGTATTATTACACCTGCCTTCCCATCATTCCATCAGATATAAAAACCATAAGAACAATCAGTTTTCACAAGCTTATTCTCAACTCAAGGAAGAGCACAGAAGCACGTTTCCTTCCAAGTGTCCCAGTTAATTAGCTGTGCCAAGAGCTGAACAAGTGGCAGAACTACAGCTCCCAGGAAAAGCACGTAAACAACTAGCAACTGAGATGCCAAGAAGTAACTGGAGCAAATGAGAACCACAATACAGACAGGATCTCCTGCACACATGGCCACGGGTTTGGCTTTTTCGTTCTTTCGCTGCTGGTTTTTTTGGGAGGAGGGTGGGAATGGGACAGACAGAGAAGAAAGTAGGCTAAACATGGAACATGTCAAAGGCAGTATGGCCAACACGCTATAGCAAGCCTCCTCTGCATTTAGCGAACCTACGTTTCCCTCCCTACGGCCAGGGAGTCCTTTTAACACTGTGCATAGATCCTCCTCATGAGGCTTCTACCTCGGACTTAGCGGCCGGGAGAAGCCACCATCTTCAGCGGTACATAGACAGGGTGGTTATATTCCATCACCTTTGCTCGGCCATCCTGATTGCAAATATCCCTTCCTTGAAAAAGGGTATTTATGGGCCCCAACTTACGTTTCTTTTTGCTCCAACTGACCTTATCACTCATTCTGCTGCTAAATTAAATAGCTCTCCACCAGAAGTTCCCCACTTACACAGGCACTTGCATGCTGGCGGTAATTAAGTCATCTCTGATCCTTCTTGGAAATGAGCCACCAGCAGTGAGTACAGAGGCAAAGCAGGGCCTCACATCACACCATACCTCTTTTAAACCCTTTCAGATTTTTAATACATTTTCTAAGAACCAGTACTAGAAACGCACAGCACTAAAAGAATGCACTCTTAGATCAGCTCCCTTCCAGGTAACACCCTCACCTCTTTCCGCCTGTAGCATCACTCTATCTTACTGCACACACTGTAGATAGGCAATCACAGCCGTCAAGTTGGTGACGCCGGCTCAGCTGCCGCCTCACCATACGTCCTGCTCCAGGGGAGCAATGGCTCTGTGTTACACCGCTCCCCAGGCTGCAATCGTGCTCTGCTCTCTGCAAATCCACTTGACAGAAAGCTTAACTACAGATGATTTCAGTAATGAGTTATTTCAGCTCATGTAACTGTGGTCTGTGGTAGAAAAGTCAAGCCAAGCTATGTCACACCTTGTGTTAGTTTCCAGTAATGAGAATCCCAACAGTTGCAATAAATGGATCCATCCACAAACCAAAAAGTTAAATATTTGGAAATACTTCCATGAAAACAATCTTCAAACCATCAAGGAAAGAAAGTCTGCAATCCACAAAGTAAAGACGGTCCTCCAGCAGAGACACGTATCTCACAGGAACAGGGAAACACATTGGCAACACAACTGCCATCAAAACATTACAGAAGCAGTGGAAACTGAAGTTTTAGAAGATTCATCAAATGCACTGCAGAGACAAGGAAAGCTTTTCTGTTGAACTAAAAAGGACCAGTCAGTCTCTACCTTGAGAGGATCCTACCATAAAGCATGAACTAGATGCCAGACATTACGTTCTGGGCTTGACAAGAGTGAACTCTCCAGGGATCTACCTAAGGGGAAGAAGAGACAGCGACTTGTGTCTCCAGCCACTAAGTGTTTTATTTTGCACCTATGCAGCTCATCACTGGCTTCAGCCAGGACAGACGGCACTGGCACATGTTTCTTGGTTGCTCAGTGGGCTGCTGGGGACTTTGGTATGAAAGCCAGAGTCCTGGATCACAGCAAGCTGCCACCCCCGCACAAGTATCCACCTGTTTTACCTCTTTGCTTTCTCCACTTCCTCGTCCACCGTCTCACTACGCCATCCACCGTCTCACTATGCGGGAGGTCTGGCTGAACTGGGAGCCTACACCAAGAAGTCGCAGCAGATTGTGAAACACAACAGCACTCTCCATTCCAGCTGTGAGGTGCACCACTCTAGGATGGAGGATGCTAATGAGAACCAGGAGGAACCAAAGTTCACCCATGATTTGTTGCCTGCTCGAGTGTGACCATAAAATGAAACCCTCACACATCAGAAGGCTGACCTCATTGTGCGCTGTGTTGGACTAAATGGATATGAGGTTCAAGGTAACATAAGTAAAACCCGTTCCACAGAGGTGGGGGATGTAGGCTAAATACAGAGCACAGAGAAAGTGTTGAGTTTTTTATTGCATCTCTGTCCAAGGAGTAAATAGTTTCAGTATGCTAGCTAGCACTCACCATCTTCATTAGTGAACTTTTATCCGCTTTAACTGATGGAAGCTGCATTACAAAACAAAATACTTCTAGAAAACGTGTGGATCTGTAAAAGTCAGCCACTTAAGTGTTATTAAGTATTCATAAGGCAAGATGCAGTGGATGAGACTGTTCATGCACTCTAAATGTGCAATGCGTACAGTAACTGGGATTTGGCACACTAAAAATAAGGTTCCGAGCAAATTTTTGCCCTTTGGAAAAGTCCTTCCTCACTACTTCCACAGAAACTTCGTATATTTAAGTCAAGATGCAGAAAAGAACAAAAAAGCCCTTCACAGCGGAACTTGCAGAGCAGGATATCTGATCTAACCCCGACGTCAAAGGCTCAAGCTTTCCAAAGCGCATTCTATTCAGACTGAAGCTTTCCAGTATTACTTTTATTTCTTTAATTTGCTCTATTGCATTTAATTTAAGCAAAATTAGATTTGATGATTTAAGAAACAAAACCTCAGGGTAAAGACTGAAAAAGGCTTCAACAATTTTGTTCCGATTCCTTCTTCACATGTAGGTAGGAATCTTGATGACAAGCTGATCTGCATTAACGATGCTGATTTAGCTGTCAGCAGCCTGGTACTTCTTCCTCCCGCATACTTTTTGTAGCATAATCATCTAAAGAGCCTCTTAAATATTCACCTATTGATCTGCTCCACTTCTTTACTTCATTAACGACGTACTATCACTTTTTCACTTCTACAAGTAAATAGACATCTGACATTTTAAAACGCCCGTCCCACATCTGCTGGAGAACACAGCCTAATTCAGGAGTTTTCTGAGCCGTTTTAGAGTGTTTCTTTTGCATTCAACAATTACAGGTTCCTTATATCAATCCCAAAACTGGGTCATCTAAAAGCACTTATGAAGCATTTAACAAGCACTAGCAAGCAGAATTACATCCAACCCATGCTGTTTCATGAGTAATTGAAGCAGCCAGGTAGCTTAAACATGTAACATTTCATCAGACTGTTGCTGAAAAGACGTTAATACTCATTTTTCCCTCAGTAGCCATGTCATTTCTTCCCCTTTACTTCATCTTCATAAATCCACTAGTGTCTAAATGCAGAAGAGTGGATTTAATCAGCCAGCGATGCACAATTAACTTACTTTTCTCTGTCAGTTCATGATTTAGCGACATGACGCTGTGAGTGGCAAAAGTGGAAAAGAGAAAGGAGGAGGAAGCTGGGGGGATGGGAGAGTTGTTTTATTTTAAATAAAGACAAAAAATTCTCACATCACCAATAGAGCCCCTGAAGATCCAGTTTCTAAAACTGTTTTCACAACAATTCTTTCTACAATACAAATCACTACCAAGGTGTTACCCAGACCTTTCATGGCACTTCCAAAGGCTGATACAAATAAACGTGCGAAACACATTCAGTAACGCCCTCTATCATGCTTACGCTGCAGAGGAGCCGATCTCTTCATGCTCCTCACCGCAACATTTGCCGACATCAAACCCAAGTTGGGCATCTCCTCCAGTAGTGCCAAGACTTCTCCAGCTTATCCTCTTCTTCCAAACACTTCTACTACGTTTCAACAAAGATTTTAGTTCAAATCTTAGATTTGGATTTATAGACCCTTAATTAAAAAGGCATAAAGCAGATACTTGAAAGATTTAGGAGAGGTGACATTTGCCTCTTGCAAAATTCTGCTTAATACAACATGATGGCAGTTACTGCCATCAACAGAAATCTGGGAGTTATCACACACCTTTTCTTGACATTTGAGAGTCACCTGGTGGCTGGCGATAAAATGCTGATTTATGATCTGTAGACTCTTATTTATTGGAGGGCAAAACTCCCCTTAGGCAGACATTGAGACAGCAGAGCATACTTGTAATTTTCTGTAGTCTCTTGAGAAAGCATATTCTAGAAGTTGCAAAGGCAAACCTGCATAAGATTGGCACTCTTATATGCAATTTTCATTTAAATTAAGATTATAGAAGAGAATAAAATGCCATTTTAAAAGCTTGCTGTTTTCTCTAACAAAATGGATGCCGCTTTAATACAGAAACTACAGCTTCTCTATGGTGTGAAGAAGAAAACTAAGCACAAGTGCCTGTTGATTGTCCCATCACTTCTGATGTCCCACTGAGAAAACTGAGTTATTGATGAAACAGGATTTAGGGCAAGATGTGCACCACTGGAAAGTTTCACTATGCTTCTGAGTAAACAATTGCCTTCTCATTGTAATAAAAAGCTTTCAGGTGTGAATGCTTAAAAGGATGCTGTGAAACAAGTTGTATAATTGTTAAGTATTTCCAGAAGAAAAAAAACCACACCTCAAAATCCTCTCTTTGAAAACTGAACATACAATCTGAGTGAAATTCTCCATGGTAGTGATTGTGCAATTCAGTAATAAGGACCATCTAAATCTATAGAAATACCCTTTTTTTCTGGAAGAAAAATAGTCTACTACTTGTAAAAGTTATTGATTTGATGCAGCCTACCTAAACCACACAATTACAGTAAAAGGCCTCTTAAACAGAGATAAAAGAATGCAAGTGGCCTTTGTCAACTGTAAGCCAGCTCAGATGGCGCAGCTCAGCTGTACTCTTCAGGCATTGCCATTTCTTAGGTCAGTGCTGGGACCAGACTGAGCTCCACTTTCCATGCCACGTCCGCTGAGCTTATTATTCAGTGCAAGTTATTTCTTAGTAAGTGATGGCTACATTGAAATATTAAACCTCCCAAAGAATCATGTAAAGTGGCGAATTGCCGATTCCCATTTTAATACATCTGTTTCGATGTGCTCTGCACACTGACGTACAACTAAGGCCCGGGTTGAGGTTGGTTTACTTTTTACCTTTTTGCCTCTCAAAGTAGCTTCTCTAATACTCACCAGAACACTGCCCCAGCACATCTGTATAAGTTTCAAGAAGCACGTGGCTACACAAAACACAGAGCATGCACTAGCTCAGTCCTTGCTGGAAGCTGGCAACGCAGCTGCAGAAGATCCTGGCCACATCCCACATGCCTGTGACCACATTTCTCGCAGTGATGCATCTGCCTGAGTGCACACTTGATCTAGGTAACAAACTGAATTGCCTCATCATCTAGCAAATCCTTCCCACACCTCTCAGAGACCCCAGTGGCCACCAAGATGCCTCCCTTCCTATTACTTCTGTCCCCCAGGTCTCCATCTGCAGGTGGACCCGAGAGCAGGGCAGAGGAGAAGGGAACCTGAGCTGAACACAGGTGGGAGGGCAGACAATGCCGATGGATCACAAGAACAACAGAAGACAGGATGGGGATAACATCGGGAAAGAATGCCAAAAATGTGGCGAGTGACTAAAAAGCCTAAAACCAATTCACAAGTGATGAATCTCAATACCCCTCAGCTGCTCAGCAAACAGTTGAGAACCACATCGGCCAGAGTGGGACATGATTTACTGTCACCTGATATTCCAATTATAAACATTATGAAATACCAGGAGAACACGTTATTTGGATTACAAACTCACTAAGAGACCTTAAAATGCAGCTGTAGTAAACTGTAAAGCACCAGGAAGACCAATGTTTCTGTTTATCAGAAAGTCAGCAAAGGTGACTTGGTTACAATATCCAAGCAGCAAGACGTACAAGTGGACCACATAGAGGAAAAATCTTTAGACAGAAACCACAATTTGATCTTGAAGCTAGTCCAGCTGAAAGTGGAAAAAAAAAAGGTTTGCTTTTCTAACGCTCTCAGTGGTAGATTAACTAATGGAACAGGAATTCCCTCCTCTCTACACCTTCACCTTGAGGTACGTGTCTTTTAGGAAATTGTGTATTAGCAAAATCAGAGTTAACGCCTTGGACCAGATGAAAGATACTGGTTTGCAATATACAGAAGTATCAGAAAAGACATCTAAACACCACCCCACTTTAAAGCACATGGATAAAACGCTGGAATATACTACTGCTATTAGCTACTCTTTGTTCACCATGAACTGTGAACTGCTGTGACTCAACCCTGATGACAATCTGCGAGTGCATTTACTTGTAGTGAAACTATTACTTTTCTTCCAAATTTACATTCTCTGTAAATCAAGAACTACAGAAAATTATCCCTTATATCACACGCAAAAGCTATTCAAAACAGGAAAAATTCAAAAGCAAGCATTAAAAAAATACATTCCAATATTAGCTTCTTCTGGATACATTTCCTGACCTAAATGCACTTCTAGGTATCATTTCTTTCACAAAACCATGCCACAGTCAGTGAATGAAACAGAAGATACTTGCGCTTAAATTCTCAGTGACTGAACTGAATGTCTGAATTTGCAACCCTGATGTTCTTTTAACATAGCTGTTTACAAAATTTGCAGCATGGCACTACATCCTCTGGGGAAGAAAGGAAAAGCAAATTAAGATACAATTCTCTAAGTTAACTAGGAGCCTGAAATCAATAATAAACCCGTTACTTGACAAAGATGATTAAATGATGCTCTGCAAATTACTAGTAGCATTCCTCTTCCAAATCCAACATGGTGATAGTGGCATGATATGACAACACCAATGGATGTCAAATGTTTTACGGTAAAAAACCACTGGTATTCCAGTGTGGCCTTCAAGTCTTGCTAAGAAGGCTCACTTTTAGCAGATAGCAAAAACATACCCTTCTGTTGGTCTCCTTTCATACTAGGCTATTTTGAAGGAAGATAAAGACAGGATAGGTAGAAGAATCTTTAAGAAAGCACAAAGACACAAACATAATTTATACCTGAAAGGTTGCTTTCCAAAGAATTATTCATAGAAATTTTTAAAATAGCATTGTCTATGAAATAAAAAGTAGTATGCACTCTCTGAGACTCTGGGTTTGTATCTAACACTCTGGCTGGGACAAACTGTTTCACGAGCCCACCATGTCTAAAACAATGTGTCTCATCACACCCTGTCTCTTCTCTGCATCAAGTTTGCTAGAACAGTCAAAATCCACAGCATCACCTATGTTGCACACAAAATAAAACACAGCTCCTTCCTAGTACCTGATAACTCAAGGTATTTCACACACACAAAAAGATGTTAAATTAAATAGATGAGGTGGCTCTACTAACATGTGCATACCTGCAAACTGTCTTCAAAAGCAAGGTCCCAAATCTGTCTGGGTAGAAAAGACAGAAAAAACCTGCAATAATTATTCCTTTTAAGGTATCATCAAGCAACTGGCAGATCCGTATTAATTCCCAGTCAGAACTTGTTTCTGTGTGACTGCAAGATTTTTTTTCCTCATAAGCCTGTCCAGTCACATTTTGAATTTCTCTAAACTATGGGCGACAAAGACACCCCCGCAGCAATGCTGTGCACAGGATGAAGCATTTCATCTTAAACCTGCTGGTGACCTTCAGTCCTCATCTCTGCTAGGACTTTGTCAAGTCTAACACGGATCTCCCCTGCTTCCAGGTTCTTCTCTGCTGAAGATCTGGGAAGACAGCTGGTCATCCTTGCTGCATTTCTCTGAAATTTTAAGTTCTACTAAGCACTTTTCTAGGCAGAAGGATAAAAACTGACCATCATTCAGGGCATAAGACACACCACAGATTAAGACAGCAATGCAATTATGCCTTCTTTTAATTTTCTATTCATCTCATAGTAATTTTTTTTTTTTTTTTTTTTTTTTGCTTTTCTGATCACTGTTGACCACACCGATGGTCACTGGACTATTGTGCAAAGACACTGAAGGCTTATCACTTTCATCACATGAAGCTGGGTCTGGCAAAACAGAGAAGAATCCACTTGAGAAATTATTTTAAAAGGAGTCCTTGATGAATGCAGTCTTGCTCTCAATAGATACAATCTTGGTGAGATAATTATGTCTAAATTACACTTAAAAAGCCGCTTAAACTCTACTGGACAGAAGTTCTTGGCAGACTGAGTTGAGAGCAATGCAAAAACATTTTTAAAGGTAGCTGGTGCTACTGAATCAAACATAAAAGTGGAATGCTGCAAGGTAAATGCTTTGAGTCAATGCAATGAGCAGCCTACTCCTCACTGGGCTTTGAGGATGGAACAGCGCTAAGTGCCGCCTAAGCATGGGCAGCCTCCTCGATCAATGGAGATAAAGGTCTGCCCAGACTAGTATAACCAGATGCAGAACACAGGATGAGAACAAAGCTGTGTCCACATTTTGAAAATTTATTTTGAAAAAAAGTCAGTGCTGACACCTTGCCACATACCTTTAAATTTCTAGAGTTAAGTCTGAGCGTGTTCTTTTTTCACAGAACAACTCACAGTCGTCTTAGATTTACGAAAAAAAATAATGAAGTCTTGCTTACAAATGTATTTCATCTTTTTCCACACGTGAATGATTTTGGAAAGAAAAGACCAAAGAGACTGAGGCATCCTCCAGCACAGAGCTCAGCGAAGCAGCTGCGATGCTATTACTCACTGTCCTGCCAGTGGTGAAAACAATGCCACAGCTATGCCTCGGTGGGCAACAAAGGAGCTCATTCTTCAAGGGTTACTCAATTCTTTGTGTCTTGGCTGAGTCTGCAAACTCAGAAAGCAGGAGACAAGTTAATGTTCACCAGGACAGCTGAAACCTAACATCGATAGGTGCCCTGTTTAAGATTTGGACCAAGGGCTCCTCAAATTTGTCTTTCAACTCACATCATGGTTATTTAAAGAGAGAAGAAAATGGGAGAGGCGGGGTAGGAGCTGCGCAAAAAGAGCGCTTCTCCAAGTGCCAGCAATTTCTGACTCGTGGATCGCTCCACAGAAATCTAAGGATTTTTCTTCCCTAGTCATCCTGTCATCATAAATAGACTTTTTTTTCATTATAAAATATGCCAGCTCAAGAGATTTTGCAGCTCCAATCCAAAACCCTTACCCAAATAATGTTCCCAGGTACTAACCTCTTCTCCCCTCACTGTTATTCCTTTTATTGTCCACCCATCAGTGCATTTCTCAGAAACTGTAGACTCCCCGCTTAATGCCTCCTTTACACCAACAAATGAAGAAATAATTTATTCCCAATCCCTATTTATAAACCACCCAGAAGCCAGGTCAAAGCAGCTCCCCAGACATCTGCTCATGCTGAATGCTGTGCAAACACAGCAGCAATGCTGCCTGATAAACCACAGCACAGTTCCCTCACTCCAGCCACCCCAACCCCAGAAAGACAGAAGAGGTCTCAAAACAGCTTTCGCTTAACTAGCACAGCGACACTTAACGTATACAGATTTCATACGATGGACTGCAAAACACAAACCCTCTAGTTTGGAAGGGAGAAAAAGCCAAGATACCAAACACGAGATGGAGAGCTCCGACATCCCCTTCTTGCTTGGAGAAGGAAGAGAGAAGCTGCCTTTTACTCACGGAGTGCCCAGAGCTACCAAACCACTTAAACCTGTGGCTGAGAGATCATCACGGAGGCAATACAGGGTGGTGAATGAGAAAACTAGTTAGTTGTCTCACCTAAAGAGCCGCAACTGATGCCCAAGCTCAACTCTTTCTTAAGTTATGAAGTGGCAACAGGAGAGATATTTTTAGCGTCCGATGTAAAAGTGAGCCCATAAAGGGTCCACTCTGCTCACCACAAGTACAAGCACCGTGCTGCAGCTTTTCTCATCCTCTTACGCTGTATGGGTAAACCTGCACAATCCCCTCCCTCCTTGGGGGCTATGCTCTCTTTCATATACCAAAACATAACTTATCCTGCAGTTCCTCCTATCTCTTCCTCTTCTCAAGCTTTTGGGCAATCAGAAGACATCACACTGTTTGAGCAGCTCCATCTAAGAGGATATCTTCCGTAATACCTGTGAGTTCCCTTCCTGACTGTAATCGGGATAGGATGGGCGAAGGAATAAAGGAGTTATTCTGCATTTCACCCCTTCCAGACAGTTCAATCAGAGGAACGCGCGAGTCTCAGCAGCACAGGAACTGGCACGTCCCAGGCCACTGGTCCAGGCTGACCAAAGGTGCTTGGGCTTTCGATACCAGAGCGAATACCACGGCTACGTACCAGACGACACAGCAATATGACCAGATTACTTTCACGTTTGAGAGACCTAATTCTCTCATCCTTCCTCAGTCAGACACGAAGGGCTATTGTTTCCCCCATCTGTTCTCTACTTTCAGCAAGCAAAGGCTGAAGGACTGCAAAAGCCGCGTGTTGGGGAAGATAATGTGAAAAGGCTAAACTCATCGCTAATCACTGGTTAAGCGGAACTGAGATACAAGTGCCTAGACTTGTTATACTGTCATTTCTCTTTGCAGTCTACTTAGTAGGTACATCCTAATTTATCAGCAGTCTGTTTAGACTGCCTTGTGCGCTCCATGTTCATCTAATAAGTAGCCGTCCAAGTCACATTCTGCCAATTCTCACAATTTGCTTATGTCGCCCACTCTTCTTACACAGGCAGCTGCTAAATCCTCAGTGTCAACTCAACTGAAAATTACAAACTCCTTCTGGATAGCACTGCAGGTCACTAATAATTATTCTTTGACTGTAAGAGCAGTCTTATAAAGGAGGAATTGAAATTAATTCGATGTTTTGTCATTCAAGTTTATTCTCACATTGCTGCGGTAACCCTTCTTCAATTTACTTAAAGTATACGGTAATTTTTAACTACAGGTTTGGACAACAGAAAAGCAGGATGAATCATTCTGGATATTTAAAGCCTACAATCAGACAGCTTGAATCTCCTTGTATTTTGCTACAGTTCTCAAGCCAGAGTTTTATTTTCTACTTATCAGCAGGAACACTTTTATAGGGAACACTAATTCATTTAAACATGCAAAACACGAAGATTTGGGAATTTCTTATATTCAACAAAGCTTTAAAGGTCGCTCTTCTTCCCTCTACATTGATTTTTGCTTTCTTTGTAACTGCATACCCAGAATTAGAGGGCATTAGAGCTAAACTGGGAAGATAGCACGTGTTATAAATACATCATGTAAAAATAAAACTGGGCAGATGCATAGGAAACACCCTGCAGCATGTATTACCCTTGTTTTCCTCATCACCGCATGGGCAACACATGTCTACTGGTACAGCACTTCAGAAGCCAGGACTGCTCTCGGGGACAAACACAGGCCATACTGCTGGAGTGAAAATGGAAGGCCATGAAGATGACCAGAGGGCTGGAGCACCTCTCCTATGAGGACAGGCTGAGAGAGTTGGGATTGTTCAGCCTGGAGAAGACAAGGCTCCAGGGGACCTTATAGCAGCCTTCTAGTACCTAAAGGGTCTTATAAGAATGCTGGAGAGGGACTCTTTACAAGGGCATGTAGTGATGGGATAAGGGGTAATGGCTTTAAGCTGAAGGAGGGTAGATTTGGGTTAGATATTAGAAAGATGTTTTTCACTGTGAGGGTGGTGAGGCACTGGAACAGGTTGCCCAGAGAAGCAGTGGATGCCCCATCCCTGGCAGTGCTCAGGGCCAGGCTGGATGGGGCTTTGGGGAACCTGGTCTAGTGGAGGGTGCCCCTGCCCATGGCAGGGGGTTGGAACTAGATGGTCTCTGAGGTCCCTTCCAACCCAAACCATTCTGTGATTGTATGATGCTCAGGGCAAGTTAACCTCTTCACTTTAGCCGCCCTTCAGTTAAGTCACCAGCTGAGTTGTATGTTGCAGCAATGCTGAAAGTAATTTTTAATGTGGACTGCCTATCTCACAAGATGACACAGCTACAAAATATTCAGTTTGTATAAACAGCCTTAGATCAAGCAAAGCTTGCTGGAGAGTTGTCTCAGGTTGGATAAATCCATGATAGTAATCCATGTTTCCTGCTGTTTGTTGTTTTCTTTTTTTAAGCATAGCTTTGAAATATATTACAGGAGCAGCAATTTCCACACACACGTAACACTCCAGACTTCTGTTTACACTCAAGTTGTTGCTTTGTTATGCTCCACAAAATGAGCTGCTCAAAGAATTCAGGAAATTACTACACACACAGAAACAGCAGCAATCAGGTAAGAGTCATGTAAGAGCAGAATTTCAACCATGTCATCCAGTGGTCCAGTCTACAGCTACATACCTTAAAAAAAGTACACAACTCCCACAGCCTGTCAGAACAATTCATGTTGATATAACAACACTGTCATATGTCAACACACCGGCTTTTTAGATAGCAATGATGAACAGCCTGCATCGATTCAAGTGATATAACATCGAACTACGCATCTCCAGCTTGTGAGTTCTACATCAAAATCTATCTCAAATATGAAATCCCAAATGTAGGGATTAATGATACATCTCAAAGGATTCCCAAAGTGCTGTTCCTGACCTTTACAACCATGTTAGTGGATTCCCCTTTACCCCTTCCTTACATTACAGCTGAAATTTCTCTTGTCCTCCTTTTCTATAGCCAGAGCAGAAGAGCTGGTGATAATCCCCTCTGAATGCAGCATTTAACACCTACCTGGTAGGTGAGAGGTGCTACAATGCAAGAAGATTAGCACAGTGAGGTCCCTTCATAGAGAGGCAAAGTCACCATCAGCCAAGTACAACAGCAATGGCTCTGCCTGGGCTTACCAAAGCTCCTACCACCCATGCGTGCACGGGCACCTTTCACACACGCATAAAGATTTATGTTAAGGACTCACAGGGGGTATCTATCTTCCCACAAAGGCAACAGATATATGCTTGGGCAAACAGACTGCCATGGCATGGCCCACCTCCTGGGCAGCCTGACATCCTCAGGGTAAGGATGCTGAATTCTCAACAGCACCATCACATGAATCCTTTCAAGTCCTGATGCTTTCACATCAGCAAATGCATGCCTGATGAGACAGTTAAGAGTTTTGAGAGAACTAAGGGCATATGAAAACCCCTTCTGAGATGGTAAGTCGTGAAGTGGGAAGTAAGAGCCAAGATTAGACAGAGCATTAACCAAACAGCAGGTATTGGAATGTGCAAGGGCAAGACCAGCAAGAATCAACCAGGCAACTATAGACAGAAATACTAAAGCATTTTCCCTGAACGTCAATCTAATCCAGAATAAGTCTTACCCTGGAGTTACTTATCACCCCAACACAGAGTGACTCATGGCCCCAAGGATTTTATAGAGGTTCTACATAAGAAAGAGGGATGCAAAGAGCAGTGGAGTGGAATGGGATCAAACAATCTTTTTCTCTTCCATGTCAACTTTTTTGACCACATAAGTCAGCTAAGCCTGCTTGTTACTCTGTTTAGCAGTTATTATCTGATCCTCTGTTATCGGCCACAACACTTGAGACTATACCTACATTTCTTGCCACACTCTAGGTATCTTCTCAAATCTCATCTCCCAGCAACCGTAACCCATGTGATGTACCCTGTTGGTTGAGCAAGTCTTTACTCTGAAAGAGTCATACACAGGATGAAAGACAAGGAGAGACTGTGCTTTCTTTCACCAAGACTTGGCAAAGGCAGATAGCACAAAACATCTTCTGAAGTTCAATATCGCTCTGACCTTACCGATTTCTAAACCAATGCCAACAGGGTACCTGTTGAAACAGACACACTCGTTTAACATGGGAAAAAAACAAACAGGATTATACCTTTCCAATCCAGACCTCCCTTCCCTTGCACTCTGGACAGGCTGCTTCTTCAGTTTTGTGTCAGAAGACCCCAGAGTCCAGGATGTTTTACTCTTTAATGATCATGTGTTCCCCCGAGTATTCTCCTATTGACTAAACAAAACCAGTGTACCTGCACTGTGAAAAGCACTGTTACCAGGGCACCTTTAGCATCTCACATCCCCAAAACTAGTCCTTTACATTCCTCTCCTCTGTACCTGAGGCCTTCCATGAATTCAAAATTACAGCATGAGATGCCTAAACACTTGAACTTTCAGGTTCTCCGAAGTGTCAAACTGGCTTCACTGCACTCCTTAAAATGTAATGTCAGCATGGAAAAAAACCCAGTACACAGGAGAAGCTGTACTCCATTACGTTGGAAACTTTTGTTTTCAATTATGCTAACTACCACAGTGAAAACATGCAATTAGTAACACATCCTATAGATATTGTTAAGCAATGTGTGGCAGTGAAAAGAGAATTCAATTAGAGAGAGGGTAGCCCACAGCAATGAAGACTGCAGGAAAAAACTGTACCTCCACCTCAGCAACCTATAAGATCACTGGACAGGCTTTTGCTGGAAAAAAACCCAACAAAAACGTGGTGGAAAACAACTAAGACCGCTCCTCCAGCAGACATGCTACTCCACAGCGAGTGATGGTTTTACCGGCTTCGCTTTGCAAGCACACTAATTAGCCCAAAATAGGGATGGTTACCATGAGGAGCTATTCCAGAACACTGCTTGGTCAACACAGACAAGTCTTAACCCAGCTTCAGCCTTAAAAGTGAAATGGAAGCCCAGGAAAAACAAACTTTCCTGGGGAGCAGAGGTAGCATCTTTCTTAAATAAAAGTCAGACTACTTTAAAAAAAACGTTTCCAGCAACCCATGTAAAATCTTCAGCTGTGTTTGGGAATCACATAAAACACACCGTGGAAAGCTTTCAAAACGTAATTCTAATTCCACACTTGAGACTGTAAACCTCCCAGATTTACCAGAGACACCAGCATCACGCCAGGCACTGCCTGAGACACACGGCGCCTTCCAAGCAGAACATCAGCAAAGCAAAACTCATTTCCACTTGCACGTAAGCTGCCACTGATCCTGGTGTGTAGACACCCTCGAAAATATTTTTGCAGTATTTTGTAAGGACAAAGAGCTGTGTAGTATCTTCTGGTCATAATATTTTACGTTATACAAGGGCTCCTCAAACTGGCCTTTCTCCCTGTATTATAAGGGTGCTCTCATGAGCTGCTCAAGTGATCAAACAAGCACTAAAGACTGCAAGCAAACAGACCACAGCATGAACAAGCAATGCCCACTTCAGAACAGAGAAGTAAGATACTCACTTATCCCTGATGAATTATAAATTACTTCACACTTACAGAATACTTCCTTAAAATTTTTCACATTAAAATACAATACATCGGTTTTATTCTTCCCATTATACAGACAGTTGGAGACTCAAGTAAGACATTTCGGGTCAATTGCTACGGCAGTTGACATCACCAAAATCTATGACCAACGTGTCCAATCCAGTCACTGACATATAGTGCTGCTCACATGATGCTCACAAGATGGGCAGGGGTACCGCACTGGCACACTGCAATTCTAAATGCCAAGGAAGCCAAGCCCACAGCAGCAAGAGGCAGCAAGTCAGCAGGCCAGTGCTGTTGATGCCCTTGCTTCACTCTGAGAAACATCAGACACTCAACCACAAGAGTTGTGGGGCCCTGTGGAACCACTCCTCTCACATTTCTTTCCCTGAGTTCCAAAAGTCTGACAGCTTTCACCAGAAACAGATTCGAGCTGTCACTCATAGGGTCCAGGAAACCAGGGAAGTGCTAATCTATAAGTGTTTTATCTTCCTACCCTTGATCTTTCTACCCTTGGACGTCCAAATACCTCACTGCTCTCCCTTTCTTATTTCCATTTGCTTCCTGTTGCCACAGTGATGGTCTCAGGTCACATCCCAACATGAGTTGTGCGAGGGATGATGGTACTCCCGTCAGCCCACCTCAAGACCCCACTGTGAGGGGTGCTCCTTTAACTCGTGGGACAATGGAGGTTCTTGTGAGTATCCTTAAGGTCAGTTCACATTAACACAACACTCAAATTAGCAGATCTGCCAGCAAAAGTGCAGGCAAGAGAAAACTGCTGAAAGAAAGGGAAGAAGTTTTGGGTTGAGCCACTTCTGTTTGTGGTTGGACTCTTTTTGTTTGTGTTGGGTTTTTTTTGTTTTGTTTTAAACAGACATTTAATACACCTGATCAACCAACCATGCAGAGAGGAGGTTCTCCTGCTCCATGCAGCAGTTGCAGACACATTTAAGAGAGGACCTAGGATACTCAAACCAACCCAGTTCTGTGCAGATCAACCATGTCCCACATTTTAAATCAAATCTTTTCCTAAGGCAAAATAAATACAAAACAGAGGTATCCGCACCAGCAACCTGTATTAGGTTAATTAGCAAGAAACAAACTAACACACCTAGTACCAGGCAGAATAAGAGACCGTGGTTTCATTCTCTGCTCCACTGAAAAACTCAATGTTGTTACTTAATCCACCAGATTCCCTGTTTCCATATATAAGAAGTGGGAATTTTACTGTCCTACTCTACAGGAATCTACTAAGGATAAAAATCTACCCATAACTGCAAGCCTCTTATAACAGCCTGTATGGCTGCTGCATCCAAGCACCTGGGTGGACAAGGACTTGTGCAACATCTTCACGCAAAACCGAGGATTGCACATCTTTTAAGGCTGTTTCAGGGCTGTGAAATTCCACCCAGAAACAAGACAAGCCTTTTGGATATATTAAACCACCAGTCAGAAAGACAAGGGAAATAATTCCCTAACAAATAGGAACATTAACTCAAATTTTAGGAGACCTCATTAGCCCACCAAAGTATGGAGGGGCAGAGAAACAGCTGGAAAGTTTCCTCAGTTTTCAGAAAAAGGTAAGAGCGTAAAGTTGCAGTAGGATTTCACTACAACTAAAAAACACACTTTTCTCCCTTTCAACATTTGATGTCATGCAGTGCAAAATGGAGTCCCTTAGTTTTTGTTAAGGGTTTTCTGACCTAACAACCAAGAAGCACCAGAGGGGCACCACACCTCCCAGGCTCAGGATGGACGGTCTGCCAAACGCCGGTAAGAACTGGTAAGCCTCTGTTCCAGTGGGTTGCGGCCACTGATCCCCCCAGACCGTCTGACCGCTTGTTGGGCCAACCAGTCCAGCAGACAGGACAAAGGACCAAGAGCAAGAAAGCCCACGTTCTGTTTCCCCAGCTCCATAATAAGGACCTTCCTGCTCACACAACAGTTCTTTATTAAAGCCACGAGTGGGCAGTTTTCTGTAATGAGTGCCATTTCAAAGAGGATATGCTAACCAGAAACAAGACACTCTTGTTCCAGAGAAAGAATTTCTGCACATTTAATTAATCAGAAACAACTACTGTGCTTACGCCCTACCTTAATCTGCATTCACTTCAAGCATAAACAAGACCCAGCTTTCCAAATTAGCACAAGCAAACATGGCAAGCATCTCTGGACATCAGTTTCTTGAAAATACTTGCCCAGCTCGCCACAGGGATGTTATGAGTCTAAACTAGTCTGTAATATGCACCTAGATCTTTCGATAAAAGATGTTTCAGAAGTTATATTAAAAATATTAACCAGCAACTTTAATAACCATCCAGACCAACTCAAATCTTCCTGAAGAACCTTTCTTCCCATTGTGAATTTTAACTACGTACATTCTTGCTTATTCTTTTATTCGGTAATTTTCAAAGCTGAAGAAATTATAGACTACCGTGATGTCCTTACTTTTTACATATACAGCACCACACACACAGCACGTACCACAGCACTCTCAAATGCATCAACAAAATCAAAGTCTCTGACACCCACCAGTAATAAATGACCAAGACCATAAGTTCTGAAACAGCAAGGTGTACCAATAACGTGAATTATAGCAATCATGACTACAGGATTTTTTGGTCTATAGTTCAAACTACTTTGTTCTATATACCCTTTCTTGGTTTTAGCAAAAAAAAAAAAATCAAAGAAAAAAGAAATCAAAGAAAATAATGTCACGTTTGTACAAGACCTCTCTCTTTTCCTGCCAATGTAATTTCTATTGCCGTCGGTTGTCAAGTGGATTAGCAGTTACTATATACTCACTTTTCTTACCATTGCTGTCTGAGGGCCATGCCTGTTGTAAATAATCACCAGCCAGAGCCCTTGTATTTTATCTTTAATCATGCATATTACCCTTTTTATAAAATATTATTTGCTTAAACACTGAGGTATTTCAAGTTTGTTCCCTTTTGTGAGAAAGCAAATTAAGCGAAATCTTGGCGGAGGAAAGGGACCTTTAATAAACATCTGATTTGCTGCTGGATGGTGTTTCAGGTTATATTTAAAATACATCATGTTTGTGACACCTCCCTGCACAGTTGCTGGTATAAAGCCCAGCGAGAGAGTGACTATGGCAACAGCAATAGGATATTTATATATCTATGTATATGCGTGCATGTGTGTGCTTACAGAATACACATAAACATTCACACGCGGACACACAACCTTGAACTGATGATCCTCAAGATTTTCTTTGCTCTCATTTTCACAGGAACAGGTAGCCATTTCTAAATGAAAGGGCTGAGGTGGCAGCAGCAAGTTTTATATGATGAAAATCTTCCAAGAGAGAAGCCTGGACACGTATCAACATTTACAGTGTGCACACAAACACATGCTCACTTCAGAATGCTTTAGCTGTAACCAAAAAGAAACCCAAATGTCTGCAGGCACGGATTCAGTGACACCATCAACATAAGAGGCACTTCATTTTCAGGACTTTTTATTTTTTTTTAATGGAGCTTTTTAATCCGCAGTCCTAGAGCCTCATTGGAGCACACACACTTTTTTTATGAGAGATTCAGTCCCTGCTCTCCTTCACCAATAGCCACATTCCTCCCCGTCTTTGAACACAAAATGTGGAAAAGTTCCTTCAGTGGGCAAATTAAACAGCTACACACTGAGCCCAAATTGTTATTTCTGGTGTTAATTTCTGTCTCCTTACAGATCCCGACAGGTGATGCAGGAAATTCGAGGTAACAAAGGCTTCTGTTTGCAGCAATAAAGGACTCTCAGCTAGGGGGGGAAAAAAAGGACCAGAATAAAAGGGTAATGTACGAAGCCTATGTACACTACAGAGTATCTGTGCTGAGTCCAGCAAGCAAAAAGTCTAGCAGATTCAAAGCAGTATTAAGAAGTGTTAATCCTTTTACCTCTGAGCTATTCATGAGCAATATGCAAAGCTGTTCTTATGGTGTCGCGTTTGCAATGCTCCAGTTATGCTTGCATCAGCATTTCCATTGTGAACCCTGCTTTCAGAGATTTTTTACTTTGCCAAGTTTTAGTCTGGAACAATTTTACTACAAGCTTGTGAGATTTTAGTCCAGGATTAGGATTTAAGTCTGGTAAAGAAACATTTGGACAAAATCTGCTTGGTTGTTTTATTTATTAGAGTGTAAAGTTAATCCTTCCGAGTTACTGGACTGGAAAATACTCAAAAATACAATTTTTTTTCCAGCTTAGAAAAAGAAAACAGAAGATTTACTCTCCCCTAGAATTCCTTGTCCCCAAATCTCTACAATCATGGAACAGATGAAGGTTGTAGACCACAAGACTAAGGTACAATTGAAACATGCCTGCCTTTGTTGGGCATTTTCCTTCTTTTACAGATGCAACATGGGGACCAGGAAGGAGAGGAGGGAGAAAGAATTTCACTGCGGGTTGCAGGTGAAAGCTGGACACTTAAACTACAAGCTGCACAATAACAAGTATAAGACAAACCCATAGCATTTCAAACTCCAGAAATTGTGCCACATTCCTAGGCAATGTGAATCACAAATGTTAAATATCACCACATAACTTATCGGGTACAAGCTGGTCATTCACAACATTGGTGGGCATGTGTTCTAACTGGCTACAGCACAAAAATTCATACAAAAATCAATATAGGAAGCATTTTAAGAGATGAGCTCTCTGGACCAGACAGAAAATGTTCGCTGTGCCCATACCATTTTCCTAAAGCCACCTGGGTTGCCCCTCAGGTCTCAAACACCGGGATTTGCTGACCTGCTTGCAGGAGTTCAGCGTCACTCAGCTTTCAAGTCTCATGTCCAGTAACACGCACGTCAGCTGCATGTCAGCGCACACAATAGCTGCGTGTGTAACACACAACCATCACAAGTTCTGCAGACACTCGGCAGCACGCCCAGCCGGGGCCACTGGCCACACGCTGGCCGCAGTGCCGGTTCTTCAGCAACAATTCCGCATCTGCTCCGCGATCACCACTGCACCACCCAGCCAGCCGAAGCTTCGGTCTCTGCACAACTTGACAATATGGACTGATGACTGCACGAAAGCCTTCCTCAACGCAGCTAAACAACAGCTGCAGTTCAGGGGGATGCTCTGGTTAATTACAACCAAGGCAAAATTTCCAAATAATGTCCTTTCATGAGCTTTCTGGACAGCATCCACCACACAACTCCCCAGTAATCATGAGGGAATCCACACTTGGCACTTGTCTCTGAGATACCTACATGGCATGGTTCTGCATATGTTATATATGCACCTACATTCAAGCAGAGCGCAAAACGTTTGCGGGTAGAGAAGTTTTCTTCCATACTGAGATCTCCCTTACCAACCAGGCTTCATAAAGTCTTCTGCCACACCTAAACCAACCCTGCTACCTGGGCTTTGTATCAGTATATAAGCTGCCTGTTGTAAACTGGCTAAATCATTTCAAGAGGTAAATCCTTACCATATGACTACTGAAATGCAATTATCTAAGGAGCAAATATTGGAGAACATATTTTCAGTGATGACAAACCACAAAATACAATCCTAATTTCAGGTATCATACCAGATCCATTCTTCACCTTTTGACCAGACTTTCCATATCAAACACCTGCAAAAAAAAAAAAATTACCAACCAATACTTTACACCATTTACTTCAACAGTATACATACAGACGGGGTTTTTAAAAAGTTGACAAACAATGGAATTCCCTCCCATGATTTAAATCAACAGTTTTAATCTGTCTGCTTTTGTGCTTTCCAGCTATTTTCCTAAAGAAATGTTGTTTCTTATTGATCGCTTCATACCAATGAACATTAATTGGCCTCTAAACCTACACTTCACACTTTTAAAAAAGTAGTTATATGGTTAAAGTATCCGCATAAATTGTATTCTGTTTGTGTGTACGTAGATGCGTGTATGTGTATATGCACACACACTTCTCATTTATAGTTTTAGATCTGACCCCAACCATAATTTCCCTTTCTTGTTTACTAACCACAGTTTTTCTTTTGACTTCTTCCAGTTGAATTTGGATGGAAATTGCCCTCAAAAGTACACAGCTGCAACTCTTAAAGGATTTAAGTCTTTCAAAGTGTTCACATGAAATGGAAAAGGTTTATCCGAACATATTTTTGTATTTTAAATCCATCAGGTTTAAACTGAAAAATCTATCTACCGTACGTCAAAACAGTCTCATCATCTTTCAAGAAATTTTTATTCATATACAGGAGAAAATGAACTTTCCATCTTGTACAAGAAAAACAAATCTTTCAGTTGCTTAACAGTGTATGAATGGAATTCACTAAATAAACCAGGGCAATACTGTTTTGTCTGCAGCCCTAGAGCGAGCTACAGCTGATTTAACATTTCTACTAACTCTAAATCTAGGCGGTAAACAAACACCTTCCCAAGTTCAACAATTTGATTATTTTAAGTACTGGAAGCAAAAATACAGTGCGTGGAAAAAAAAATAATTTAATTTTAAATTTTCAAGCCTTGAAGCAAGGCACAATTTTCCATGCAGTTAAAGTAACCTGAGGTCCATTTAATTTAACTGAAAAACTCCATTTTTTCCTAATTTAACAAAAGCATGCTAATTTTCACTGACTTGAAAGAGCAGAGTTCGGCTCCCCAGCTTCTCCAGGGCACAGCAGGTCAGTGCCACCGCCACTTGTGCATCCTCCTGCAGGAGGGGCAACGCAGCCTTCGCCTATTCGTCATAACCCTTTCTTTTGTCATTTCTATGTTTTCATGACTGGGTGGTGATTTTTCTAAAACAAAGGAGGAAAAAAACTCCAAAAAGCAGGTAACTATGAACAGTACAACACTCACAGTCATTTTCAGTGCATGAGGTCAGCCGGAAAGCCCATGAAAGCTGGACTTCAGGCCAAAGAAACGAAAAATTTTGACCTTTCAGCTACAGAGCTCTGCACTTCAGACTTCCACGTGAGAAACCACACAGCAAAAAAATTTTGAACCTTTATTTTCATTTTGATGCAGAAGCAGAGATCACCATCAAAAGTACGGCTAGTCTTGAAACAGGTGGGCACAAAGAGAGAAAAATCCACTCCATCCAAAAACAGAGCTCCAAAGAAGCAGGACTGTAACTACCAAGTCCACGACATGGTTTGAAGAATGGCTACAAGGACTAACATAGTTAACTACATACCAACAAATACGTTCAGCACATTGCCACAGGGATTAGAATTTTGTCTGGCTGTATTAAGTATCTTATTTAATATAACGATGGGAATAAACCTTGCAATTACATTTTCTGAGAGAGTCTACAAAATGGAAAGCTACCATCAGAGACTATGAGATTATATATTATGGCAGGAAAGAAGAAAAAAGTAGTTTCAACCTGGAAATACAGCAGCAGAATAAAAAATCCCACATATGTCTTCAATAAGCAATAGCAACCCAGAAAGCAGCAGAACCAAGAGAGAGGATACAAATGAGAATTGCAATGAAATGTATTATGAATAAGAGAGACTATGGCACTTAACTATCAAATGAAATCTGAGCTACAAAAGACAAAGGCTAAAGCAGTTTCACCCAACTACAGAGGAATAAAAATTGTATACTCAGAAGAAGTTTGGTATGTTTAATGAAAGATTTTAAGACAGAAACTGGGTAGGCATGAATAGGGAGAAGAAAGGAGAGAGGGTACCGATGTTCACCCCAGGCCTGCAGGATTCATTGGTGGGGAGGACAAAACACTCCTGGACCAAACACCAGCACGCTCAGAGCGCAGACACCACGCTCAGAAGGGTTTCAGCTCGGTTGGCTTCTTGTTGAGTAACACACACACACACAAAATATCGGGCAGCAACAACCCACAAAGCATGGCACTTACTTAGACCTATGAGAGATCTCCCAAGAAAGGAAAACTGTCCTGCTTCCTACCAGCGAGTTCCCAGTGATGCAAGAAAATAAAAGTTTTGGTGCCAAGTAATTATATGGATTTGGCACACAGGTGAACTGGGAAAAAATATTCAAAGCATCCATCAGAGTCCTAGAGTTTCATTTCAGGAACAGAAGTCGTGTGGCATTAAAAGCAGAACAAGGTAAGGTGGGAGAAAGGATTAGGATTAGGAGTGTGGAACAACCTCGTGAGATCTACAAAATAACCCAAAAGCTTCCAACTCCAGGCCTTCTCAAAGGCAAGGTTGCGAGAACCAAGATGTGATCAGTGTGGGCTCCAGGGAGACTACACCAAGATCAGCGTCTCAATAAGCTGCTGTACTGGAGAAGAGGAGGAGGAGACCCTAACAAGAATTACACAGCCAGTTACAGCCTGCAGGGAAAGATAAGCACAGCATAAACGCCAAACGAGCTAATGCTTTGTGGCCATTACAAGCATAGGCTGGACCATTAATAAATGATGAAGGAGGAGGAATTAAAAACTGAAGTAGCTTGCTACACTGACCACCTTTTAAAACCTAAAAGGGAAAATAAAGGAAGGGCTGAACAATTAGAATATAATTATGAACTTATAAAACATTTTTATACATACACACACATATATATATACCCACACACAGATACTTAGCTGTGACAAGTATGAACAGCACCACAAAACCTCAAAACTTCAGACACCTACAGTGAGAAACGTACACACTCAAACACAGAGAAATCAAAATTACAACAGACAGCTATTCCCAGCAAGCACTCCTGGCAATACTCACTCCTGCAGCTCTGTGCTTTTATCTGTATTACCTCAGCAAAGTACCAATTGATAGCCATTACAAATGGGTATGAATAATTGCAAGTAAAAGCCTTAGGAAATGTAGACATACATATCAGAACCACTCCATAATATCATTTATTCCAAGGGGTTGAGCCAGTGAAGACAAATTAGCAAACAAGCTTAGTAGGTAGAGCCACCAATTCCTTTATGACATGAAATATCTATAGATGAAAGACATATTTAGACCTCAACTTCACAGAAGAAAAACACATGGAAATTGTTGTCATATAAGCAAGCAAATTTTACTTTTCCTAAGAGAACAGTTTTATTAAGACAGGAGAAACCAGCCCCTAAGACTCCTGGAAGACGATTATCTTCTTTCAACCAAAATGAGAAATGGGGCTTATAAAGTATGCGCAAAATCTGTCGCAGCCCATCACTTTTTTAGAGAAACGCAGTTTGTTGATAGTAAGCACACAGTAGATAAAATACACTTGGATGTCAGTAAACCACTTGACTGCATCAAATGATAGCATTTCAAAATAATTGAAGAAACCAGTTTTGATGTGGACCGAACACTGTACCCAAAAAAAAAACCAAACAAAAGAAAATGAAAATCATACACCGAAACTTTCAAAGTATCTTTCAAGGATGCAGGGAATTTTCTTATATATTCTCTTACTTAAAAATCTTAGTTAATGATGCAGAACAGGAGTAAAACGTGTGCTCTTGAAATCTGTGGATGATACTAAATTTAGGAGTTGCAAGCCCCAGTGAGGACAGAGAAAGTTGAGAAGCAGGCAATTAAAAATAAGGTTCTCCTTGGGAAAGTGCAGCGAAGACATCCAACAGGAAAATAATCTGAAAGAAATATTCAGTGGGAGTGACAAACTGAGGAGCCAAGAAATTCTTACAAGGTTTGCAGCGTGATCTGGTAGCAAGGAAGATTAATGAAACCTTGGTTGCACATGCAAAAAAAAAGGCCACATCAAGCAAGAGAGAAGCAACAGCTAAACATGCCTACTTTGGGTAGCAATACAGAAAAAATCATCACAGAAGTCTGCAGTATTAAAATGGATGCAAATACCACCGGGAAGAGACAGGCCTTATTCAGACTAGTATGTAATAGTACATGGACACACTTAAAGAGGAGAAAAAAATAGGGGTGTCTGAAAGTTTCCTTATAAAACCTTTCTACAGCCCCAATATTACAACCAGACCCACGAGAGAGACTTAAATGACCATTTAAGAAGAGTCCACTCGCACAAATGAGATTAGCAGCAGAAAGCTGAAGAGATGCTGAAGGGTCTCCCGCAGGAAACACCACGGCCTTGTTCTGCAAACACCTTCGCACGGAGCCGGCGAGGCAGGAATATAAATAGTGCGAAGCAACTCTACACCGGGGCGAAACAATGAGTCCGGGTAGCTCAAGTTGGCTGAAGGTCATGAATTTCTCAGCAAACGATTAGGTAAATATTTATTTTCTTCCAAGCACCATTTTCATAACAGAAAGGTGTTGAGGAAGACGAAGGTAAACCTCCTCTTGTTTGTAGACATGCGAGCAGTAAACAAAGAAAAGAAATACCATACCCGCAGTGTTAAAATTTGTGGGGTTTTTTTGCCTCAGACTTTAAGTAACTGTTGTATCTTAATGCAGCGTGTATTTCCTGCTCTGCTTTTGTTAAAGCAAGCTAAGAAACACAAGCTTAGTGGTACTGCACCTCCTGGGGGGTGGCTGGCTTTGAAGTTCACTCATCACTGGGACGAGGAGGCTGAAAAACCAAGCAGGCACGAAACCTTCTCCTCCTGCATTGCCAAGGATCTGTCCTCTCCATGCAAACCCCACACTTTTCCCTGCACAGCTTGAACACCGGTACATATCAATAAACACGAACACCAAAGAACTGCTCAAAACAGAAGAACACTACGCTGGCATTTAGTATCGGACATGTCACAGCATTTTGTCTACCTACATGTAAACTTTATAGGGCACGAGCTCCGGTTTTCTTTCATTGCTGCAGCATAACAAGTTCAGTCAAGTTTTTTTAAGGAAAAATGTGGAGTATACCTGAAAGCCAACTATCTGAGCTGCTGCGTCTGCTCTGTTTTCCCATTCCTTCCCGCAGTGCTTGACTAGCCAGTCCGCGTACCGCCAGCCCGTCTTCCCACCGTACGGATCACTGCATGAGCATGCATAATTCAGAGAACAACACTGCAAGCGTATTTAGACACTGAGGTTTTAGAACTCGCTAACATCAGAACTTGCAAATAACTTTCCCAAGTGATGTTTATTGAAGGCTTCCATTGCAACACAACAGAAGTTGTGCCATCGGTTTGGCACAAACGGTGCCGCAATCCAGTGATCCCATGGCTGGCGATTTTCTCAAATACGAGATGGTTTTCAGGTTACTTCTGCACAAGAGGGATGAACATAACGGTGGCAACCACACCAGAAACATTCCAGTTTCCACTGAGAATTAGCTTAGACTCTAGTTCTAAATACATTATTTTGAACTGTGGATTAGACCAATGATTTTAAAGAAATACGTATTTTCCCCTACCGACATACCCATTTAAAGACGAGTTTGCTGTCTTGCAATCAGAAAAATCAGAAGACTTTTTTCTTTTTATATTTTCACCCAAACTTTTTAATAATACCTGCAGGTAAGGTAAATCTCTACAACTCCATTTTGTCATTTGTGGACCAAGGACACTAATTATCTGACACATGGGTTTTCAAGATGGACCTAATGTACCAACCACACACATTTCAAGTCCTCCGTTTTCTCCTGTCCGTTCTGTTCAACCACCACTTGCTCCAACAGGTTTTTGTCAGGGCGACCGCAGCCTCAGTTCTGCCTGGCACACTGAGCTTTCGCCATCACATTTCCCAAGGTTAAACCTCAAGGTTTAAAAACAGTTTTTCCCTCTGAGATGACCTTTGGCAATCGCCCCAGTTCTGAGAAATGAATGAAGTGTTCCCAAAACAAAGCAGATTTTAGTAGTAAATCGTAGCTAAAAAGAACTTATGTGACCTGCTTTAGAGACAGAGACTGCTAAAAATACTGCTGGCTGGGCAAGACTTTTGGGCAGACTTTTGGGATCACGGTAATTGGGTAATTCCTCCTGGATTAACAATACACAAGATTTTTGCTTACCATTTAAAATATTGTCCTTCAAAGGTACAAAACTATCAAGTAAGGGTAGACAGACATTTTAATACAGTAATTAACACAGGATATAGGACTGATTTTAAGGGACCTGACCTAACATCCACAGAAGTCAACGGGAATCTCTGTACCAATTCAGGAGCAATCACACCAGACACCAATAATGATCTAAATGTTAACATCCACTACAGTTATACCTGCAGATAAAAAGCTCGTCCGATAGTCGACACAATCTGGCAATTCCCAACAGGAAGGCTGTCCTATAACTCATTTTCACTTGCATAGCAGTCTATGGAGCGCACTTTTCTGAGCTTGCAGAGATGCAGAAGATGCCCAGCCTCAGAGGATGCTACGAGCAAGGCAGGATCAGCCTCAAAGGCCACCCAGCCACCACCAACTTGTCAGAGACACACTGAGGGGCTTGGGGGAAGATGCAGGTACCTCCCACAGAGGCAATACTGGCTACTTCAGTTTAAACTTCATCCTAGTCTTTTAACAGTTTGGGATTGTTCAAAAAACAAAAAAAAAAGTGACGTACAGCATTCTGTTTCTTCTTTAAATGTCTTCATAAATCCCAATATCCGTACAAATACCTAACTCTCTTTTGAACTTTAAAAACTGGCTTCCCATCTGAATGCCTGCTAAGGTCTTTCTGCACACACCATAAAAAGGAGTTTCTTTTCACCCATCTCAAACTGACCAATGCTGAAGTGTTTCAAATTTCCTTTCTATCTCACAAGAACAGGCTCCTGACCTATATTCCCTAAATAATTTATTACATTCTAGACTTCTTATGCCCCTTCTGATTTGGCTTTTTCTGATGCAAAACAGTTCAGCTTCTCTTCATATGAAACTTTCCCAGCCACTGATTATTATTGTCCACCTTTCCTGGCATTTAACTCCTGATGTAAAGCTCCCAAATAAAATTCAAGTAACGTTTTAGTATTTACTTACGGACTATTGCTCGAGCTCGAGATCTGAGAACAACTGTTTCCACAGAAGTATTTTGACCAATTTGGAGGCACAGCAAATGATATTTTTATTACTTTAAAAATTAGTAACATTGATTGAATTACTCTGAGTTGGTCTTCTATACTGATAAGATCAAAAAGTTACCCAAGGAGTAGTTTCAGACAGACTAAACTGCTCCACGTGGCTTAAGATATTGCTTATATTGTTGCTTGCAACATGTATTTGCAAGCACTTCAAGTACTATAAATATTTTGCATCATGCTGTGAATGAGTCAAACGCTGTTTTCCAGACTAAAATAAAGAAATATACAATTGGGCAATGTTTCACTTCCCGCAGCAGTCTTTGCGGCAAATCATTAGCAGCTACAAATAGTCTTTGGAATGAGCAATACAGGTGGGAATGGGCAGCTGTGAAACCCTGTGTGCCAGCACTGCGGCTGCAGCTCCCCAGATCAGGGAAAGGAGCATACCCGGTGGAAGGCCTGTGAGCGAGAACGTAACTACCAACCCGACGTCCCACACGTGTCGCCCACAATTATGCTTGCAAGCTGGGCAACCACAAAGCAGTCCGGAGAGAAGAGACCTCCTTAGATTTACCAGTGCTGGTTTTGCACGTACGGTGTGAGGGACTGAGGCTGGAGAACACCTTTCAACCCTGATCCCCCCCAGCAAGCCCAGGACAACAAATGAACACACATGGTCTGCACATCTTCAAGAACTCCACTGGCAGGCAAGTAACCTCTGTTCCCACCTTTAAGCAGAAGTCAAAACACTCATTTGAACTGCAGGTGTCTGCAAGCAGTGCGACAGGCACACGCAGCTCCAAGGGTCCCAGAAGTCATGTATTTCAGGGGAATAAAGGTTCAGCACAGCCCTGATGAGCGCAGCTTCATACCAAGGCACTCATCCAGCAGCTCCGTGCCCACGATGGGGCAAGCAGAGCTCTCACTGGCTGCTTGTCAGCATCATGAGAAACAGCCCTGCACGAAGCATAGGCAGAGAATGTCCTTCCAGACACATCACTTGGGTTGCTGCTTCCTAACACAACCCCTCAGCACGTGCTGTTGTCCACTGTGAGAGCTGCCGGGTGTCATTGTGCTGGAGCTCTACACCATCAGGACAACCAACCTTGAGGTTCACCCACAGGGTCTGGCTGGCCAGTCAAGCAAAGCTCTCCTGATGTCTTGGGTGCACCAGGCAGCTTCTGCTCTGAAGCACAAGGTGCACAAAGGAAAACAGGTTCATCAGTCTGTTCCAACAAAACCCAGCCCTGGCCTTGAGGAGAGAGAGGCTTAGGACAAGTCCTAATCTAGAGAGAAGGCTGACTCTCCTCCAGGTGCCGACCTCTCCCAGGCTCCCAGCTAAGGAGTTTGCTGCTTGAGGCCACAATCTCCATGGGATAACCCTGAGCACAACACTTCATAGAGATACACCGTGACCAAAGTCACACCCCACCAGTGCAAACACCTTTAACCATACCCAGTGGGAGCCGAGGAACACGGGGCAAGCACAGACCCATGAACAGAGTCCTGGCAGGCTGATCACCACCACCGGGCAAACTGTCACCAAGCTCAAGAAGTGCCAGTTTCTTGCACGCAAGCCAGAGACTGAAGACCATTAAACATGTTTGGAAAAGATCCAAAACACTACAATGACCATGAAAGAACACAGATCTCATCAGAAATATGTTCGAATCTACCCTCAATAAAATGCAGGTAAAGGTTTGGATTTAATTGTTATTTCTGGCAGCGCACCAAGGAATAAAATAAAGAAGGCTATCAGGCAATGTGGAAGAAATTACTGGATTGCAAATCATTCGTCATGAACCAATTCCCTAGATGAAAAAATGAGCCAGTGCAAATCCCAGGTAAAAATCAAGTTGAGGACCCATGACTGATGCCTAAGCATGCCGTGACTCCTGGCCGTATCCCCTGCAAAAAGCAACTCCTGCTAGGGTGGCTGTGGGAGAAGTTCAGGGAGCTAAACGGTTGTCAAAGTCACGGTATGACCCACTCCCTTCAATGAATAGTTTAAATTTTATAAAGCTGTTGTGACTATGACCAAAATAATTTAAAAAATGTGCATCAAGAGAATTCTATTTTCCACTGCTCTAACCAAATTTCCATTTATGTCGCCTGTTTTACCTATCCACAATCCTAGCACATACCTGCTGAGACATAAACAAAACGTGCTCTTTTTCTACAGTCATCTTCTATCACCAGTCCTGCCTATATTCATGCTGACGTTTTCAAAATCCATCATAAAAGTTATGAATGTTTCTTACATAACTGAACATTTTCCTCCATAAACTATGCACTAATGGAATTAAGTTTTAAAGAAGAAATAAGATTAGGATTTCAAACAACATTATAGTAAAGATTTTAAAAGCTAGGCCACCAGAAAAAGAAGTTGATGAAAATAAGTGAATTATTTAACAGCATCACTCCAGAAGGAGCATTACTGCACAACTGTACTGAATAGAGATGCTATTAATGATCTTCAGCTAGTTAGACACACTGAATTAGCACTGGTTTAAAAATTAATTGTAAAGCTTTCTGGGAAAAAAAAACCGACAAAACAAACAAACAAACAAAACAACAAAAGAACCCACCACAACAAAAATCTAAGTCTGTGAGCATCTAAAACACTACAGAAGTGTTGAAAAGTAGGGCACAGATATGCTTATTTACACAGCCTTGCAAAAGCAGGGAAATTTTTAGTCCTGTAGAAAGTGCTACTGGCCTGCCTGTACTAAAATGATAACGGAAAAAAGTCTACACGACATTTTGCTGGCCTGTCCACGAAAGAAAAATTATTTTGACATGTAGCACTAGATAGAAGCAGTAGAGCAAATCTCTTTTGAAATAGGTAAGGTAGAAAGATCTACCTAGAAAGATGAAGATATTTGCAGAATAGTTGGAAGTCATTAATTTTGTATTATATTTTTTAAAAGTAAACACTTTTTTCCATCAATCTTGACTGTTCATTCTCTTAGAAGAATTCAAACACAAATCGTTATCCTTCACCCTTATTGCTCATAGATGTCCAAGACATTCACAAGGTAACTCCCTCCAACTAAAAGCAAATCTCTCTTTAATTCGGCCTTTTCAGTAGTGGCCTTTTTTTGCTTCTTATCCAATAAAAATAAAAAGCCCTGAAGATCACAGCTTCTCACAGCCTTGGGGGGGGGACGAGGGGGGAGCTGGTGTGGTCTGATGGCAAAAGGAGGTGGCCTAAGGCATGATTCATCTGGTTTTAAAACAAACAGGCACATTTGCAAACATTGCTCTTCTGCACACACTAATAAAGCGTTAAGACCTTGATCAGCATTTCCTACACAAAAGCTCTCGTTCCAACAGGACGGAAAACAACCCACTTTCACAGAAGCAGAACTGGCTGTCGGTACTCCCCGGGCAAGCACCATCTCCACACTACCACCCACAAAACCAAGGAAGAAATTGCTCCAGCTCTAATTTCCACCTCCTCCCCTTTCCGAAGTCCTTTTTAGAAAGCACTTCCTAATCCTCCTTCTCAATGCAAAAGGGAGTAAACAACTTCTGCCCACCTGCACATGCAGGTGTCCTCTTCACTCCAGACCACCCCAAGGTTACCAGGGCAGGTAACGACACCGATTAGGTGTTTCTGATGGCAAGGAGAATCTCAGTCTCTACCGTGTTGTGGGAGGCGGCTTCACACTTGCATCAGCAGCAGTCTGGTTTTGCAAGGAAGGTTACCACCACTGCAAAAGGGACTGCTCATGCCTGTTCGGGCGCTGCTGCCATTTACCCAACGCTGGCATCAAGCCCTACTTGAGCACCATTTGCCATCAACTTAAGCTCACTAAAAACTGTAACGACTGCATGGAATTTGATAGGTTTGTATTACTGAGCTTGAGTCTTCCACAAGTTGCTTTAACCAAAGTCACTGTAAGCAAGGCGAATACGGGCGGGCTGTGCCCCAAGACGTCCGAGTTCTCTCAGGGCTGGCTTGCCAGTACCGGGCAAGTACCGGGTTAACGTAAGGAAAAACTTTTTCACCGTGAGGGTGACAGAGCACTGGAACAGGCTGCCCAGAGAGGTTGTGGAGTCTCCTTCTCTGGAGACATTCAAAACCCGACTGGACACGTTCCCGAGTGATGTGCTCTAGGTGGCCCTGCCTTGGCAGGGGGGGTTGGACTAGATGGTCTTTCGAGGTCCCTTCCAACCCTTGTGATTCTGTGATTCTGTGAAAAGGAGGATGCCTGGCTCCCTTCTCTGAGGCGGTGCAGTGCCATCCCCTTGGGCATTCCCTGCACCTATGAACTGCTTTCACCCACCAGTTATTCAGCTCCTCCCCTCCCCACTAAAGTTATTTTTCTGCTGTTTCAGTGAAATGACCCAACACCAAAATAGCACAAGGTAAGTGACAGCAACCGGGAACAGGAGTGGGAAAGCAGCAACTCCCCCCTGCTGCTTTCAGCTTTTGCCAGCTGCAGCTTATCTATTCACTACTCTTGCTCAAAAAAGTAAGTTCCACAGAAAAGGCTTTACTGCAGAGGGCTTGCCCTATGTTAAGCAAACTGAGGACACAAAGTTCACAGAGTTCATGGCAAAGCACAGGACACAAACCTAAAAATGGATGTGCTGGGTCACACCACAGGTCCTGCCAGCACAATACCCTGTCTCCAGCACAGCTTGTAAGCGTGGGGCTAGAGAAGAGCACTTCCACCAACCACCTTTGTAGCCTTCAGTACTTTCACTGGTAGGGATTTCCTTAGACTGGCATGATTTGACCACTAAGTAGTCCCCCAAAAACCTTTTCCAGGAGTTCCACAGCCTTACCAACCCTGCGTGAAGACACTGCCTCCTGCCAGCGTCTAAACCTGTCTCCTGAGAAGTTCAGTTGACTTTCCCTTACCCTCACACTGGGAGATGAAATAGCTAAATCCTCTTCAAGCTACTCATGATTTCACAGACCTCTGCTGAATCCTTCTTCAGCTACTCTTCTCCCAGTCATTTGTCACATGGAAGCCTTTCCAGATCTCTAACGACCCATGTTACATTTCTCCACACTTACAGCTGCTCTATATTCTTCTTTAGATGGAAGGAAGGGGAGATTAAAAAGTATGGAGCATACAGACAAGCCATGGATTTAGACACGGCATAATAATGCTGTGTATCTTATTCTTTACTCTTTTCATAAGATTTGATATGCTTTCTTTGATTGTTACTAAGCACAGAGCTGATGGTTTGATGGAACTACTCTCGGTCTCAAGATCCCACCCCAAATGTTGACAGTAAACCTGGAGCCCATCACTTTGTACAAAAAGTTCAGACAGTTTCCTGCTACTGATGCAGATATCATACAAGTTATCCTTTTAAGCAGTACCAGGCAACTAGAAAACATGTCACTTTGAGTTAAAATTTGCAAGTTACATGGTTCACTGAAAATGAGGCTGCAATAAGAAATAATCCTGTACTTGGGACCAAAAGTTGCTGGAGCACTCGACTGTATAGAGAGCGTGTAGCATGCCGAGAGCAGTCCTGCGAATGGGACTGCACACATAACAAGGAGTTCCTTCAGGCTTTGATCTTTTAGCTATTTGAAACCACACAAAAGTTGAATGAAGAAGGTACAAGATCCCAAAGGAATCAGATTCCCCACTTCTCCGCGGCAAGCTTCTGAAGTTCCCTTTTTCTGACCACCTTTACCAAAATAAATAAATCGCTCCTAAGTAAAAAAAAAAAACACAAGCCAAGGCATTTCCCACTCAATTCCTTTCATGTCTTTCCACCGCCTCATCTAGAGTCACATTCTCAGTCCTGACCTTTCCAGATTCTCCTCTCTGCCTCACCACACTTATTCAGACTATCAAATTCATTTAGTGAAACCATCCTATCCTTTCACACTTGACTCTTTTCACAGACAAGCAGTTCATTTTCATGCAGACCCACTTTTAACTTCAAAAGGTTGCTTTGTATCTCAGCTTCTGATGTCCCTTGTTTAAAACACTTTCAATAAGGATCTGAAAAGCGTTGTAGCTGCAAACTCTCTGCATCTTCTCCGTCCCTCCTCAAAAAAAAAAACCAAAAAAAAACCCCACCCCAACAAAATCCACTATTAAACAAAGTGAGAGGCCACGCGTGCACCCAGGATTTCCGTAGCTTGTCAGCAGCTCTTGTAGGTGGCCTGTGCACATACAAGGTCACGGCTGGTGCTCGGAAAACAGCCCACGGCTGCCATGCTGGATTGGTCTCCTGGAGTTACCCTCACAGTGACACTTGCCTTTACCTTAAACCTCCTCTGAAGTAATTCGTTTCCACTTACCCACGCTGACCTTCTGAGAAGGTCTCGCAGTGTCAGAAGGCAGCATGACAACCTGACGAAGAACCAGTGTCATCCCCTCCAACATGAGAATGCAAACCCCTCTGTCACACCATTAACAGAGAAAGTCGCCCTGCGAACACATTTGCTCCTCACAAAAGACAGCACTGCAAAACTGAGCACTGCAAGCTATTTCACACCAAGCCACACTATTTTGTTTTCCTTTCCGATGGCTCGGGCAACCGCGTTTCCCAGGGGGGCACAGAGCAACACCACACTGCCCTCCTCCACCAGCAGCACCCAACACCGACAGCACAGCTGATACCGAACCACGAACCCTTTGGTCCAGAAAAAGCACTTTTTACCCATTCAGAGATGCTCCAGCTATCATGCAAAACCAATTTAATTAGCAAAACTGTATGCAAAGCCATAAAGCAATTAGGTGAAAAGATATAGCAGAAAGTCTGCCAAACTTACACCTTTTAAGCACACCTAGAAACTATATTTGTGTCACAGCAAACTACCAGAAAAATTAATGTAATGGCTCTACTAATCAAAACAGTTTTCTTTGAGACCACAAATACAGGAGAATATTTGTTCATAGCTCATTTCAGAATCCAAGTTCAAGAACCATTTTTCATTTAAAATATTTATAACTCAGTAATTTCAGGTGAGAAAACCATACTGAAAAAGAGAGTAGTACATTACACTGAATTTCTCATTAATCTGCCTGTGAAACATTTGAGTCTCTAAAAACTGACTTCTAAGTTAATTATGCCCAATTTGGACATCTCAAAGTCAGGAATTCAGAGCTGAATCCCATCTAGTCACTCACAAAACCTGTATGATGAAAACACATTATAATCATGCTCTTTTCTTGGCGGAATAGAAAAAAAAGGTACTATCAGCATCTTTAAAACCACATTTGATTCTCAAGAACGTTTGGGTTTTTTTGTACTAACTTTTTCTCCCACAAAGCTTACTAACCATACTTCTACCAGAACAGCTCCAGCAACGCATCCAGAAATGCCCCAAGCGAAAACTGCAGCAGCTATTTCCTCCTTACTTTCCTTGGATTTTGGTGAGGACAGGAATTTTAACTAGTCATAATACAGAGTTACCACAACTCTTCAGAAGAAGGGCGAGACTGGATGCTTCAGCACAAACACGTGCTCCCCTCTCCTTGCATCTAAATGAAAATACGACAATTGAAAGCATCACTGGTTTTACATAAATTTTACTTTCTCATAGTAGACACTGCATCAAAACCACAGCAGTTAAAAAGTTACAAAGTCAAAACAATTTTCCAGCTGGCGGTAACACCCATTGAAAAACAAGACCGGTTCAAGATAAACCCATGTCTTTTGTATTAAAATACCGGTCAAGCTGCTGACAAGGAGACAAATGAGTTTTTAAACCATTAGTGTACGCTCACATAAAATTAATAACGATTCTATAGAAAGAAATTTGGATAACTGTGATATGCCTCTTCCAGCGCAATACTTCATTTTGATTTTTTGAGAAGTTATTAAAATTGGACCATCACGGCTTGCTGGAATTTCACTTATTCATTACTGCAATGTACAGTTAATGCGGGAGATTAGATTAGGTTTTGACAAGTCTTTTACACTTCTCAGGGCAGCGATGCTATTTCTGCTTAGGTTTGTAACTTTATCTACCAGCTAACCTTTATGGTGTTGACAATCCGCAATTAACAATTTTCTCCCTTGCCTCCAGTCCCAAAAAAAAACCAGCCGATGCTGCTGCAGCGACGCTGCATCCCCAGCTCCTCCCGGGAGCCTGGCTCAGCAACACCCCCAAAAGCAGCCGCCGTGCCCCCCATGCACGCTCCCTTTCAAGACTTGGCAACAGCAGCAAAAGAGAGTAAACTCCAAATGGAGGAGGCCATCACCTAACGAAACATGTCTAACGGGACTGCTGACTGTCCAAATATTTAACTGCTCTCGAATGTTGCGGGTCAGGTGGGTTAATCAAATAAACTTCCATATCCAGAGGAGATCGCCTGTTATTTGTGTTTTCTTTAAGTCCTTACCTGACTCTGAAAAACTACGGAGCTCTGAGCAACCATGAGTATTTGCATACAAAACCCAACAAAGCAGACACCGCAGTTTTCCATCACGAGCTGAAAACAGAGGAAAGTTCTTCCAAAAGAAATATTTTTGCTGAATAACATGACAACTCTCTTCAGCACACAAAGGCAGCACGCGCTGATGGGAACTGACGACACCTACACCAGGTACCTGGAAATACAACCCATGTCACAGCACACTGTAAAGTGGGAATCTAACACGCATTCTCTCTCTCAGACTTAGCCATTAAAAATTATCAGAATAAGAAAACACCAATACGGATGGACAAAATAGATGCAAAGGGTTTTCAGTGTACAACAATGGAAATAAAAGTAAATCTAGGATTAAAACATAGCTTAGTTTCACCAACTTCTAACAGCATTTGTCTCCATTCAACAAGAATTTATGCACCATTTCAACCTGATAAGAATTTAATTCTAGGTAATAAAGCTTTACAAATTGAATTCAAAGTAAAAACCCCAGCATTTCCCAATTATTTCCAGAGCTCCACAACTACAGATTTCAACTAAAGGAACAGGGAAAGCTGCTACTACAAAAGCAGAGCTGACATACGACCCCTGGATACAGTGGCACTAGCAGACAGCTATAATAAAAATCAATATTAATTCCGCACACTTCTGTTTTGAAAATAAAGCAATGAAATTCCCTCATTCCCACCTGCCAAAGGGACACAACTCAGACCAACTTTGTCAGAGAGGATTTCTAAAGTCTTTCTATAGGCATGTAATGCATTCCAAGACTGAACGTGCACTGAATGCCCAGTGAAACAAGTAATTTTTAATAGATTCCTCAGGGGAGTTTATTTTATATTTTTAAATCACTCCAAGGCCTTGGAATGACAACCTGATTCAGGGGAAAAGAACAGCTACTGTTCGTGGGGTGGGCTATCGTGTTTCTTCCAGGGCTTCTCCGAAAGAGGAACCGTCGTGTCCCACTACGATTTCTCGCTGTGTATTTCAGAAACGTCTTCATTTCGACAAGCCTCCAACTTATTAAATCACTTTTGAAAACATACACTGAGCTACGTTAAAGTACCTCCTCGCAGAAGCACTGCATCAGCAATTACAGAAAGTTCATCTAACAAAAAATTTGTGAGGAATTAAAAATCAGAACAAGGCAGCTCACCTCCTTCAGCTGCAGTAGGCACAGGCAGCGTTAACAAAACCATCAGGCCCAGACTGAAACCCAAAAGCAGCATAAATGAGACCGGTGTGTAGATTTCTGATTCGCTTCCCTCTCCCCCACCAAACCAAAGCCCACCTTACTAGCAAGGCCCCTACGATGCACCAGCAGATTCAGCACGAGAAGCAACCGTCCCTTCGAAGAGGAAATTTTTCCAGCTGTATGATTAAGCACAGAGGAAAACAAGATGAGGAGCCTCAAGCGCTGCTGTCGTTAGCGTGATTTCAGCAGGATTAGGCAGAGTGTGATGGAGGAAAAGCCTCAGACAATGAGTCCTTTCATACGCCAGAAACAAAACTAACCGTTAATCACACCAGCGATTCAGTTTCTTCCACTAATTCCTAATCGGACATCAACAAATAAAGCGAAACACTTATTCTTGTTTTAATTCTATGAAATAAACACAAGTGAATGGAAGTGCTCAGCCCGCTCTGTAAAAACACCGCTGCCCCCCTGCCTCCTGACGAACAAGGAGCTGACAGATGCACCAAGGGTTGGGAAAGGAGCTCGTTCATAAAACCCGTCCACGGAGAAGTCCGGAGCAGAAGATTTAGAGGAGTGCTGCATTAACAAGAGAGAAACTTCAAAGCCAAGAGACGAACTCAGTCGAAACCCTCCTCCATACAAAAGAGACCTTGAACCACAGTCATTAGAAAAAACATCTGGTGGGCCACTTTGATTTTCAACATTAGTCATTGGACAGAAACAAAACATCATCTTTTTTTTCTTCCCAAAGCAGCAAATAATTGCAAATCCACTTCTACACAGAACCTATCATTTATCACCTCATCAGCGACTGCTTGAGTCTGATGGAATTAAGCACTCAAGTCAGGCAGTTTTTGTTAAAAGCAATAATTACATTGTTACTAGAATATACAAATAGGTAATAAAAAACAAAACCAAATCTGCCTAGTAATATTTTTATGCACTCTCACAGAAATATTACCAGACTAGAAGCAGGCAACATTATAATAATTAAAAAAAACAAATCCACTTTCACCGAAGTATAGCTACTTCTAATTTAAAACTTCACCCACAGGCAAAAATACATAAATGATTAGCGTTATAGTGTTTATTTTAATTACACTGTGCAACAATAATCCAAGAGGCTGTTAAGTCACTTCAGATACGAAGAAAGCCAGTATCTGAGCGCTCATCCCCACACAGTTGTGTCTGTCCATCCTACCAACTAAATGCCAAAACCAGAATGTCTGCATTTTTCTTAACATCCAAACCGAACACACAGTAGAGGTATCTGCTAAAAAAAACACAAAAACAAACCAGGAGGTCAGGAGATACCTCACCCGCTCCCTGTAGACAATGTTTAAGAGCATCAAAAACTTGCTGGTCTTCAAAGCACAACTGTTCAAAATTTAATAAAGAAAAAAAAAATCTTTAATTCAAACTTACATTTACAAATGCTTTCCAGCAACAAACTGCTCTGCAAGGTACTGTTTAACACCGTACAACTCATGGTGCCTGCCCCGAACACCTCATGATCTACGCAAACAAAATACAATTCCTGCTTTCTAGTGTGTTAAAGGTGTTTGTCACTGCAGCCAAGTTGCTGAACCCAGTAATTCCATGCAAGTCATTTTAAGACAAATGTTTGCCCATCTGTCTAGATGGTTTTGGCCAAAGAAGCCTTTGATCACTCTTTAGTAAAATACTGTTCTTGGAGATGCCCAGATCCTGACACGGGATGGGGGATCACCAGAAGAGCATGGCAGCCTGCTGCCACGTAATCCTTCAGAACTCTCCTTTCTCATAATTACGCTCCTTATTCCTTCCACAGACATAAGCCAGAGATTGGCACTGAGGTATTACAGCAGCACACTTTATTATGTTGTTGCTTAAAAAGAAAAAGCTTCAGGTAAGAAACATGGTAGGAGCCGAGCGCAATTCTCAGAAGCAGCAGCTTGCTCCTACAAAGCTGCTGGAGTTTTCTCACCAAGGCACACGTGTTACACTTCGGTGTGTTTCTCCGGCACGCAGGTGAGAGGCGCCCCGTGGCCATCACGGCCTCAGCTGCAGACGCAGCCAGCCAGGAAAGTCAGCAGCAAAGAGAGAAAACCAAAGTGCGATGCTCGCTGGCAGGAGGCAGCTTCTCTGCGCAAAGGACGGCACCTGCCCACGGAAACGCAGGGGCAGTGAGAGTCCACGCTCGCTTCAGTCTCACCCCAAATCCAGCTCTGAATAACAGAAAGCTACACTTTGCATCAACTCCCCCCCTCAAAAAAAAACCAACCCACCCACAGCTAAAATCATGGCAATGGCACAGGCTTCCACAAGCTCTCCCTGCCTTGACCTGTCTGGGTGAAGAAGTAGGATGTGGCACCTACAGACCTGTGCTAAAATGACCCCCCTGCCACGGGACAGACTTTGAGAAATTCGGTTCATGGAAACGCTATTCCAAAACGTTGGGTTTTGAGCCAAAAGACCCCAAACAGGTCCTCTATCATAACACTACACCACGGCATAAAATGTGGTTTTACAGGCTCCAAAGATGTAGCAGAATCCAGAGAAAATTCAAACCAACAAAAGCAGCAACTCTGTTAGCAAGAGCCTTCCATCTCACAAGTATATTGAGGGTGACAAACTTTCCTTCAAAAGTTTGTAACGCTCCCTTCATGTCAAGAGGCAGAATTAAAGCGCTACCTCTACAACCGGCCAAACCACTTGTCTCCCTGGGCGTAATTCTTCAAGTCTGCACTTATTAATTGGAAGCTACCCATGAACAAGCCTATAGTGAGGAGACAGTCAATATTTAAAACGCACATTCAAAAATGCATGCTTCCTCCTCAGGTCAAACGCAAGTTTACAAGTACAATTTTTACAACGTAATAATGCAGAGATCAGAACACAGAAGACTGTAAAGGAATTTTGGCGGTGCCCAAGTGCAGTCTCCACAAAACCGATGAGAATATATATTACAAAATTATTTCCACACCTTCTAGTTCATAGGTTTAAGAGGCTCATTTTCATTGTTTATGGTAATTATGTTTTATATTTCACTGAACTTTGACATGGAAAATGTATTATTGGATTTTGTGTGCATCTTCTAGTCAATTTGTGTAAACTTGCAAATTCTGTATTACAAGTAGTTAAAATACAATGCACAGAACGTTCATGAATTACAGGTTTTTCCTTAAGAGAAGAGAATTATTATTGATTCTGCAACAACTAAACATTTTATCAAATTTAGGGAAACAAATGTTACTTAATAAGTTACAAACAAACATAAATCCTTTGTATTTGAAGAAAACAGTAGTTCATAAAAAGGCAACACCACCATCCAAAAACAAGAGGTCACTTTTTCCTCCTGTCTTATGTCTTCCAAGTACGTAACGCCTCAACACCTTCTTAACACACTGTATCCAAAAGGATCCTTTTTACCACTTCTATGGGTCTGCCTCAAGATAAAAGATCAGAACCACAATATCTGCCAGGTTAAAATATATGTGGGGGGTTTTTTAAATATATACCCTAAATTCCAAACATTAAACTAGCCTTTTTCATACTCCTCAGATCTACTCTACCTTCCCAATTAACAATCCTATCAAAATATATACAATCATTTAGGTTGGAAACAACCTTCAAGATCATCAAGTCCAACCATTAAACTAGCACTGCCAAGTCCACCACTAAACCACGTCCCTGAGCACCACATCCACACATGTTATAAATACCTTCAGGGATGGTGACTCCACCACTTCCCTGGGCAGCCTGCTCCAGTGCTTGACAACCCTTTCCGTGAAGAAATTTTTCCTAATACCCAATCTAAACCCCCTGGTGCAACTTGAGGCCATTTCTTCTTGTCCTGTCACTTATTATTGAGAGAAGAGATTGACACTCACCTCTCTACAAGCTCCTTGCAGGTAGTTGTAGAGGGCAATAAGGTCTCCCCTCAGCCCCCTCTTCTCCAGACCAAACAACCCCAGTTCCCTCAGCTGCTCTTCATCAAACTTGTGCTCCAGACCCTTCACCAGCTTTGTGGCTCTTCGTTGGTACAGAAAATCTAACCTGTTGATATAAGAATTACCAAAACTCCAGAGAAAGAGCTACACAATGATCCCTCTTCCGTTCCTACTCTCAAAACCCTCTACAAAGATAATGTTTTTTTCCAAAACACTGTTAAGACCTAATTTTGTGAGGAAATCTAACTGAAAATCAAGTACCATCCCATGAATAACTTCCCACTCCTGAAGAGAGAAGAGAAATTACAAAGCTCAAGTGCCCGGCTGCCTTCAGCAGTGAGGATGACACACGAGAGAAGAATCCATACACTGGAGGGCTAAAAAAGCAACCACACTGTGTGGATCTCACAAAATAGAACAGATGTGATCCTTTGAATACACATATGCAACTCGGTGTCAAACACTACACTTGCCGGCAGGGGAGGGGGGGGAGGAAGAAAGAGAGGTCTATGAAGCCAATAGATAATTCCTTGCCACGGTCAAGCACATGCATGTTTTGTTTGGTTTCAAGCGATGATGGGATTTCCAGCTTTTCAGAGAGCAATGCCACATGCCCAGCCTTCATATTTTTTTTCTCTGTTCAATTTCATCTGACAACTCCGAAATATAAACTTCTTGTGCCAACCTAAATAATTCCTCTCTTTCTCAGTAAGGCTGGAAGAAAGTACTTACCCACTTGCCAGCTGCAGCTGAAATTTTGTGCCAAGAAATAAATGTCTTTTGGGCAGGTTATAAACTGGAAGCTTCTATGCCTGCTGAAGGACAAGAATAAGAGCGGACTACCCCATCCCTTCCCAGATTAATGGTATTGCTGTATTTCAGCTACACAACAGCTGCACTTAATGAAAGCATCCGAACAGAGCTACTTCATCCGAGTACCAAGCCTAGGTATTAGGAGATGCTTCTTACGTACATTGCTCCCAACCTCTGCTCCAAAAATCCAAACTTATTTCAGCATTTTTGATCTTTAGGAAAGTTCCCAGACAATAGAGTCCTTGAATGGAAGGAACAAGGCCTGTTTCCTCCTTTTTTTTCCCCCAGTAAGGCACAGGTGTATACACACTGTCTGCACGCTGACAATAAACAGCAAGCGCTCCAGCTTCCCTTCCTTAACCTCTTTTCACAGCCCGAGGAGACTTTTATCTTCCTAGAGAGAGTAAAAACACTTGCAGGCACTGGTCACTACAGCTCTCCTGAACAACACAAGGCAAAGACTGAGGACATGCACTACATGTTCACCACAGCCCAGAAAGACAACAATTAACAGAGAGCAGAAGGGATGGGGTTTGTGGCAGAATGGATTATGACCAAATTAGAAAAATAGGTTGTGAAGAGTTTAAAGTCTTTGACCTAAGGCTGAGTGGATATCAGGTTCCTTAGCTTTGCAGGCTAGGCTTCCCTGTGGGTGTTTTGTCAGGCACCCGGGCATCCACAGACAGACAGGCGAGACACACAACATAACAGCACAAGACCCTGCAATACCTCCACTGAACCATCTTCCTCCATCCTCTTTTTCCCTGTGCTCCTCCCAGCTCACACAGGCTTCCCAGCTACAGGATGTTACTGCCTATTTATAAGTCCTGGGTTTTTGGGTGTACTCTCCAAAGCTCTATTAAGCTTCTCGTAATAAATCACTATCCCAAAGTCAAAGGCACAAATAAAAGCTGTGTTGTGGCAGTGAAAAAGTGGTCTTTTCCTCTATAACCTACAACCGTGGGCCCCCTTCCCAGGCTGAACATCATCCTGCTTTCATTTTGGCAGTGACCTGAATTTTATACTCACACAAATATTGCCAAAATTCTGAAATGCCAATTAGAAACTCAACTGATACAAACATGTAAAGATAAACACATATACTGCTAAAAAAAACAAATACCCTTTCCTACAGAAAACAAAAATAGAACAAATGTTAGTAAATGCACATAAACAAATCATGATGACGTACTTTAAAAGAAACAAATGTCTCAAGGCAAGGCATGCATCGGTACCATGAACTTGGGCTGTAATATACAGAGTAGTTACGTCTCTATCATCTTCCCAAATAGAGCCAAGCAGCGCTCGTTCCCTTTGCTCGTTAAAGCTCTACAACTGGTGCCTCCTGTATGCCCACATGTACCATTTCATTAAGCTCACTTGACATTAGATGAAGAAAGAGTACAAGAAAATTGCATATTCCCTGCCTAAAGTAAACTTGTCATTTAAACCTTGTGTATAGATAGAATTTGATATAGCACTGGTGCAGTGAGTCATTCATCAGTTTTAGAGTTTGCACAACAGTATTCTTACATATGTTTTGCAATCCTTTCCAGTTAGCTACCACCCCATATAATTATAAGTTTTTACTGGAAAAGAACCATGCATTTTGGATTTGAACACTGCACTAAGATCTGTAGAAACAACACTGACTTTATGGTCAGGTTTATGGTAACTCCACACAAGAAGTCCTCACACACTGTATGAAAAGTGAAAGTCAAGACACTGCTTTTAAAGGAGAGTAAACAATGATGGTCAGTATCACAAATGTTTCTCAATCAACTCTTCCAAACATAAACATAAGCAACTCACCTGTCAGTTTCCTTCAAAAGCTGTTTCTTAGCTACACAAGTTAAAAACACATTCATTCAAATCACTACACGACATACCCAGTAGCTACCACGAGTGCTTTACTTGAAAATAATAGGTGATTTTACATTCTTCTGTACTGGGGTGAGATAGCACATTAAAAACTTTCCCTCCTGTCTTACCTTCACCTTTTATTCTTAAGTTGCAAAACAGGCATGAGTAATTTAACTCTCAGCCCTGGCTTCTAAGAGGCACTGAAAAAAACCGCTGAAACAGAAAGGTTTGTCCTGGTTAATACTAGTAACGAGATCAGCTCGGATTCTCGCCTGGTGGCACACAGCTCACTCCAAAGCTTTATGGGGAAGTTTGCAATTCTTCAAAAGTCCCACCTTTAATTTGCACACAGCCACACACTGACTGCTCAGGTAAACCTCTTTGGTCAATTTTTTAAAGCTGGTTATTATCATTATTCCTTTCTACTACCTAAATTCACAGTAAATGGATCTACCCAAATCTACATCTCCTGCTACCTGATAAAAAGCTGGAGAGAAAGAGTACCCTTTGCACAATTAAAGTTAGCTGGTTAAGATTTCAGAACAGGCAGCAACAACTATGGCTTTTTTTCCTCCCAATTGCATATACTATGACCTACAAGAAACATTTTCTGCTTAAAAGTAATACTCAAATGGAGATCTATGGCTGAACGTTATCACAAGAATTGCACTTACTTGACAGTCTGCTATTAGCCAACTCCATTATCGCTATTTGCAGTTTTTAAATGTACAGATTCAGAAGTAACTGTACAAAGCCTCCATTACAAGGGGATTTATGGAAAGCCACGGCAATAATCATCCTCATTAAGCATATCTTCCCACAGCCCTGCATTATGTGGACACAAAGAGGAAAACATTTCTTCTCCGTTACCCACAAGCTTAGATCTTTCTCCTTATAATCACAAGCTCTGACTGTCTTCTCTGCTTTTGCCAATAACGGTTATCTCACATTCCCAAAAGCAGGACTTACTTAAAAAAAAAAAAAAATGAAAAATACCTGCATACTTCTCAACCCACAACCAAATGCAGACACAGTGTAGGATGGCCCCTACTTTGATTTTCCAGAAACTTACATTTTCACTGGCAACATGTATGACAACAAAACACTGCCTGCAGCTTCCACTATTTTGCAAACAGCCCCAACCAGTATTTACCCAAGACATTTACGGACACACACATGCAAAGAAAAGGGCAGATGGCAATATTTGTAACTAAGCTGAATTACAAAAATCTCTTGAGCTGAAGTGATGCATTAACTTTTTGGCCATAAGCTGTTTTAACCCCTTCACACACACGGTCACGCCGCATCCTATTTCAACGACCAGGACGCAGGCCAGTGACGTAGGCTAAGAAACTCGCACGTTAAGATGGTCGGTTAAACGCAGAAACTGAGAACTTAAACAATCCAACACTGTCACCCATCGCGCTGAGATCACAAACCGGCCGTTTTGCCATGCAGATTTTACTCCTCGCTTTCAAAGTTCAGACTGCTGATCGCGCGCTTCAACGTACAGATATCTATTACTCCTACGTCCTACGTCCTCAGCCCCACAGCGAACCACGATGGCAGAAATAGGATTAAAGTACACTTGCTCCCTCCATAAAACCGCTCTCCTGAGCCACGCATTTCCTGCATTATCTTAAGGAGTGCAATGGACTTTATTTTTAAAGCCAGACTGGCAGGCTTGGAACAGTCACCCAGTAAGCAGACACGGAGATAAGTGGTTTGCAGCACAGTACCTCAGTAATCTCAAATTAAATTTGTCATTTCTCTAACATTTACCTCGAAAAATGAACAAAGGTGGTTATACAAGCAGCATAAGGAAACTCTATTTGCTCACCGTCCCTGCTCAAGTTAGCCGCCTTCAGAGACCTCCAAACCAGCAAATATTCAACGTAACTTAGGTTTGAAGCTTTGATTATCCAGTTATCCTCAGACTAAATCACTTTTTATAGCTCAATTCCACACTTGACAAGAGAACATTTTCTTTGATACTGACAGCACAGCTTCATTTGGTTACATGTGAAATAAATACAAAACTCTAAAATGCTTTAAAACAGCTGCCCCAGTCAGTCTCCTGGAAACAGAGCACATCTCTTCCACGCAAGAGGTCTGCGGGAGCGGATCGCTGTTTAACTGAGCGGAAATACTTTCTTCCATTGAATTTAATTTACGCCAGGTATTTGAACTGCTTGAAGTCGGGTCTTAAAACAGTTCCTGGGTGCCGAAACCATCGGGAAAGCAAACACACCCGCCTGCAGCATTCGCCTTCGGCCTCAACGCCCGCTCGCCGCAGGCTGCCCGCGCCCACCC